>JAGKQI010000104.1:2030000-2123006 GCA_018806915.1 Phytophthora colocasiae | reverse complement strand
TGCACCCGTGTGATATCTGTGGAAGATTGTGGATAAACCTTCGCCTGACTGTAAAGGGGCCCAAAGGACCAGAAGTGTACTTCAGAGTGTGCACAACTCTGAAGGTCGACTACACTCCGTCTGAGTGCGGACTTTCCCGGACGATGAGTGCCCCTGGATTCTGGCGGAAAGTCTCTTTCAGAAGAACGTATCTCTGAGAGACCTCATCCAGTTACCGTCCAGCGCGACGATGGATGGTTCAAGGATTCACAATATATACCCGCAGAGACCAAGTATCGCGCGCCGGACGCCACCCTTGCCCGCGCAGCCCTCAAGATCTTCATGTACGTTGAAGCATTGAGTGCTCCGTACTCTGGTTTCGTGTTCAAGATTCTGGTATCTCTGCTCTGAGTGACCGGAGCTCTGAAAAGCCAAGTGATATCAGACTCTGAAAGCCAGGATATCAGACTCTGAAACCACCGAAGATTCGGAGCCATGCAGAGGCCAAGTGAACCCAAGTTCAAGTCACGCATTGACAGTGATTACCGACCTGCACATCCCCGTAATGGCAGCGTCTCTGCCTGTCAACCCATCGAGATCGGCTGCACAGACTGCATACTGAGACCAAGTTAATCTGAGATCTATACAAAGACCAAAATTACCTGAGATATGACGACTGACCTGCATAAAGGACGCAAAGACGACAAGAAGAAGGGAGTGCAAGATATCTGTGACCATTATCGAGGAAGATAAACGATAAACAAAGTTCAGTTTGCTTTTCTGCACCAGAAGTCCGCGCGAGAAATTATTCAAGCCAGGCTACGTCATCCGCATTCGTGCCGTGTTGTGATCTCTCACCAAATTCAATCCCCTTAGGTGGAGATCGGGTAACGTAGAGATTAGAAAGGACCCCGCCTATTCCATATATCACAGTTTGGGTCTGTTGTTTTGATATACTCTATACATTGGCCAGAAACTCATATTGATCGTTTGGACAGGCTCACAAACTAGACAGTCGTTTTTCAGAGTACAAAGTAGACTGAAATATTTATATATAACCGATTGTATTGGTTTATATTTTCCCTCTATATTTAGAGGGTGGTGCATGGCAGCAAAGGGATACCAGTGAATAGGTGTCTGGTAGTAAGTCCCTAGTTGACCTGGAGTGTTAGCCCACCAGTTCAAGACTAAGAAGAACCAAGAGCAGCTGTATCTGTTTGTATATTTCAGAACTCTGTATAATAGTTGTTTATCTCTGAAAGTCAGGTATCTCAGTTTACCGGATTTGTAATGTTCAGACACCGAATTCAAACTTTTTATCTTAAATATATTAACGCCTCTTTTCGACCGCCTTGACTTATGGAAACCATCTTAGTTCCCAGAGATTCCGATTCCAGAACGCTCCTGGAAGGATTTCCTGAATACCGACACCCAGACTCCAAGGGAACTTACTTCTCCTCACACCACACTCATAAGACTCCGGCGAAGGTCATATGTTCCGAAGACAACGAACCCACGAGGATGCCGCAAGGTACCACATGGCAACCTATCGTTATAGGACTCTGAAAACCACTTTTCATTGATCAGCATAACAAAGGTTCTATATACGCCCCCTGCTCCATGACCAAAGTTTCACCAGCTTCGCGGCAACTGGTTGCGCGTGCCCGGATCTTTGGAATCGTGATATCTCTGGATTTGAGAGTACAAGAAGAGAAAGTTTTCCATGTCAAGCGTTTGCCTATTCCAAGATCTGTTCTACTTAGGATCCACGAGAGGAGGACGCCACGTGGTCAGTGGTGGGAGTGCTTCGACACGTCAGTGCAAGCGTCTACACAGGTCTGTCGAAGGAGCAACTGAGCAGATGCTGTCCAGAAGGCGGCTACTGAAGAGGAAAGCTGACCGAGAGAAGAAGCCTGGCTGAGTCTCGCTGAAGCGTCCCCAGAGGCAGCGGTCGAGAATACCCCTAGCCTGCTGAAGAAACTAGAAGCTCAGGAGACACCTGCTGTCTCTGATGAATAATTTCTGAAGGCCCGTCAGAAGTCAGAAGCTTCTGGTGACGAGATGACCACTGCCCGTGGTGGTGATGAGGCGTCTGAGGGAGGCGCCGATATGGATTTGTTAGCCCCGGAAGTGATCGATCATGTTCAGACTCAAACAACTTCTAGCTTGATCGTGGATGAAGTGAAACCAGAACCCGGAATCTCTGAAGAACATGTTCCGCAATCCCCAAAGTCTGAAGACACACAGTCTGTCTGATGACGTGTTGATCAAGTCGAAAGATTCTCTGAAGACACCGTCTCCGAAGAATACCAAGAGGGCTGGCTCAAGCTTGATGGGGAACGTGCTCCTGAAGTATATCGCGTCGTGAGTTCCGCCGCTGGAGATATGGATGCTGGCGAAGTTGATCGCGCCAAGCATCGAGTATATGTGGCCGACGGTAAAGCCTAGTGCTGATGCTTTCCAGAAAGCTGCTGCGGCGACCGGCGGCTACATCAAGTGGCGATGTTCCTCCATCTTCCTGAGGATATATTGGATCTCAGAGTTTCACGTGAAGGCATGTGGTTTTGGTCAGGATCCAAGATCCTTACAATGTCGGGATCCCGATTAGGTGGTTGACAGCACCAGAGTGTGTGGCAATTCTTCCAGGAACAATGCTGTACGAAGCGGGTTTGGGCTGCCGCCCTCCTCCCAACATGGTCTCGAACGCAAGCGTCAGCTGTCTTCCAGTCACAAGTACCGCAGTGTGGCGTCCGAACTTCAGAGTCGACTCATGTAGAATTGGTTGAGTGGGCCCACCGTGACCTCCAGGTTACAAGTGAACTGACTCCCGGAAGACATGGAACGAGAAGACACAGCAAGCCAAGATGAAGCAGACCGTATGTTACCTGACAAGGACGCTGACCTACAAAGGACAACGATTGATCATGCGACTCCGGGTGTTGGACTCCGAGTGACACACAGTTCCGATGGTTCCAGCAGTGACGGTCCACCGCGGTCCAAGCGCTTACGGCAGGGACCGCCGCGCCCACAAGTCCCGTCAGCACCGTCAGCTTTATCAACGCCGTCGCTGTCTTCACTGCCGCAGTATGAGATCCGCTCTGATAACACGCGACCGGAATCTGAGGCGCCAATGTCTGAAAGATCACGGCACTTCTCCAGACTCGGATGTCGGACGTGCCAATTTCCAGTGTCATTGCAGGACCTCGGATGACCCAGTCGTCAGGATTCCTGACTTCACGCAGGAAGCTCAACAGATTCGTCTTTAATGTCCATGAGTCAGGGGGGCGGCGTCACACCATGCCACTTTCTGCAGGAGGTCTGGGCAGTACTGCACAAGGCGACGGTGGTTTCACTGATGGAGATACCATGAGGCTTGAAGTGCCTCCAAACTCCCGAGAACATGGCAATGGATGTGGACAGATTTCGAAATGGTGATTGAAGCCAGGAATTCCTGAGATGATGTCTGAAAACCAGTTGTCATTCAGAAGATTCTCCACAGGATTTCAGAACAACAGATACTTCAGAAGCTCCACTGCCCGGCTATTGCCGGTCAAGGGGCGAGTCGTCCATGACGACATTCGAGATGTAAGGCGAGGATCTCCATAATGTGTCTTCCAGCCGCTTGATTTCCATCACTTCAAGTCTTTACGAAGTCTCGAAGCTCGAAGTTCTCTTGCCGATCAGGGCTTGCCCAGGTCGAACTGAATGTCATGAGGCAGCTGGCAGGAGTAGCGGGGCCCGGATGGAACAAAGCAGATGGAGTTCTTGGTCCGAGAACGGCAGAGTCCCTGGAACGTGATCGCCGTCGGGAACAACGCGACTTGGAAGCAAGACGCGAGATCCAGACGTTTGCCGTCCGCTTGTTGAAGTCCGAAAACGCTTGAGACTGGAGGCGGAGAGACGTGCTGACGACGCCGAAGAACGCAGAAGTCTGGTATCTGAGAGTAAACTCAGAAGTCACAGCGCGTAAGTTGAAAACTCACAAAACGGAACTCTGGAACTCTGAAAACCAACGTCTGGAGATCAGAGTTTGCTGATCTTCGGCAGCAACGAGAAGTAAGCCAAAACTCTTGGCTGTACATATGCGTGCAACTGATAAGATGAAGCGGGACCAGATTTCTCAAATTGAAGCCTTACAGCAGCGAATGAGCGACGTGGAAGCCGAGCGCGACAGGGAGAAAGAGAGTTCTCAGAACATGCAACGCTTCCAAAGCCAGCCAGTTGAGAAACGCTTAGAGCAACACTGTCCCAAGTTCAAGAGGCGCGAAGGGTCCGGTCGTACAGATTCGGCAACTCACCAGCACCAGTGTTTACAACACTGGAAACCCTGAAGTTGCAACTAACCGCACCCACTATCCGAATTGAGAAATCAGAAATGGCGCAACTGGGGTTAGGGGATCAGAAGGAGTCGTCAGCAGGGGTGGGTTTGCACCCATTAAAACGACGGCGGCCTTCTATCCACTTCATTCTCCAGAGTCGGGCGGCAGCCATTAAGCACGCGACAGCTGGGAGTCGCCGGCGCCACCACTGCGGCTGCTTCTAACGACGGGTATACCGGGCGGCTCCCCGGACCAGGGCCAAGGCAGCAACAAGGCGTGCGTCAACACGCAAGATGTGTTATGACACCCCAAACGGGTCCTCAGATGCTCGGAACATGGCGAGGATGCCTTCCCAAAGTTGGAAAAGTTGGTAGAACCACCAGACTTCGAAGAAAGCTCAGACAACTCAGGCTCGGACTCGGATAGCTCGTCGTCTGGTATCTGGATGGCCCCTGGAACGGTGAACACGACGATGTCTCGAGGACAAAATGGAGAGACTTTGCTAACACTCAGACCTGTTATAAACTCCAAGTTTATCGAAGGATTTGATCCCAGAGGCACGCGTCGGCAACGAGTTCACTGGTGGGAGCGTTTTCTGAATATGGCACATCAGGAAGGTTGGTCTTCCAGACAATGCATTCAAGAACTCAAGCTAAAACTTCAGGTATCAGCACGTGACTGGTTTAACCAGCTCCCGAAAAGCGTGTCACGTGACTGGAAAAGATTATCGTCAGAGTTTCGAAAACGCTACTGCAAACCTCGATCCCTACATTCTGAGATATATTTCACGATGGAGATGAGATTTTCAGAGACTCCGTTGGACTTCTTCTATCGTCTGAACTCCGCCGCTGGGAAAGCAGGCGTGGATTTCAGGAAGTCGTTCGAATGTCTGGAAGAACATGTCTTACGGTTTATCACAAAGCTCAAGGACGCACGTCTGAAAACCTCGTTGCAAGCTCAGAGATTTCGATGTATTTTAGACTTGGAATACGCCCTGCAGCAGGATGAAGACGTGTGGAGGACATGTGACCGAGAGATTACCCGAGACTTCAGAGCCAATTCTATTCTGCGGCGACAGTTCCTGCCCAAGTTCACAAGAGATGTGGATTCTGAAGATTCTGACTCTGAAAACTCTGAAAACCATAACGAATCTCTAAAATCCAATCTGGATCAGACTGGAGATACCAGAGTTCAGACTGGAGATTCCAGACTTCCAGATGTGACTTCAGCGTCTACCCGTGATGGAAACATTGCGCAAGCTTCCTCGGGTGCCTCAACAGCTCCACCAAGTGGTGAACAGAATCGGTCCTTGACGAACGAAGTCTACTAAGTGCTATACGACATGGGATGGCGCCCGCCGACACATTCCTCAATTAGATTATCGAGTCAAGAGTCCCACAGCACGCGACCGCGTGTACGTTCCCAGCAAACGCAGGCTAGGGGCGGCCATCTCAGAATGTAGACTGTGCAGCGTTTTCCCGGTATCAAGGTTGATGCGCCTTCCTGGTACTCGATTTTCAGGAATGCAACGTCTGAAATAGTGTGCTTCAGCCTGAGATTTCAGAGAACGCATTCTGAGGTCCAACCTGTTCTCGTCGACATGTGACTTTGCGTGGATCCAGAATTGATTGTGTGGACTTATGATGGGATTTCGCGAAGCTATGGATGTGAAGTTGGTGGCAGTAGATTTTATGTGGTTTTGCAAGACGTGGCGTTCGATCAAGTGTGGCGAAAATAATTGCTTCAAAGTATCTCTGGAGCTCCAGAATACTGGAGTAGCGGTTGATTGCTTCGACGATTTTGCCTGGCCATGGTACGCAGTTCTGATAAGTACCATCACTGACGAACCGTGACCAGGAGGGGCGGTTGACATGATGTAACTTCAGATTTTCTGGCGTCATGCTGCTGTTACCCAGTGGTGTACCTGGTTACATTTGGTTTTGGAGAGGAAGTATGTGGGACGTGGCTGCACCCGTGTGATATCTGTGGAAGATTGTGGATAAACCTTCGCCTGACTGTAAAGGGGCCCAAAGGACCAGAAGTGTACTTCAGAGTGTGCACAACTCTGAAGGTCAACTACACTCTGTATGGTCACCGGACTTTCCCCGACGATGAGTGCCTAAGTTCTGGCGGAAAGTCTCTCAGAAGAACGTATCTCTGAGAGACCTCATCCCGTTACCGTCCAGCGCGACGATGGATGGTTCAAGGATTCACAATATATACCCGCAGAGACCAAGTATCGCGCGCCGGACGCCGCGCACCCGCGCAACCCTCAAGATCTTCATGTACGTTGAAGCATTAGTGCTCCGTACTCTGGTTTCGTATTCAAGACTCTGGTATCTCTAACTCTGAGTGACCAAGACTCTGAAAAACCAAGTGATATCAGACTCTGAAAACCAGGATACCAGACTCTGAAACCACCGAAGATTCAAGACCATACTGAAACCAAGTGAACCCAAGTTCAAGTCACGCATTCAAGTGATTACTGACCTGCACATCCCCCGTAATGACGTCTCTACCTGTCAACCCATCGAGATCGGCTGCACAGACTGCATACTGAGACCAAGTCAAAGTACCAGATGTATACAAAGACCAAGAGTACCTGAGATATGAAGACTGACTGCATAAAGGACGCAAAAGACGACAAGAAGGAGAGAGTTACCAGAGATATATGATAGTTATGAGGAAGATAAACGATAAACAGAGTTCAATTTGCCGTGTAGCCCAGAAGTCGTTGTATTTCTGCCTGCAAGGCCACGTCAAGGTTTGGTGCCGTGTGATCTCTCGCCTATCCAATCCCCTTAGGCGGAGATCAGGTAACGTAGAGACCTGAGAGGACCCGCCTATTCCATATCCTAGTTGGGTCGTTTGTTTTGTCTCTAGCGGTAGCCCATTTCATATTGCTCGTTTGGACAGGCTCTGGAAACTAGACAGTCGTTTTCAGAGTGCAAGGTAGACTGTTGTATATAGCCGATTGTATTGGTTTATATTTTCCCTCTATATAAGAGGGTGGTGCGCGAACGTAAAGGGATACCAGACAGACCAGGTGTCTGGTAGCAAGTCCCTAGTTGACCTGGAGTGTTAGCCCACCGTTCAAGGGCCTAGAAAGAATAAGAACGGCTGTATATATTTGTATATTTTCGAACTCTGTATATTGGTTGTTTATCTCTGAAAGTCAGGTATCTCGGTTCTGGATTTGTGATATTCAGACACCGATTTCAGACTTTCTCTGGTATATTAACCTCTTTTCGACCGCCGACTTCCTGGAAACCACCTTGGTTCCCAGAGATTCCGACTCCCGAACGCTCCTGGAAGGATTTCCTGAATACCGACACCAGACTCCAAGGGAACCCCAACTTCTCTTCACAAAACATTCTCAGACTCCGGCGAGGGTCATATTTCCGAAGACAACGAACCCACGAGGATACCGCAAGGTACCACACGCCAACCTACCGTTGTACGACTCTGAAAACCCCTTTTCAGTAGTCGTATAACTAGGGTTCACTATACGCCCCCTGCTCCGCGACCAAAGTTTCACCGACTTCGCGACATAGCGCCAAAGTGCAAAGATCCAGAGATAGGCCGCTGTCCGCTTCAGAGAGACACACGCCCAGCCGATATACGGTCGCGTATGGACTCGAAGACTATAGGGCGAGCTCCAGACGTGCAGACGAGTGACGTACATGCTACAAAGACTTACAAAAGACTTACAAAGACTTTGGCAGAAACACGCACGTTCAGAAGAGCGTAAGAGGAGAGACGGAGCAAAAGATGTTCCCACACCGGGACTCGAACCCGGGTCTGCTGGGTGAGAGCCAGCTATCCTAACCGCCTAGACTATATGGGAAGGCTGAACACTACTACCACACACAAAATCACAAACACAACACACAATAACAACACACAACACGCAAACATTGCACCCTCTCTCTCTCTCTCTCTCTCTCTCTCTCTCTTGCAGACACACACACACACACACACACACACACACACACACACACACACACACACACACACACACACACACACACACACACACACACACACACACACACACACACACACACACACACACACACACACACACACACATACTTCTACATCCACTGAAATCTTACATCGCTCACGCTCACGCTGCTCCACGTCTTACATCACCACTTCATACCCCACTGCATTCGACCAACTTCCACACACCGCCTCGAACTACACCCGCTCTCTCAAGGTGCTCAAGGTGCTCAAGGTGCTCAAACTGCTCAAGGTGCTCAAACTGCTCAAGGTGGGGAGAGCGCACCTACACCATGTTCTCTCTTCTTCTGTCTACTTGCTGCGACGTATTCGCTCATGCGGTCGTCACACAGCTTGCACATCAACGCAGCCACATATAGACGTCGAAAAACGTGGTTGTAGTCTCACTACAGCTAGCGCCAAAGTGCAAAGATCCAGAGATAGGCCGCTGTCCGCTTCAGAGAGACACACGCCCAGCCGATATACGGTCGCGTATGGACTCGAAGACTATAGGGCGAGATCCAGACGTGCAGACGAGTGACGTACATGCTACAAAGACTTACAAAAGACTTACAAAGACTTTGGCAGAAACACGCACGTTCAGAAGAGCGTAAGAGGAGAGACGGAGCAAAAGATGTTCCCACACCGGGACTCGAACCCGGGTCTGCTGGGTGAGAGCCAGCTATCCTAACCGCCTAGACTATATGGGAAGGCTGAACACTACTACCACACACAAAATCACAAACACAACACACAACAACAACACACAACAACAACACACAACACGCAAACATTGCACCCTCTCTCTCTCTCTCTCTTGCACACACACACACACACACACACACACACAAACACACACATACTTCTACATCCACTGAAATCTTACATCGCTCACGCTCACGCTGCTCCACGTCTTACATCACCACTTCATACCCCACTGCATTCGACCAACTTCCACACACCGCCTCGAACTACACCCGCTCTCTCAAGGTGCTCAAGGTGCTCAAACTGCTCAAGGTGCTCAAACTGCTCAAGGTGGGAGAGCGCACCTACACCATGTTCTCTCTTCTTCTGTCTACTTGCTGCGACGTATTCGCTCATGCGGTCGTCACACAGCTTGCACATCAACGCAGCCACATATAGACGTCGAAAAACGTGGTTGTAGTCTCACTACAGCTAGCGCCAAAGTGCAAAGATCCAGAGATAGGCCGCTGTCCGCTTCAGAGAGACACACGCCCAGCCGATATACGGTCGCGTATGGACTCGAAGACTATAGGGCGAGCTCCAGACGTGCAGACGAGTGACGTACATGCTACAAAGACTTACAAAGACTTACAAAGACTTTGGCAGAAACACGCACGTTCAGAAGAGCGTAAGAGGAGAGACGGAGCAAAGATGTTCCCACACCGGGACTCGAACCCGGGTCTGCTGGGTGAGAGCCAGCTATCCTAACCGCCTAGACTATATGGGAAGGCTGAACACTACCACCACACAAAATCACAAACACAACACACAACAACAACACACAACAACAACACACAACACGCAAACCTTTGCACCCCCTCTCTCTCTCTCTCTCTGCAGACACACACACACACACTTCTACATCCACTGGAATCTTACATCGCTCACGCTCACGCTGCTCCACGTCTTACATCACCACTTCATACCCCACTGCATTCGACCAACTTCCACACACCGCCTCGAACTACACCTGCTCTCTCAAGGTGCTCAAGGTGCTCAAGGTGCTCAAGGTGTTCAAGCTGCTCAAGCTGCTCAAGCTGCTCAAGGTGGGAGAGCGCACCTACACCATGTTCTCTCTTCTTCTGTCTACTTGCTGCGACGTATTCGCTCATGCGGTCGTCACACAGCTTGCACATCAACGCAGCCACATATAGACGTCGAAAAACGTGGTTGTAGTCTCACTACAGCTAGCGCCAAAGTGCAAAGATCCAGAGATAGGCCGCTGTCCGCTTCAGAGAGACACACGCCCAGCCGATATACGGTCGCGTATGGACTCGAAGACTATAGGGCGAGCTCCAGACGTGCAGACGAGTGACGTACATGCTACAAAGACTTACAAAGACTTACAAAGACTTTGGCAGAAACACGCACGTTCAGAAGAGCGTAAGAGGAGAGACGGAGCAAAAGATGTTCCCACACCGGGACTCGAACCCGGGTCTGCTGGGTGAGAGCCAGCTATCCTAACCGCCTAGACTATATGGGAAGGCTGAACACTACCACCACACACAAAATCACAAACACAACACACAACAACAACACACAACACGCAAACCTTTGCACCCCCCCCCCCCCCCTCTCTCTCTCTCTCTCTTGCAGACACACACACACACACTTCTGCATCCACTGGAATCTTACATCGCTCACGCTCACGCTGCTCCACGTCTTACATCACCACTTCATACCCCACTGCATTCGACCAACTTCCACACACCGCCTCGAACTACACCCGCTCTCTCAAGGTGCTCAAGGTGCTCAAGGTGCTCAAGGTGTTCAAGCTGCTCAAGCTGCTCAAGCTGCTCAAGGTGGGAGAGCGCACCTACACCATGTTCTCTCTTCTTCTGTCTACTTGCTGCGACGTATTCGCTCATGCGGTCGTCACACAGCTTGCACATCAACGCAGCCACATATAGACGTCGAAAAACGTGGTTGTAGTCTCACTACAGCTAGCGCCAAAGTGCAAAGATCCAGAGATAGGCCGCTGTCCGCTTCAGAGAGACACACGCCCAGCCGATATACGGTCGCGTATGGACTCGAAGACTATAGGGCGAGCTCCAGACGTGCAGACGAGTGACGTACATGCTACAAAGACTTACAAAGACTTACAAAGACTTTGGCAGAAACACGCACGTTCAGAAGAGCGTAAGAGGAGAGACGGAGCAAAAGATGTTCCCACACCGGGACTCGAACCCGGGTCTGCTGGGTGAGAGCCAGCTATCCTAACCGCCTAGACTATATGGGAAGGCTGAACACTACCACCACACACAAAATCACAAACACAACACACAACAACAACACACAACAACAACACACAACACGCAAACCTTTGCACCCTCTCTCTCTCTCTGCAGACACACACACACACACCCTTCGACATCCACTGGACTCTTACATCGCTCACGCTCACGCTGCTCCACCTCTTACATCACCACTTCATACCCCACTGCATTCGACCAACTTCCACACACCGCCTCGAACTACACCTGCCTCTCTCAAGGTGCTCAAGTTGCTCAATGTGCTCAAGGTGTTCAAGCGGCTCCAGCGGCGCCAGCTGCTCCCGGTGGGAGAGCGCACCCACACCATGTTCTCTTTCTTCTGTCTACTTGCTGCGACGTATTCGCTCATGCGGTCGTCACACAGCTTGCACATCAACGCAGCCACATATAGACGTCGAAAAACGTGGTTGTAGTCTCACTACAGCTAGCGCCAAAGTGCAAAGATCCAGAGATAGGCCGCTGTCCGCTTCAGAGAGACACACGCCCAGCCGATATACGGTCGCGTATGGACTCGAAGACTATAGGGCGAGCTCCAGACGTGCAGACGAGTGACGTACATGCTACAAAGACTTACAAAGACTTACAAAGACTTTGGCAGAAACACGCACGTTCAGAAGAGCGTAAGAGGAGAGACGGAGCAAAAGATGTTCCCACACCGGGACTCGAACCCGGGTCTGCTGGGTGAGAGCCAGCTATCCTAACCGCCTAGACTATATGGGAAGGCTGAACACTACCACCACACACAAAATCACAAACACAACACACAACAACAACACACAACAACAACACACAACACGCAAACTTTGCACCCCCCCCCCCTCTCTCTCTTGCAGACACACACACACACACTTCTACATCCACTGGAATCTTACATCGCTCACGCTCACGCTGCTCCACGTCTTACATCACCACTTCATACCCCACTGCATTCGACCAACTTCCACACACCGCCTCGAACTACACCCGCTCTCTCAAGGTGCTCAAGGTGCTCAAGGTGCTCAAGGTGTTCACGCTGCCTGCTGCTCAAGCTGCTCAAGGTGGGAGAGCGCACCTACAATTCATGTTCTCTCTTTCTTCTGTCTACTTGCTGCGACGTATTCGCTCATGCGGTCGTCACTAATAAGCTTGTACATCAACGCAGCCACATATAGACGTCGAAAAACGTGGTTGTAGTCTCACTACAGCCAGCGCCAAAGTGCAAAGATCCAGCGATAGGCCGCTGTCCGCTTCAGAGAGACACACGCCCAGCGCCGATATACGGTCGCGTATGGACTCGAAGACTATAGGGCGAGCTCCAGACGTGCAGAGACGAGTGACGTGATGCTACAAAGACTTACAAAGACTTACAAAGACTTTGGCAGAAACACGCACGTTCAGAAGAGCGTAAGAGGAGAGACGGAGCAAAAGATGTCTGCACACCTGGGGACTCGAACCTGGGTCTGCTGGGTGAGAGCCAGCTATCCTAACCGCCTGTGACTATATGGGGAAGGCTGAACACTACCACCACACACAAAATCCACAAACACAACACACAACAACAACACACAACAACAACACACAACACCAAACATTTGCACCCCCTCTCTCTCTCTCTTGCAGACACACACACACACACAATTTCTACATCCACTGGAATCTTACATCGCTCACGCCTCATGCTGCTCCACGTCTTACATCACCACTTCATACCCTACACTGCATTCGACTCAACTTCCACACACCGCCTCCGAACTACACCCGCTCTCTCAAGGTGCTCAAGGTGCTCAAGGTGCTCAAGGTGTTCGCTTGCTCAGCTGCTCAAGCTGCTCAAGGTGGGAGAGCGCACCTACACCCCATGTTCTCTAACTTCTTCTGTCTACGCCCGCTGCGACGTATTCTGCTCATGCGGTCGTCACACAGCTTGCACATCAACGGCACGCCACATATAGACGTCGAAAACGTGGTTGTAGTCTCTACTACTAGCTACCAGCGCCAAAGTGCAAAAGATCCAGAGATAGGCCGCACCTGCTCCACTTCAGAGAGCACACGCCACGCACCAGCCGAATATACGGTCGCGTATGGACTCCGAAGACTATAGGGCGAGCTCCAGACGATACAGACGAGTGACGTACATGCTACAAAGACTTACAAAGACTTCACAAAGACTTTGGCTTGAGAAACACGCACGTTCAGAAGAGCGTAAGAGGGAGAGACGGAGCAAAAGATGTTCCCACACCGGGACTCGAACCTGGGTCTGCTGGGTGAGAGCCAGCTATTCTAACCGCCTAGACTATATGGGGAAGGCTGAACCACTACCACCACACACAAAATCTACAAACACAACACACAACAGAACAAACACACAACAACAGCACACAACACGCCAAACTTTGCACCTCCCCCTCTCTCTCTCTCTGCAGACACACACACACACACACACTTCTACATCCATCTGGAATCTTACATCGCTCACGCTCACGCTGCTCCACGTCTTACATCACCACTTCATACCCCACTGCATTCGACCAACTTCCACACACCGCCTCGAACTACACCCGCTCTCTCAAGGTGCTCAAGGTGCTCAAGGTGCTCAAGGTGTTCAAGCTGCTCAAGCTGCCTCAAGCTGCTCAAGGAACTGGGAGAGCGCACCTACACCATGTTCTCTCTTCTTCTGTCTACTGCTGCGACGGGCGGCATTCGCTCATGCGGTCGTCACACAAGCTTGCACATCAACGCAGCCACATATAGACGTCGAAAAACGTGGTTGTAGTCTCACTACAGCTAGCGCCAAAGTGCAAAGATCCAGAGATAGGCCGCTGTCCCGGCTTCAAGAGACACACGCCCAGCCGATATACGGTCGCGTAGCCGCTGGACTCGAAGACTATAGGGCGAAAGGCTCCAGACGTGCAGACGAGTGAGTTACGTACATGCACCACAAAAGACTTACAAAGACTTACAAAGACTTTGGCAGAAACACGCACGTTCAGAAGAGCGTAAGAGGAGAGACGGAGCAAAAGATGTTCCCACACCGGGACTCAGAACCCGGGTCTGCTGGGTGAGAGCCAGCTATCCTAACCGCCTGGGAAGGCTGGAACACTACCACCACAGGCCAAAATCACAAACACAACACACAACAGAACACAACAACAAGCACACAACACACCAAACTTTGCACCCCCCCTCTCTCTCTTGCAGACACACACACACACACACTTCTACATCCACTGGAATCTTACATCGCTCACGCTCACGCTGCTCCACTGTCTTACATCACCACTTCACTACTCCCACTGCATTCGACCAACTTCCATGACACCGTCTCGAACTACACCCGCTCTCTCAAGGTGCTCAAGGTGCTCAAGGTGCTCCAAGGTGTTCAAGCTGCTCAAGCATGAAAGCTGCTCAAGGTGGGAGAGAGCGCACCTACACCATGTTCTCTCTTCTTCTGTCTACTTGCTGCGACGTATTCGCTCATGCAGTCGTCATAACAGCTTTGCACACATCAACGCAGCCACATATAGACGTCGAAAAGCGTGGTTTGTAGTCTCTACTACAGCTAGCGCCAAAGTGCAAAGATCCAGAGATAGGCCGCTGTCCGCTTCAGAGAGACACACGCCCAGCCGATATACGGTCGCGTATGGACTCGAAGACTATAGGGCGAGCTCCAGACGTGCAGACGAGTGACGTACATGCTACAAAGACTTACAAAGACTCTACAAAGACTTTGGCAGAAAGTCACGCACGTTCAGTAAAGAGCGTAAGGAGGAGAGACGGAGCAAAAAGATGTTCCTAGCCACCGGGACTCGAACACGGGTCTGCTGGGTGAGAGCCAGCTATCCTAACCTGCCTAGACGCTATATGGGAAGGCTGAACACTACCACCACACACAAAATCACAAACACAACACAACAACAAGAACACACAACAACAACACACAACACGCAACACCAAACTTTGCACCCCCTCTCTCTCTCTGCAGACACACACACACACACACTTCTACATCCACTGGAATCTTACATCGCTCACGCTCAGCGCTGCTCCAATGTCTTACATCACTACTTCATACCCCACTGCATTCGACCAACTTCCACACACCGCCTCGAACTACACCCGCTCTCTCAAGGTGCTCAAGGTGCTCAAGGTGCCTGTGTTCAAGCTGCTCAAGCTGCTCAAGCTGCTCAAGGTGGGAGAGCGCACCTACACCATGTTCTCTCTTCTTCTGTGTCCTACTTGCTGCGACGTATTCGCTCATGCGGTCGTCACACAGCTTGCACATCAACGCAGCCACATATAGACGATCGAAAAACGTGGTTTGTAGTCTCACCTACAGCTAGCGCCAAAGTGCAAAGATCCAGAGATAGGCCGCGCACCTGTCCGCTTCAGAGAGACACACGCCCAGCCGATATACGGTCGCGTATGGACTCGAAGACTATAGGGCGAGCTCCAGACGTGCAGACGAGTGACGTACATGCTGACAAGACTTAAGCAAAGACTTTACAAAGACTTTGGCAGAAACACTGCACGTTCAGAAGAGCGTATGAGGAGAGACGGAGCAAAAGATGTTCTCACACCGGGACTCGAGACACCGGGTCTGCTGGGTGAGAGCCAGCTATCCTAACCGCCTAGGACCTATATGTGGAAGGCTGACCACTACCACCACACACAAAATCACAAACACAACACACAACAACATGACACACAACAACAACACACAACACCCCTCTCTCTCTCTCTGTCTCTCTCTACTCTCTCTCTCTCTCTATACCTCTCTCTCTTACACACACACACACTTCTACATCCACTGGAATCTTATATCGCTCACACTCACGCTGCCTCCACGTCTTACACATCACCACTTCATACCCCACATTTATTCGACCAACTTCCACACACCGCCTCGAACTACACCATACCTCAAGGTGCTCAAGGTGCTCAAGGTGCTCACGGTGCTCAAGGTGTTTAAGCTGCTCAGAAAAGCTGCTGCCTGACTGCTCAAGGTGGAAGAGCGCACCCACACCATGTTCTCTCTTCTTCTGTCTACTTGCTGCGACGTATTCGGCTCATGCGGTCGTCACACAGCTTCTGCACATCAACGCAGCCACATATAGACGTCGAAAAACGTGGTTGTAGTCTCACGCACAGCTAGCGCCAAAGTGCAAAGATTCAGAGATAGGCCGCTGTCCGCTTCAGAGAGACACACGCCCAGCCGATATACGGTCGCGTATGGACTCGAAGACTATAGGGCGAGCTCCAGACGTGCAGACGAGTGACGTACATGCTACAAAGACTTACAAAGACTTACAAAGACTTTGGCAGAAACACGCACGTTCAGAAAGAGCGTAAGAGGAGAGACGGAGCAAAAGATGTTCCCAACACCGGGACTCGAATGACGGGTCACCTGCTGGGTGAGAGCCAGCTATCCTAACCGCCTAGACTATATGGGAAGGCTGAACACTACCACCACACACAAAATCACAAACACAACACACAACAACAACACACAACACACAGGCTGCCCCCTCTCTCTTTGTCTCTCTCTCTCTCTCTCACTCTCTCTCTCTCTCTCTCTCTCTCTCTCTCTGCAGACACACACACACACTTCTACATCCACTGGAATCTGTACACATCGCTCACGCACTCACGCTGCTCCACGTCTTACATCACCACTTCATACCCCACTGCATTCGACCGTAACTTCCTACACACCGCCTCGAACTACACCCCGCTCTCCGAGGTGCTCAAGGTGCCTCCAAGGTGCTCAAGGTGCCTGCTGTGCTCAAGGTGTTCTCAAACTGCTGCAAGCTGCTCAAGCTGCTTTCAAGGTGGAGAGGCGCACCTACACCATGTTCTCTCTTCTTCTGCCTTTCTACTTGCTGCGAGGCGTATTGGCTCATGGCTGGTCGTCAAGCACAGCTTCGCAATATATCAACGCAGCCACACATAGACGTCGAAAACGTGGTTGTAGTCTCACTACAGCTTAGCGCCATGAAGTGCAAAGATCCAGAGATAGGCCGCTGTCTCCGCTTCAGAGAGACACACGCCCAGCCGATATACGGTCGCGTATGGACTCGAAGACTATAGGGCGAGCTCCAGACAGTGCAGAACGAGTGACGTACATGCTACAAAAGACTTACAAAGACTTACGAAGACTTTGGCAGAAACACGCACGTTCAGAAGAGCGTACAGAGGAGACGGAGCAAAAAGATGTTCCCATTACCGGGACTCGAACACGGGTCTGCTGGGTGAGAGCCAGCTATCCTAACCGCCTAGACTATATGGGAAGGCTGAACACTACCACCACACAATAAATCTACAAACACAACACACAATAGCACAACAAGCAACACACAACACGCAAACTTTGCACCCCCTCTCTCTCTTGCAGACACACACACACCGCTACACACATCACACTCTCTGTTCTCTCTCTCTCTCTCTCTCTCTCTCTCTCTCTTGCAGACACACACACACACACTTCTACATCCATCTTCACATCGCTCACGCTCACGCTGCTCCACGTCTTACACATCACCCACTTCATACCCCACTTGCATTCGACCAACTTCCACACACCGCCTCGAACTACACACCGCTCTCTCAAGGTGCTCATGTGCTCAAGGTGCTCAAGGTGCCTCAAGGTGTTCAAGCTGCTCAAGCTGCTCAAGCTGCTCAAGGTGGGAGAGCGCACACACCATGTTCTCTCTTCTTCTACCCATTCTACTTGCACTGCAGACAGCTATTCGCTCATGCGGTCGTCACGGCTTGCTACATCAACGCAGCCACATATAGACGTCGAAAAACGTGGTTTGTAGTCTCACTACAGCTAGCGCCAAAGGTGCAAAGATCCAGAGATGAGGCCGCTGTCCGCTTCAGAGAGACACACGCTACCAGCCGATATACGGTCGCGTATGGACTCGAAGACTATAGGTGAGCTCCAGACGTGCTACAAGTGACGTACATGCTACAAAGACTTACAAAGACTTATGCACTGGGCAGAAACACGCACGTTCAGAAGAGCGTAAGAGGAGAGACAGAGCAAAAGATGATATTCCCACACCGGACTCGAACCCCGGGTCTGCTGGGTGAGAGCCAGCTATCCTAACCGCCTAGACTAGGTGGGAAGGCTGAACACTACCACCACACAAATCACAAACACAACACACAACAACAACACACAACAACAACACACAACACGCAAACTTTGCACCCCCTCTCTCTCTCTCTCTTTGCAGACACACACACACACACTTCTACATCCACTGGAATGCCCTTACATGCGCTCACGCTCACGCTGCTCCACGTCTTACATCACCACTTCATACCCCACTGCATTCGGACCAACTTCCACACACCGCCTCGAACTACACCCGCTCTCTCAAGGTGCTCAAGGTGCTCAAGGTGCTCAAGGTGTTCAAGCTGCTCAAGCTGCTCCAAGCTGCTCAAGGTGGGAGGCGCACCTTTACACCATGTTCTCTCTTCTTCTGTCTACTTGCTGCGACGTATTCGCTCATGCAATGTCGTCACACAGCTTGCACATCAACGCAGCCACATATAGACGTCCGAAAACGTGGTTGTAGTCTCACTACAGCTAGCGCCAAAGTGCAAAGATCCAGAGATAGGCCGCTGTCCGTTTCAGAGACACACACGCCCCAGCCGATATGCACGGTCGCGTATGGACTCCGGAAGACTATAGGGCGAGCTCCAGACGTGCAGACGGGATTGCGTACATGCTACAAAGCACTTACAAAGACTTACAAAGAAGACTTTGGCAGAAACACCGCACGTTCAGAAGAGCGTAAGAGGAGAGACGGAGCAAAAGATGTTCCCACACCGGGACTTGAACCCGGGTCTGCTGGGTGAGAGCCAGCTATCCTAACCGCCCTAGACTATATGGGAAGGCTGAACACTACCACCACACACAAAATCACTGAAACACAACACACAACAACAACACACAACAACAACACACAACACGCAAACTTTGCACCCCCTCTCTCTCTCTTGCAGACACACACACACACTTCTACCATCCACTGGAGATCTTACATCGCTCACGCTCACGCTGCTCCACGTCTTACATCACCACTTCCATACCCCACTGCATTCGACCAACTTCCACACACCGTCTCGAACTACACCCTGCTCTCTCAAGGTGCTCCAAGATTGCATCAAGGTGCTCGAAAGGTGTTCAAGCTGCTCAAGCTGCTCTGACTGCTCAAGGTGGGAGAGCGCACCTACACTCATGTTCTCTCTTCTTCTGTCTACTTGCTGCGACGTATTCGCTCATGCGGTCGTCACACCAGCTTCTGCACATCAACGCAGCCACATATAGACGTCGAAAAGCGTGGTTGTGGTCTCACCACAGCTAGCGCCAAAGTGCAAAGATCCAGAGATGAGCCGCTGTCCGCTTCAGAGAGACACACGCCCAGCCGAGTATACGGTCCGCGTATGGACTCGAAGAGCTATAGGGCGAGCTCCAGACGTGCCAGACGAGTTACGTACATGCTACAAAGACTTACAAAGACTTACAAAGACTTTGGCAGAAACATGCACGTTCAGAAGAGCGTAAAGAGGAGAGATTGAGCAAAAGATGTTTCCCCACACCGGGACTCGAACCCGGGTCCTGCTGGGTGAGAGCCAGCTATCCTAACCACCACAGACTATATGGGAGAGGCTGAACACCACGCACCACACACAAAATCCACAAACACAACACACAACAACAACACACACGCCGCAGGCCAACAACACACAACACGCAAACTTTGCTCTCTCTCTCTCTCTCTCTCTCTCTCTCTCTCTCTTGGGTAGACACACACACACACACACTTCTACATCCACTGGAATCTTACATCGCTCACGCTCACGCTGCTCCACGTCTTACATCACCACTTCATACCCCCACTGCCATTCGACCAACTTCCACACACCACCTCGAACTACACCTGCTCTCTCAAGGTGCTCAAGGTGCTCAAGGTGCTCAAAGGTGCTCAAGGTGTTCAAGCTGCTGCAAGCTGCTCCACCAGCTGCTCAAGGTGGGAGGAGCGCACCCCTACACCATGTTCTCTCTTCTTCTGTCTACTTGCTGCGACGTATTCGCTCATGCGGTCGTCACACAGGCGCCTTGCACATCAACGCAGCCACATATAGACGTCGAAAAACGTGGTTGTAGGTCTCACTACAGCTAGCGCCAAAGGTGCAAAGATCCAGAGATAGGCCGCTGTCCGCTTCAGAGAGACACACGCCCAGCCGATATACGGTGCGCGTATGGACTCGAAGTGACTATGGGGCGAGCTCCAGACGTGCAGACGAGTGACGTACATGCTACAAAGACTTACAAAGACTTTTTACAAAGACTTTGGCAGAAACACGCACGTTCAGGAAGAGCGTAAGAGAGGAGAGACGGAGCAAAAGATGTTCCCACACCGGGACTCAGAACCCGGGGTCTGCTGGGTGAGAGCTTCAGCTATCCTAACCGCCTAGACTATATGGGAAGGCTGAACACTACCACTACACAAAATCACAAACCCACAACACACAACAAGCAACACACAACAACAACACTTTTACAACACTTCAAACTTTTGCACCCCTCTCTCTCTCTCTCTCTCTCTCTCTCTCTCTCTCTCTCTTGCAGACACACACACACACACACAAACACACACCACACACACAACACACATACTCACATCACCAGGAAATCTTACATCGCAACTCACGCTCACGCTGCTCCACGTCTTTTTCACCACTTCATACCCCACTGCATTCGACCAACTTCCACACACCGCCTCGAACTACACCCGCTCTCCCCAAGGTGCCCAAGGTGCCCAAGGTGCCCAAGGTGCTCAAGGTGTTCAAGCTGCCTGCTGCTCAAGCTGCTCAAGGCGGGAGAAGCGCACCTACACCATGTTCTCTCTTCTTCTGTCTACTTGCTGCGACGTATTCGCTCATGCGGTCGTCACTACGCTTGTGCACATCAAACGCAGCCACATATAGAGCGTCGAAAACGTGATTGTAGTCTCACTACAGCCAGCTGACATGATGTGCAACTCAGATTTTCTGGCGTCATAGTTTTTGTTACCCTGTAGTAATACCTGCTTCATTTGGTTTTGGAGGAAGTATGGCGGGACGTGCTACACCAGTGATAATACGGAAGATTGTGCGTAAACCTTCGCCTGACTCGAAGACTATAGGGCGAGCTCCAAAGGACCAGAAGAGTGACTTCAGAGTGTGCACTACATCTGAAGGTCCAACTTACACTCTGTCTAGTCACCGGACTTTCCCCGACGATGAGTGCCTATGGTTCTGGCGGAAAGTCTCTCAGAAGATTATCTCTGAGAGACACTCATCCCGTTACCGTCCAGCTGCGACGATGGATGGACGGAGCAAAGATGTTCCCACAATATATACTCGCAGAGACCAAAAGTATCTGCTGCGCCGGACGAGCGCACGCGCATCCTGGGATCTTCATGTACGTTGAAGCATTGGTGCTCCCTACTCTTGGTTTCGTATTCAAGACTCTAGGTATCTCTAACTCTGAGCAATAAGACTCACAAAAAACTAAGTGATATCCAGACTCTGAAACACCAGGATACCAGACTCTTTAAAACCACCAATTCAACACCATGCACAAACCAAGTGAACCCAGGTTCAAGTCACGCATTCAAGTGCATTACTGACTCTGCACATCTCTCATCTCTCAATCTCTACTTGTCAGACACACACAGATCAGCTGCACAGACTGCACATACTGAGACACAAGTCACACACACCAGACTGTATCTACACAAAGACCAAAGTACCTGAGATATGAAGACTGGCTGCATAACTCACGCAGAAGACGACACAGGAAGGAAGAGTTACCAGAGATATATGATAGTTATGAGGAAGATAAACGTCTTAAATCAGAGTTCATATTTGCCGTGCCCAATCGTTGTATTTCTGCCTGCAAGGCCACGTCAAGGTTTGGTGCCGCCTGTGATCTCTCGCCTATCCACCTGCTCTCTCAAGGTGCGGAGATCAGGTAACGTAGAGACTGAGGGCCCGCACCTATTCCATATCCTAAGTTAGGTGCGTTTTGTTTTGTCTACTTGCTGCGAACGGTGGCCATTTCGCTCATATTGCTCGTTTGGACACAGCTCTGTGAAACTAGACAGTCGTTTTCAGACGTCACGAAAAGGTGAACTGTTGTGTATCACTAGCCGATTGCTGATTGGTAACTTCATATTTTCCCTCTATATAAGAGGGTGGTGCACGAACATGTAAAGGTGGATACCAGGTTACAGACCAGGTGTCTGGTAGAGGAAGTCCTAATTGACCTGGAGTGTTAGCCCACCAGGTGTGATATCCTATAGAAGAATAAGAACGGCTGTATATATTTGTATATTTTCCGAACTCTGACTGTATAAGGTTGTTTATCTCTGAAAGGACCAGGTATCTCGGTTTCTGGATTTGTGATACTTCAGACGCCGATTTCAGACTTTCTCTGGTATAATCTCAACCTGCCTTTTCTGACTTCCTGGCCGACTTTCCTAGAGCACCTTGAGTTCCCCAGATGATTCCGACTCCCGAAAGTCTCTCAGAAGAACGTATTTCCTGAGAGACCTCATCCCGTTACCGTCCAAACGGACTAACTTCTCTTCTGAAACGTGGTCTGGCAGACTCACGGCGAGGGTCATATTTCCGCAGAGATTCAACAGACCCACGAAGGATACCGCAAGCGTACCACGCGCAACCTACCGTTGTACGACTCCTGAGAAACCCCTTTTCAGTGAACGTATGCGCGCTAGGAGTTCACTATACGCCCCTGCTCCACGTACTCTGAGTTTCGTACCAAGACTTCTAAAGCAACTGGTGCGCGTGCCCGGATCTTTGGAATCCAAGTGATATCACCCGGACTCGAGAATACCAGGATACCAGACTCTAGAGAAACCACCGTTTAGATTCAAGATGGCATACTGAGGATCTACCAAGTGGAGGACGCCAAGTTTCGGTCACGCATGGTCGGAAGTGATTACTGACACGTGCACATCCAAAGCGTCTACAAGACGTCTATCGCTACCTGAGAACAACCCAGACTTGAGATCGGCTATCCAGAGGCAGACCGCATACTGAGCATTCAAGTCAAAGTACCAGATGTATACCGAAAGACCAAGGCGGTAATTCTGAGGTGTGAAGACTGACTGCATAACCGGCGGTCGAAGACCAGCCTGACTGAAGAAGCTAGAAGCTACCAGGAGACACCTGCTAAGTCTCTGGTGAACAATATTCTGAAGGCCATCAGAAGAGAGAGAGATTCAGAGAGGGAGGGGACGAGTGTAGCCCAGAAGTGCGTGGTGGTGAGGTAGAGCGTCTGGGAGGCGCCGATATGGTTTGAGCCCAGGAAGTGATCGATCTTTGCCTGTTCGAACTCACGACAACTTCTGGCGGGAGATCCGTGGATGAAGTGAAATTCCGAGAGTGGCCACCCGGATATCTCTGAGAAGAACATAGTTGGGTCGTTTGTTTTGCTCTAGCGGCATCCCATTTCATATTGCTCTGTCTGACAGGCTCTGGAAACTAGGACAGTCGATTTCAGAGTGCAAGGTAGACGTGTTGTATATAGTCCGACGATTGTATGAAGTTTATATTTTCCGTCTATATAAGAGGAGTCTGGGAGCTGAATGCTCGCTTGAAAGGGATACGTGCTCAGACCAGGTGTCTGGGTCGTGACCCAAGTTCCGCCGCTGGAGAGATATGGATGCTGGCAAAGGTCGTTAAACACCGTTCAGAGGCCTAGTTAGAATACAAGAACGGCTGTATATATTTGTATATTGAAGCTCTGTATATTGGTGCTTGTTTATCTCCGAAAGCTGCAGGCATCTCGGCGACTACATCAGAAGTGGCGATGTTCAGACTCCGATTTCAGACTTTCTCTGAGGGTATATGGATAACCTCTTTTCGAGTTTCCAGTTGTGAGCGTCATGGAAACCACCTTATTTGAGATTCGGACTCCCAAGATCGCTCCTATGTCGAAGGATCCCCGGTAGGTACGTTGACGGCACCAGAGTCCGTGTGGAACCCCAACTTTCTTCGAACAATGACTGTACAGACCCGGCGAGGTTTCATATTTCGCAAGACAACTCCTCCAACATGGTCTCCAGACGCAAGACGTACCAGCTGTCTTCCGAGTCTCAGAAGTACGCAGTGTAACGGCGTCCCTGAAAACCCTTCAGTAGTCGACTCGCTGCTTATAACTGTGGGTTGAGTGGGCCATTCCGTGACCTCCTGCGGTTACCAAAGTGAAACTGACTTCGCGACAAGCTGGTGCATGCCCGGATCTTGGAATCGAGAAAACACCCCATTGCAAGCCAAGATGAAGCAGTTTCCGTATAGCGTTTACCTGATTCAAGATGGCCGCTAGCCTACAAGGATCAACGATTGATCATGCGACTCCGGGTGACCGGAGTACTCCGGTGACACGTCAGTTCCGCTGGTCTACAAGGTTCCTACGTGCCTGGACGAGCCACCAGACTTGATGCTATCCAGAAGCGCTTACATCTGCGAGAAGAGGAAAGCTGCCCGAGAGAAGAAGGCAGCTGTCAGAGTGTGAGCGCTATCCTAGAACCGGCGGTCGAAGATCTGTCTTCACTGCCGCGAGTATGAGAGTCTCAGGAGTAACACCTGCTGACCTGGTGAATCTGGAGACACCAATGTCTGAAGATCACAGCACTTCACCGAACTCGGATGTCGGACGTGCCAATTCCCAGTGTCGAGATTGGGACCTCGGATGACCGTGGTCGTCAGAGTTCGTCTGGCTTCACATGGAAGCTCAACAGATATCGTCTTTAATGTCCGGAAGTGAGTCGAGGGGCAGCGTTCACGCATGCCACTTTCTGGCCAGTCCGTGGATGAAGTGAACCAGAACCCGAATCTCTGGAAGAACATGTTCCGCAATGCCAAACGAAGACGACAGTGGTTTTCACTGATGAGACGTTGATACAAGTCCGAGGATTCTCTGAAGACACCGTCTGGAAGAGTCTAGGGGAGCATGCCAATGCGATGTGATGGACGAATTCCGATATGAGTGAAGTGGCGCGTCGTGAATTCCGCTGCTGGAGAGATGATGGATGCTGAAAACCAGTTGTCATTCAGAGCATTCTCCACAGTATTTGTGGCAGACGATGAAGCTTTCAGTGCTGAAAGCTTTCCAGAGCTGCTGCAGCGACCGGCGACCATTAACAAAGTCAGGGGCAGGATGTCATCCATGCCATCATTCCTGAGATCTTTAAGAACAGGGGAGTCTCGGCCAACATCTTCCAGCCGTCTTGATTTTGGTCCCATCCAAGATCTTCCTAAGTCACATCCTGATGAGTACGTTGACAGCACCAGAGTGTGTGGCAATTCTTCGAAATCAGGGCTTGCCCAGGTTTCGAACTTCATAACCCTCCTCCCATGAGGCAGCGCTGGGGTGGCAGAGCCGGATGGAACAAGCGTCAGATGGAGTTCTTCGAGTCTCAAGTACGCAGTGTGGCGTCCCTGGAACGTGATCGCCGTGGGGAACAACGCTGACTTGGAAGCAAGACGCGAGATCCAGACGCTCACCGTGACCGCTATGTTGAGAAGTCGAAGCGAGACTGGAGGCGGAGAGACGTGCTGACGACGCACCGAAGAACGCAGCAAGTCCAAGTATCTGAGCTAGAGCTCAGTATAGTACCTGACAAGGACGCGGCAAGAGTTAGGACAACGATCTGAAAACGGACTCATGCGAACTCGGGTGAAAACTGGACGTCTGAGAATCACAGTTCCGGCGGATCCAGCAGTGGCGACGAGCCACCGCGGTCCAAGCGCTTACAGCAGAGACTGCCGCGCCCGCCAAGTCCTGTCGAACATGTGCGTGCAACTAGCTTTATCAACGCCAGTCGCTGTCTTCACTGCCGCGGCATGAGAGTCGCTCTGATAACACGCGACCGGAATCTGAGATTTCACCAATGTCTGAAGATCACAGCACTTACTCAGACTCGAATGTCGGACGTTGCCAACCGAGTGTCGACTGGGACCTCAGATGACCAGTCGTCGTCAGAATTTCCATGCAACAACTTCAAACGCGGAAGCTCAACAGATTCGTCTTTAATGTCCATGAGTCGAGCAGCACTGTCCCAAGGATTCAAGACTTTCTGCAGGAGGTCTGGTCATGCCTGATTCAGCAGCTGCAACACCAGTGGTTTCAACACTGATGGAGAAACCCTGAGGCTTGCAAGTCTATGCACCCACTATCGGATCATGCCAATCGAAGTGGACGAAACGATATGGGGGTTAGGGATCATAGTCTGAAAAGGAGTCGTCAGCAGGGTAGGTTCTGCACCCATTAGAAACAGATATCGGCGACTTCACATCCACTTCCTTCTCCAAGTCATGGGGCGAGTCAACCATTAAGCCAGATATTCGACGGCTGAAGTCGATGGATCTCCAGCACTACATCTTCTACAACGACCCAGATTTCCATCACCAAGTCGCACGAAGCTCCCCGGACCAGGGGCCAAGTTCTCAGCAATCAAGGCGTACCCAGGTCGACACCAAGATGTGTTATGAGGCACCCCAAACGGGTCACAGATGCTCGGAACATGTGCAGATGGATGTTCTGGTCCCAGAACGTTAGGAGTCCTTGGAACGTGATCGTGGTCAGGGAACCACCAGACTTCGAAGCAAGACGCGAGACAACTCCAGACGCTCACCGACTCCGCTGATGAAGCTCCGAAAACGTCTGGTATCTGGATGGCCCCTGGAGAGACGGTGAACGACGCCGAAGAACGCAGATGTTCGGCATCTGAGAGACAAAACTCAGGAGTCAGCACTTTGCAAAGTTGGAAACTCTGAAATGGAACCTCGTTACTCGAAACTCCAAGTTTGGAATCGAAGGAGTTTGCTGATCGCTGGCGACAGCCAGAGGCCGACGCCGAAGTCGAAGCGAACATGTGAGTTCAACTGGTAAGATGAAGCGTTTGACTGGATTTTCAATATGGAAGCCTTACATCAGCGAAGGTTATTAACTTCCAGACAATGCATTCAGGGAGAACTCAAACTAAGAACTTTTCAACGGTATCCAAGCTTTGGCTGGTTTAGCCAGCTCCAGAGCAACACGTGTCCCATGGTTCAAGAGGCTGGAAAGGATTATCGTCATCCTGAGTTTCGAAAACGCTACTGCAACACCAGTGTCCCTATAACATTCTGAGATATATTTCACGATGGAGATGCACCATTTTCAGAGACTATCCGTTGGACTTCTTCTATCGTCTGAACTCCGCCGCTGGGAAAGCAGGCGTGGATTTCAGGGAAGTCGTTCGAATGTCTGGAAAGAACATGTCTTGTTTATCACCCATTAAAACGCTCAACGGACGTCTTCTGAAAACCTCGTTACCAAGCTCAGAGATTTCCATGTAGTGGAGACTTGGAGCCACGCCCATTGCACGCGACGGATGAAGACGTGTGGAGGACATGTGACCGAGCTGCTACAACGACCCAGACATACCAGGCGGCTCCCCGACCAGGGCACAAAAGGCAGCAACAAGAGCGTACGTCGACACCAAGATGTGTTATGACACCCCAAACGGGTCTCTAAGACGCCAGAACATGGATCAGACTGGATGCCTTCCCTAAAGTTGGAAAAGTTCAGGTAGAACCACCAGACTTCGAAGAAAGCTCAGACAACTCAGGCTCGGACTCCGGATAGCTCGTCGTCTGGTATCTGGAATCGGTCCCCTGAACGGTGAACACGAGGATGTCTACGAGGACAAACATGGAGAGACTTTGCTAACACTCAGACCCGTTATAAACTCCAAGTTTATCGAAGGATTTGATCCCAGCAGGCGACCGCTGTCGTGCAACGTAGTTCACATGGTGAGCGTTTTCTGAATATGGCACATCAGAAGGTTGGTCTTCCAGACAATGCATTCAAGAACTCGCTTAAAACTTCCAGGTATCAAGCACGTTGACTGGTTTAACCAGCTCCCCGAAAAGGTCACGACTGGAAATAGATTATTTCAGTCAGAGATTTCAGAAAACGCTACTGCAAAACCTGGATCCCTACATGTTCTGGAGATATGTGACTTTCACGGATGGAGATGAGATTCAGAGAACTCCGTTGGACTTCTTCTATCGATCTGAACCCGCCGCTGGTGAAAGCAGGCGTGGATTTTCAGGAAGTCGTTCAGAATGTCTGGAAGAACATGTCTTACGGTTTATCGCTAAAGCATCGCTGACGCACGTCTGAAACCTCGTTGCAAGCTCAGAGGATTGATGTATTTTTAGACTTGGAATACGCCCTGCAGCAGGATGAAGTACGTGTGAGGACATGTGACCAGGAGATTGACCCGAGACTTCAGGAGCCAATTCTATGTATTCTGCGGCGACAGTTCCTGCCTAAGGATTCATTATGAGATGTGGATTCTGAAGATTCTGACTCTGAAAACTCTGGAAAACCATAACGAATCTCTACAAATCGCAATCTGGATCAGACTGGAGATACCCAGAGTTCCAGACTGGAGATTCAGACTTCCAGATGTGACTGAAGTCATCTACCCGTCGATGGTAACATTGCGCAAGCTTCCTCGGGTGCCATCAACAGCTCCTACCCGCGGTGGTGAACAGAATCGTCCTGAAGGTCCTTGACGAACGAAGTCTACTAAGTGCTATACGACAGCAGGATGGCGCTCCGCCGACACATTCCCTCAATTAGATTATCGGAGTCAAGAGTCTCCACAGCACGTATCGACCGCGTGTACGTTCCCAGCAAACGCAGGCTAGGGCGGCCATCTCAGAATGTAGACGTGATGCAGCGTTTTTCCCGGTATCAAGGTTGATCGCGCCTTCCTGACCTGGTACTGATTGTGAATGCAGGGAATACAGCGTCTGAAATAGTGTGCTTCAGCCTGAGATTTCAGAGAACGCATTCTGAGAGGTCCAACCTGTTCTCGTCGACATGTGACTTTTTGCGTGGATCCAGAATTGATTGTGTGGACTTATGATGGGATTTCGCAGAGCGCATGAATGTGAAGAGTTGGTGGCAGTAGATTTTGCGTGGTTTTGCAAGACGTATGCAGGAACCGCGGCGTTCGATCAAGTGTGGCGAAATGAATTTGCTTAAAGTATCTCTGGAGCTCCAGAATACAGGAGTAGCGGTTGAGTAGCGGTTGATTGCTTCGACGATTTTGCCTGGCCATGGTACGCAGTTCTGATAAGTACCATCACTGACGACGAACCACGTATTGGGAGGGGCCACGGTTGACATGATGTAACTTCAGATTTTCTGGCGTCATGCTGCTGTTACCCAGTGGTGTACCACCTGGTTACATTTGGTTTTGAGAGGAAGTATATGTGACGTGGCTGCACCCGTGTGGGGATATATCTGTGCAAGATTGTGGATAAACCTTCTTCCTGACTTGTAAAGGGTGCCCAAAGGATTCCAGAAGTGTGTCAACTTCAGAGTGTACTGCAACTCTGAAGGTCAACTACCTCCTGTGTATAGTCACCGGACTTTCCCCGACGATGAGTGCCTAAGTTCTGGCGTGTGGAAAGTCTCTCAGAAGAACGTATCTCTGAGAGACCTCATCCGTTCATACCGTCCAGCGCGACGATGGATGGTCTGGTTGGGGATTCCATCTGCTAATATATACCCGCAGAGACCCAAGTATCGCGCGCCGGACGCCGCTGCACCCTTTTTAACCCTCAAGATCTTCACATGTAACGTTGAAGCATTAGTGCTCCAGTACTCTGGTTTTCAAGTATTCAAGACTCTGGTATCTCTAACTCTGGGTGACCAAGACTTCCCAGAAAAACCAGAGTGATATCAGACTCTAGCTCAGGAAACCAGGATACCAGACTCTGAAACCACCGAAGATTCAAGACCATGCTGACTGAAACCAAGTGAACCCAGAAGTTCAAGTCACGCATTCATTCAAGTGATTACTGACCTGTACATCCCCGTAATGACGTCTACCTGTCAACCCATCGAGATCGGCTGCACAGACTGCACACACCATCCAACCCATCGAGATCAGCTGCACAGACTGCATACTGAGACCAAGTCAAGTATACCAGATGTATACAAAGACCAAAGTACCTGAGATATGAAGACTGACTGCATAAAGGACGCAAAAGAAGGACGACAAGAAGAGGAGAGTTACCAGAGATATATGAGAGTTATAGGGAAGATAAACGATAAACAAGAGTTCAATTTGCCGTGTAGCAGAAGTCCCAGAAGTTGTATTTTCTGCCTGCAAGGCCACGTCAAGGTTTGGTGCCGTGTTGATCTCTCGCCTATCTCCAATCCCTTGAAGGCGGAGATCGAGGTAACATGTAGAGACCTGAGAGGACCCGCCTATTCCATATCCTAATTTGGGTCGTTTGGTTTTGTCTCTCAGCGGTAGCCCATTTCCATATTGCTCGTTTGGACAGGCTCTGGAAACCAGACAGTCGTTTTTCCTAGAGTGCAAGGTAGACTGTTGTATATAGCCGATTGTATTGGTTTATATTTTCCCTCTATATAAGAGGGTGGTGTGCGAACGTAAAGGGATACCAGACAGACCAGGTGTCTGTTTAGCAAGTCCCTAGTTGACCTGGAGTGTTAGCCCCACCGTTCAAGGGCCACTAGAAAGAATAAAGAACGGCTGTATATATTTGTATATTTTTTGAACTCTGTATATTAGTTTGTTTATCTCTGAGAAGTCAGGTATCTCGGTTCTGGATTTGTGATATTCAGACACCGATTTCAGACTTTCTCTGGTATATTAACCTCTTTTTCCGACTGCCGACTTCCTGGAAACCACAATTCTTGGTTCCCAGAGATTCCCGACTCCCGAACGCTCCTGGAAGGATTTCCTGAATACCGACACCCAGACTCCAAGGAAACCCAACTTCTCTTCTACAAAAACATTCTCAGACTCCGGCGAGGGTCATATTTCCGAAGACAATTGAACCCACGAGGATACCGCAGAAGGCACCACACGCCAACCTGCACGTTGTACGACTCTGAAAAGCCCCTTTTCAGTAGTCGTATAACTGGAAGGGTTCACTATACGCCCCTGCTCCGCACGACCAAAGGTTTCACCGACTTCTCGCGACCCCTTAGCGCCAAAGTGCAAGATTCAGAGATAGGCCGCTGTCCGCTTCAGAGAGACACACGCCAGCCGATATACGGTCGCGTATGGACTCGAAGACTATAGGGCGAGCTCCAGACGTGCAGACGAGTGGACGTACATGCTACAAAGACTTACAAAAAGACTTACAAAGACTTTGGCAGAAACATGCACGTTCAGAAGAGCGTAAGAGGAGAGACGGAGCAAAAGATGTTCCCACACCTGGGACTCGAACCCCGGGTCTGCTGGGTGAGAGCCAGCTATCCCTAACCGCCTAGACTATATGGGAAGGCTGAACACTCACCACCACACACAAAATCCACAAACACAACACACAACAACAACTTTGTCAACACGCAAACATTGCACCCTCTCTCTCTCTCTCTCTCTCTCTCTTGCAGACACACACACACACACACACACACACACACACACACACACACACACACACACACACACACACACACATGCACACACATCACACAATAGCACACACACACACATACTTCTACATCCACTGAAATCTTACATCGCTCACGCTCACGCTGCTCCACTGTCTTACATCACCACTTCATACAATTCCACTGCATTCAGGGACCAACTTCCACACACCGGCCTCCGGAACTACACCCCGCTCTCTGAAGGTGCTCAAGGTGCTCAAGGTGCTCAAACTGCTCAAGGTTGCTCAAACTGCTGCTCAAAGGTGGGGAGAGCGCACCCCACACCATGTTCTCTCTTCTTCTGTCTACTTGCTGCGACGTATTCGCTCATGCGGTCGCTCACACAGCTTGCACATCAACGCAGCCACATATAGACGTCGAAAAACGTGGTTGTAGTACTCACTACAGCTAGCGCCAAAGTGCAAAGATCCAGAGATAGGCCGCTGTCCGCTTCAGAGACCACCACGCCCAGCCGATATACGGTCGCGTACATGGACTCGAAGACTATAGGGCGAGATCCAGACGTGCAGACGAGTGACGTTACATGCTACAAAGACTTACAAAGACTTACAAAGCACCTTTGGCAGAAACACGCACGTTCAGAAGAGCGTAAGTGAGGAGAGACGGAGCAAAAAGATGTTTCCACACCGGGACTCGAACCCGGGTCTGATGGGTGAGAGCCAGCTATCCTAACCGCTTAGACTATATGGGAAGGCTGAAACACTACTACCACACACAAAATCCTGACAACACAACACACAACAACCTTACACACACAACAACACACAACACGCCAAACCTTTGCACCCCCTCTCTCTCTCTCTCTCTCTCTCTCTCTCTCTTGCAGACACACACACACACAGCACACACAAACACATGCTTACTACATCCACTGAAATCTTACATCGCTCACGCTCACGCTGCTCCACGTCTGTACATCACCACTTCCCTTACCCCACTGCATTCGACCAACTTCCACACACCGCCTCGAACTACACCCCGCTCTCTCAAGGTGCTCAAGGTGCTCAAGGTGCTCAAGGTGTTAACGCTGCTCAAAAGCTGCTCAAGGTGGGAGAGCGCACCTACACCATGTTCTCTCTTCTTCTGTCTACTTGCTGCCATGACGTATTCCGGCTCATGCGGTCGTCACACAGCTTGTGAATCAACGCAAGCCACATATAGACGTCGAAAAAACGTGCAGTTGTAGTCTCGTACTACAGCTAGCGCCAAAGTGCAAAGATCCAGAGATGAAGGCCGCTGTCCGCTTCAGGAGAGACACACGCCCGAAAGCCGATATACGGTCGCGTATGGACTCGAAGACTATAGGGCGAAGCTCCAGACGTGCAGACAGAGTGACGTACATGCTACAAAGACTTACATTTCTAAGACTTACAAAGACTTTGGCAGAAACACGCACGTTCAGAAGAGCGTAAAGAGGAGAGACGGAGCAAAAGATGTTCCCACACCGGGACTCAGAACCTGGGTCTGTGCTGGGTGAGAGCCAGCTATCCTAACCGCCTAGACCTTTATATGGGAAGGCTGAACACTACCACCACACACAAAATCACAAACACAACACACAACAACAACACACAACAACAACACACCACACGCAAACTTTGCACCCCTCTCTCTCTCTTGCAGACACACACACACACACACACTTCTACATCCACTGGAATCTTACATCGCTCACGCTCACGCTGCTCCACGTCTTACATCACCACTTCATACCCCACTGCATTCGACCAACTTCCACACACCGCCTCGAACTACACCTGCTCTCCTCAAGGTGCTCAAGGTGCCTGCAAGGTGCTCAAGGTGTTCAAGCTGCTCAAGCTGCTCAAGCTGCTCAAGGTGGGAGAAGCGCACCTACACCATGTTCTCTCTCTTCTTCTGTCTACTTGCTGCGACGTATTCGCTCATGCGGTCAGTCACACCAGCTTGGCACACTCAACGCAGCCACATATAGACGTCGAAAAACGTGGTTGTAGTCTCACTACAGCTAGCGCCAAAGGTGCAAAGATTCAGAGATAGGCCGCTGTCCGCTTCAGAGAGACACACGCCCAGCCGATATACGGTCGCGTATGGACTCCGAAGACTATAGGGCGAGATCCAGACGTGCAGACGAGTGACGTACATGCTACAAAGACTTACAAAGACTTACAAAAGACTTTGGCAGAAACACGCACGTTCAGAAGAGCGTAAGAGGAGAGACGGAGCAAAAGATGTTCCCCACACCGGGACTCGAACCTGGGTCTGATGGGTGAGAGCTCAGCTATCCTAACCGCCTAGACTATATGGAAGGCTGACACTACCTACCACACACAAAATCACAAACACAACACACAACAACAACACACAACAACACACAACACGCAAACATTGCACCCTCTCTCTCTCTCCTCTCTCTCTCTCTCTCTCTCTCTTGCAGACACACACACACACAAACAACATACACATTTCTACATCCACTGAAATCTTATGCATCGCTCACGCTCACGCTGCTCCACGTCTTACATCACTCACTTCATACCCCACTGCATTCGACCAACTTCCACACACCGCCTCCTGAACTACACCCGCTCTCTCAAGGTGCTCAAGGTGCTCAAGGTGCTCAAGGTGCTCAAACTGCTCACAGGTAAAAGGAGAGCGCACCTACACCATGTTACTCTCTTCTTCTGTCTACTTGCTGCGACGTATTCGCTCATGCGGTCGTCACACAGCTTAATGTGAATCAAACGGCAACCACATAGACGTCGAAAAACGTGATTGTAGTCTCACTACAGCTAGCGCCAAAGTGCAAAGATCCAGAGATAGGCCGCTGTCCGCTTCAGAGAGACACAATGCCCAGCCGATATACGGTCGCGTATGGACTCCGAAGACTATAGGGCGAGCTCCAGACGCGTGCATGACGAGTGACGTACATGCTACAAAGACTTTTACAAAAGACTTTACAAAGACTTTGGCAGGAAACACGCACGTTCAGAAGAGCGTAAGAGGAGAGACGGAGCAAAAGATGTTCCCACACTCCGGGACTCGAACCCGGGTCTGCTGGGTGAGAGCCAGCTATCCTAACCGCCTAGACTATATGGGGAAGGCTGGAACACCTACCACCACACACAAAAATCACAAACACAACACACAACAACACACAACAACAACACACAACAACAACAAACTTTGCACCGACTTTACCCCCTCTCTCTCTCTTGCAGACACACACACACACACACTTCTACATCCACTGGAATCTTACATCGCTCACGCTCACGCTGCTCCACGTCTTACATCACCACTTCATACCCCACTGCATTCGACCAACTTCCACACACCAGCCTCGGAACTACACCTGCTCTCTCAAGGTGCTCAAGGTTGCTCAAGGTGCTCAAAGGTGTCTCAAGCTGCTCAAGCTGCTGCAAGCTGCTCAAGGTGGGAGAGCGCACCTACACCCATGTTCCTCTCTTCTTCTGCCCTCTACTTCGCTGCCGACGTATTCGCTCATGCGGTCGTCAATCACACAGGCTTGTACACATCAACGCAGCCATACATATAGACGTCGAAAAACGTGGTTGTAGTCTCACTACAGCCAGCGCCAAAGTGCAAAGATCCAGAGATAGGCCGCTGCGCCCGCTTCAGGGAGAGACACACGCTCAGCCGATATACGGTCGCGTATGGACTCGAAGACTATAGGGCGAGCTCCAGACGATGCCAGTGACGAGTACGACGTACATGCTACAAAAGACTTACAAAGACTCTACAAAGAGACTTTTGGCAGGAAACACGCACGTTCAGGAAGAGCGTAAGAGGAGAGATTTGAGCAAAAAGATGTTCCCACACCGGGACTCGAACTCGGGTCTGCTGGGTGAGAGCCAGCTATCCTAACCGCCTAGACTATATGGGAAGGCTGAACACTACCACCACACACAAAATCACAAACTACAACACACAACAACCAAATAACACAACAACAACCACACAACACGCAAACTTTTAACTCCCCTCTCTCTCTTGCAGACACACACACACACACACACCATCCACTGGAATCTTACATCGCTCACGCTCACGCTGCTCCACGTCTTACATCACCACTTCATACCCTCACTGCATTCGACCAACTTCCACACACCGCCTCGGAACTACACCCTGCTCTCTCAAGGTGCTCCAAGGTGCTCAAGGTGTCTCAAGGTGTTTCAAGCTGCTCAAGCTGCTCAAGCTGCTCAAGGTGGGAGAGCGCACCTTGGGCACCATGTTCTCTCTTCTTTCTGTCTACTTGCTGCGACGTATTCCAGCTTCATGCGGTCGTCAAGCACAGCTTGCACATCAACGCAGCCACATATAGACGTCGAAAAACGTGGTTGTGGAAGGAGTCTCACTACAGCTAGCGCCAAAGTGCAAAGATCCAGAGATAGGCCGCTGTCCGCTTCAGAGAGACACACGCCCAGCCGATATGCGGTCGCGTATGGACTCGAAGACTATAGGGCGAGCTCCAGGACGTGCAGACGAGTGACGTACATGCACTACAAAGACTTACAAAGACTTCACAAAGAACTTTGGCAGAAACACGCACGTTCAGAAGAGGCGTAAGAGGAGACGGAGCAAAGATGTTCCCACACCGGGACTCGAACCCGGGTCTGCTGGAATTGAGAGCCAGCTATCCTAACACGCTCATAGACTATGGGGAAGGCTGGAACACTACCACCACACACAAAATCCACAAAACACAACACACAACAACAACACACAACAAACAACACACAACACGCAAACTTTGCACCCCCTCTCTCTCTTGCAGGTACACACACACACACACTTCTACATCCACTGGAATCTTACATCGCTCACGCTCACACGCTGCTCCACGTCTGTACATCACCACTTCATACCCCACTGCATTCGACCAACTTCCACACACCGCCTCGAACTACACACGCTCTCTCAAGGTGCTCAAGGTGCTCAAGGTGCTCAAGGTGTTCCAAGCTGCTCAAGCTGCTCCAAGAAGCTGCTCAAGGTGGGAGAGCGCACCTACACCATGTTCTCTTCTTCTGTCTACTTGCTGCGACGTATTCGCTCATGCGTGGTCGTCACACAGCGCTTGCACATCAACGCAGCCACATATAGACGTCGAAAAACGTGGTTGTAGGTCTCACTACAGCTAGCGCCAAAGTGCAAAGATCCAGAGATAGGCCGCTGTCCGCTTCAGAGAGACACACACGCCCAAAGCCGATATACGGTCGCGTATGGACTCGAAGACTATAGGGCGAGCTCCAGACGTGCAGACGAGCGGACGTACATGCTACCATAAAGAACTTACAAAGACTTACAAAGACTTTGGCAGAAACACACGCACACGTTCAGAAGAGCGTAAGAGGAGTGAGACACGGAGCAAAAGATGTTCCCACACACGGGACTCGAACCTGGTCTGGGTCTCTGCTGGGTGACAGCTCTCTAACCACCTAGACTATATGGGAAGGCTGAACACTACCACACAAAATCACAAACACAACACACAACAACAACACACAACAACCAACACACAACACGTGCAAACTTTGCACCCCCTCTCTCTCTTGCAGACACACACACACACACTTCTACATCCACAGGAATCTTACATAGCTCACGCACACGCAGCACCAAGTCTTACAACACCACTTCATACTCCCACTGCATTCGACCAACTTCCAGCACACCGCCTCGAACTACACCCGCTCTCTCAAGGTGCTCAAGGTGCTCAACTGGAGGTGTTCAAGCTGCTCAAGCTGCCTTCAAGCTGCTCAAGGTGGGAGAGCGCACCTACACACCATGTTCTCTCTTCTTCTGTCTACTTGCTGCGACGTATTCGCTCATGCGGTCGTCACACAGCTTGCACATCAACGCAGCCACATATAGACGTCGAAAAACGTGGTTGTAGTCTCACCACAGCTAGCGCCAAAGTGCAAAGATCCAGAGATAGGCCGCTGTCACGCTTCAGAGAGACACACGCCCAGCCGAATATACGGTCGCGCTATGGACTCGAAGACTATAGGGCGAGCTCCCAGACAGTGCAGACGAGTGACGTACATGCTACAAAGACTTACAAAGACTTACAAGAGACTTTGGCAGAAACACGCACGTTCAGAAGAGCGTAAGAGGAGAGACGGAGCAAAGATGTTCCCCACTCCGGGACCTTCGAACACGGGTCTGCTGGGTGAGAGCCAGCTATCCTGTAACTCGCCTAGACTATATGGGAAGGCTGAACACTACCACCCACGCACACAAAATCCTAAACACAACACTATTGCTCAACACACAACAACAACACTTTGCCGCAAACTCTTGCTGAGACTACAATACCACTCTTGCTGACACACACACTTCTACATCCACTGGAATCTTACATCGCTCACGCTCACGCATGCTCCACGTCTTACATCACCACTTCATACCCCACTGCATTTGACCAACTTCGCACCTCGAACTACACCCGCTCTCTCAAGGTGCTCAAGGTTGCTCATAACTGGTGTTCAAGCTGCTCTCAAGCTGCTCAAGCTGCTCAAGCTGCTCAAGGTGGGAGAGCGCACCCACACCATGTTCTCTCTTCTTCTGTCTACTTGCTGCGACGTATTGTTCGCTCATGCGGTCTTCGTCCAGACACAAGCTTGCACATCAACGCATGCCACATATGAACGTCGAAAAACGTGGTTGTAGTCTCACCACAGCTAGCGCCAAAGTGCAAAGATCCAGAGATAGGCCGCTGTCCGCTTCAGAGAGACACACGCCCAGCCGATATACGGTCGCGTATAGGACTCCCGAAGACTATGGGCCGAGAGCTCCAGACGTGCCAGACGAGGAGTTACGTACATGCTAAGCAAAAGACCTACAAAGACTTACAAAGACTTACAAAGACTTTAGCAGAAACACGCACGTTCAGAAAGAGGCGTAAGCAGTAAGAGGCAGACCAGATTGAAGATGTTTCCCACCGGGAGCACCAGCACCTTGGGACTCGAACCCGGGTCTGCTGGGTGAGAGCCAGCTATCCTAACTGCCTAGACTATATGGGAAGGCTGAACACTACCACCACACACACAAAATCCAGCAAACACAACACACAACAACAGCACACAACAACTTCAATAACACTACTAACACATAAACCCTTGCACCCTCTCTCTCTCTCTCTCTTGCTCTCTCTCTCTCTCTCTTGTAAGACACACACACACACACTTCTACATCCACTGGAATCTTACATCGCTCACGCTCACGCTGCTCCACGTCTTACATCACCCACTTCATACCCCACTGCGTTGACCAACCCCGGTCTGGGAACAACTTCACACCGGCTACTACACACAGTTTCAAGGTGCCTCCAAGGTGCTCAAGGTGCCTCAAGGTGTTCAAGCTGCTCAAGCTGCTCAAGCTGCCTCAAGGTGGGGAGAGCGCACCGCCACCCATGTTCTCTCTTCTTCCTGTCCACTTGCTGCGACGTATTCGTCATGCGGTCGTCACACAGCTGCGGCACATCAACGCAGCCATTATTAGCAGACGTCGAAAAACGTGGGTTTTGTAGTCTCACTACAGCTTCAGCGCCAAAGTGCAAAGATCCAGAGATAAGCCGCTGTCCGGCTTCCAGAGAGACACACGCCCATGCCGATATAATGGTTAAAGCGTGGACTCGAAGATCGTAGGCGAGCTCCAGACGTGCAGATCCGAGCTGTAGGGCGAGCTCAGACAGTGCAGACAGGTTACGTACATGCTACAAAGACTTACAAAGACTTTACAAAGACTTACAAAGATTGGCAGAAACACGCACGTTCAGAAGAGCGTAAGAGGAGATTGACGGAGCAAAGATGTTCCCACACCGGGACTCAGAAACCTGGGTCTGCTGGGTGAGAGCCAAGCTATCCTAACCTGCCTTGTGACTCCTATATGGGAAGGCTGAAGCTGATGCACAAGCTACCACCACACACAAAATCACAAACACAACACACAACAACAAGCACACAACACGCAAACTTTGCACCCCCTCTCTCTTCTTGCAGACACACACACACACACACACTTCTACATCCACTGGAATCTTACATCGCTCACGTCACGCTGCTCCACGTCTTACATCACCAGCTTCTTACCACCCATTCGACCAGACCAACTTCATGCACACGCCTGTGTGCGAACTACACCCCGCTCTCTCAAGGTGCTCAAGCAGGTGCTCAAGGTGTTCAAGCTGCTCAAGCTGCTCAAGCTGCTCAAGGTCGGGCAGAGAGCGCACCTACACCCATGTTCTCTCTTCTTCTGTCTACTTGCTAAGCGACGTATTCGCTCATGCGGTCGTCACAGCTTCGCACATCAACGCAGCCACATATAGACGTCGAAAACGTGGGTTGTAGTCTCACCACAGCTTCAGCGCCAAAGTGCAAAGATCCAGAGATAGGCCGCTGTCCGCTTCCAGAGAGACACACGCCTACATAACTCGATATACGGTCGCGTATGGACTCCCGAAAGCCACTATAGGGCGAGACTTTCCCCAGACGTGCAGACAGAGTTACGTACATGCTACATAAAGACTTACAAAGACTTACAAAGACTTTGGCAGGAAACACTGCACGTTCAGAAGAAGGCGTAAGAGGAGAGACGGAGCAAAGATGTTCCCACACTGGGACTCGAGACCCGGGTCTGCTGGGTGAGAGCCAGCTATCCTAACTGGGCCTAGACTATATGGGAAGGCTGAACACTACCACCACACACAAAATCACAAACACAACACACAACAACAAACACACAACACACCAAAACATTGCACCTGCACCTCTCTCTCTCTATATCTCTCTCCCTCTCTTGCAGACACACACACACACACACACACACGCACACACAAACAAACACACACACACACAAACAAACACACACACACACAAACAGACACACACACACACACACCCACACACACACACACACACACACTCACACACAGCCACCCACACACACACACACACACACACACACACACACACCCACACACACACACACACACACATACTTCTACATCCACTGAAATCTTACATCAGCTCACAGCTCACGCTGCTCCACGTCTTACATCACCACTTCATACCCCACTGCATCTCGACCAACTTCCACACACCGCCTCGAACTACACACCGCTCTCCTCAAGGTGCTCAAGGTGCCTCAAGGTGCTCAAAGGTGTTCAAGCTGCCTGCAAGCTGCTCAAAGCTGCTCAAGTTGCCTGGGCTGTGCTCAAGGTGGAGAGCGCACCTACACCATGTTCTCTCTTCTTCTGTCTACTTGCTGCGACGTATTCGCTCATGCGGTCGTCACACAGCTTGCACATTCAACGCAGCCACATATAGACGTCGAAAAACGTTAGGTTGTAGTCTCACTACAGCTAAGCGCCAAAGTGCAAAGATCCAGAGATAAGCCGCTGTAACCGCTTCAGAGAGACACACGCCCAGCCGATATACGGTCGCGTATGGACTCGAAGCGAGCTATAGGGCGAGCTCCAGACGATGCAGACGGAAGTTACGTACATGCTACAAAGACTTACAAAGACTTACAAAGACTTTGGCAGAAACACGCACTAAGTTCAGAAGAGCGTAAGAGGAGAGACGGAGCAAAAAGATGTTCCCCACACCGGGACTCTCGAACCCAGGTCTGCTGGGTGAGAGCCAGCTATCCTAACCGCCTAGGACTACTATGGGAAGGCTGAACACTACCACCACACACAAAATCACAAACACAACACACAACAACAAATACACAATATACAACACACAACACGCAAACTTTGCACCCCCTCTCTCTCTTGCAGACACACACACACACACACTTCTACATCCACTGGAGATCTTAGCATCGCTCACGCTCACGCTGCTCCACGTCTCATACATCACCACTTCATACCCCACTGCATTCGACCAACTTCCACACACCGCCTCGAACTACACCCGCTCTCTCAAGGTGCTCAAGGTGCTCAAGGTGCTCTAAGGTGTTCAAGCTGCTCAAGCTTTGCTCAAGCTGGCTCAAGGTGGAGAGTGCACCTACACCCATGTTCTCTCTTCTTCTGTCTACTTGCTGCGACGTATTCGCTCATGCGGTCGTCATACACAGCTTGCACATCAACGCAGCCACATATAGACGTCGAAAAACGTGGTTGTGAAGTCTCACCACAGCTAGCGCCAAGTGCAAAGATCCAGAGATAGGCCGCTGTCCGCTTCAGAGAGACACACGCCCAGCCGATATACGGTCGCGTATGGACTCGAAGACTATGGGGCGAGCTCCAGACGTGCAGACGTGAGTTACGTTGCGGCACATGCTACAAAGACTTACAAGAGCACTTCACAAAGACTTTGGCAGAAACATCGCACGTTCAGAAGAGCGTAAGAGGAGAGACGGAGGGCCAAAAGATGTTCCACACACCGGGACTCTCGAACCCGGGTCTGCTGGGTGAGAGCCAGCTTCATCCTAACCCGCCCACCTAGACTATATGGGAAGGCTGAACACTACCACCACACACAAAATCACAAACACAACACACCAACAACAACACAAGCCAACACACCAAACATTGCACCCTCTCTCTCTCTCTCTCTCCCTCTCTCTGTGACAGCACACACACACACACACACACACACACACACACACACACACACACACACACACACACACACACACACACACACACACACACACAGTCAGTTGCTTACCATCCACTGGAAATCTTACAGATCGCTCACGCTCACGCTGCTCCACGTCTTACATCACCACTTCATACCCCACTGCATTCGACCAACTACACACCGCCTCGAACTACACCCGCTCTCTCAAGGTGCTCAAGGTGCTCAAGGTGCTCAAACTGCTCAAACTGCTCAAAGTCTTTGGGAGAGCGCACCTACACCATGTTCTCTCTTCTTCTGTCTACCCTTGCTGCGACGTATTCGCTCATGCGGTCGTCACACAGCTTGTGAATCAACGCAACCACATATAGACGTCGAAAAACGTGGTTGCTAGTCTCACTACAGCTAAGCGCCAAAGTGCAAAGATCCAGAGATAGGCCGCCTTGTCCGCTTCAGAGACCACACGCCCAGCCGATATACGGTCGCGTATGGACTCGAAGACTATAGGGCGAAGCTCCAGACGTGCAGACGAGTGACGTACATGCTACAAAGACTTACAAAAGACTTACAAAGACTTTGGCAGAAACACTTGCACAACGTTCAGAAGAGCGTAAGAGGAGAGACGGAGCAAAGAGATGTCTCTACCCGGTGACTCCGAACATGGGTCGGTGTTTACACTCCGGGACTCAGACACCAGTCCTGCTGGTGTGAGCCAGCTATCCCTATTACTGCCTAGACTATATGTGGAAGGCTGAACACTCACCACCACACACAAAATCACAAACACAACACACAACAACAACACACAACAACAACACACAACAACAACACACAACACACGGCATTGCACGCTGACATTGCACCCTCTCTACCTCTCTCTCTCTCTCTCTTGCAGACACACACACACACACACACACACACACACAAACACACACACACACACACACACAAACACACACCTTTACACACACATAACTATCATACATCCACTCTCTGAAATCTTACATCGCTTCCACGCTCACGCTGCTCCACGTCTTACATCACCACTCACCACTCATACCCCACTGCATTCATACCCACTGCATTCCACACACCGGACCAACTTCCAACTACACCGCCTCGCTCTCTCACGCTCTCAAGGTGCTCAAACTGCTCAAGGTGGGAGAGCGCACCTACACCATGTTCTCTGCTTCTTCTGTCTACTTGCTGCGACGTATTCGCTCAATGCGGTCGTCACACAGCTTCAATGAATCAACGCAGCCACATATAGACGCGTCGAAAAACGTGATTGTGAGTCTCACTACAGCTAGCTGACATGATGTAAACTTCAGATTTTCTGGCGTCATGCTGCTGTTACTCCTGTGGTGTACCTGGTTACATTTCGATGGGTTGAGAGGAAGAGGATGTCATGGGACGGGGACATTGTGCACCACCGTGTGTGATATCTATGGAAGATTGTGGATAAACCTTTCGCTCCTGACTCGTAAAAGGGGCCCAAAGGACCAGAAGTGTACTTCAGAGGTGTGCACAACTCTGAAGGTCAACTACACTCTGTCTGGTCACCGGACTTTCCCCGACGATGAGTGCCTAAGTTCACCTATGTGCGGAAAGTCTCTCAGAAGAACGTATCTCTGAGAGACCTCGGTCATCCCCGTTACCGTCCAGCGCGACGATGGATGGTTCAAGGATTCACAATATATACCCGCAGAGAGACCTTAAGTATCGCGCACCGGACGCTTACGCGCACCCGCGCAACCTCTGCCAAGATCTTCATGTACGTTGAAGCATTAGTTGCTCCGTACTCTGGTTTTCGTATTCAAGACTCTGGTATCTCTCTAACTCTGAGTGACCAGAGACTCTGAAAAACCAAGCTGACTATCAGACTCTGAAAACCAGGATACCAGACTCTGAAACCACCGAAGATTCAAGACCATACTGAAACCAAGTGAACCCAAGTTCCAAGTCACGCATTCAAGTGATTACTGACCCGTGCACATCCCCCGTAATGACGTCTCTACCTGTATCCAACCCATCGAGATCGGCTGCACAGACTGCATACTGAGACCAAGTCAAAAGTACCTACCAGATGTATACAAAGACCAAGAGTACCTGAGATATGAAGACTGACTGCATAAAGGACGCAAAAGACGACAAGAAGAGGAGAGAGTTACCAGAGATATATGATAGTTATGAGGAAGATAAAGCGATAAAGCAGAGTTCAATTTGCCGTGTAGCCCAGAAGTCGTTGTATTTCTGCCTGCAAAGGCCACGTCAAGAGTTTGGTGCCGTGTGATCTCTCGCCTATCCAATCCTCTTAGGCCGGAGATCAGGTAACGTAGAGGACCTGAGGAGGACCCGCCTATTCCCATATCCTAGTTGGGTCAGTTTGTTTTGTCTCTAGCGGCACGCCCATTTCATATTGCTCTGTTTGGACAGGCTGTCTGGAAACTAGACAGTCAGTTTTCAGAGTGCAAGGTAGACACTGCAAGGTATACTATTGTATATAGCCATGATTGTATTGGTTTATATTTTCCCTCTATATAAGAGGGTGGTGCGCGAACGTAAAGGGATACCAGACAGACCCAGGTGTCTGGTAGCAAGTCCCTAGTTGACCTGGAGTGTTAGCCCACTGTTCAATGGGCCTAGAAAGAATAATGAACGGGCTGTATGACATATTTGTATATTTTCGAACTCTGTATATTGGTTTGTTTATCTCTGAAAGTCAGGTATCTCGGTTCTGGATTTGTGATATTCAGACACCGATTTCAGACTTTCTCTGGTATATTAACCTCTTTTCGACTGCCGAACTTCCTGGGAAACCACCTTGGTTCCCAGAGATTCCGACTCCCGAACGCTCCTGGAAGGATTTCCTGAATACCGACACCAGACTCCAAGGAACCCCAACTTCTTCTTCTACAAAACATTCTCAGACTCCAGCGGCGAGGGTCATGATTTCCGAAGACAACGAACCCACAGAGGATACCGCGTACCGCAAGGTACACACGCCCAACCTACCGTTGGCGACGACTCTGAAAGCCCGCTTCTGGTCCGGGCCCCTTTACAGTCAGGCGTCGTATAACTAGGAGTTCACTATACGCCCCTGCTCCGCGACCAAAGTTTCACCGACTTCCGCGACAACTGGTGCGCGTGCCCGGATCTTTGGAATCGTGATATCACCGGATTTGAGGAATACAAGAAGAAGAAAGTTTCCTGTCAAGCGTTTATATTCAAGATGGCTACGCCAGGGATCTACGAGAGGAGGACGCCGTGGTCGTTGGTCGGAGTACTTCGACACGTCAGTCCAACGAAGCGTCTACAAGGAGGTCTATCGCCTGAGGAGCAACCAGACTTGGATGCTATCCAGAAGGCGGCCCGCGAGAAGAGTGAAAGCTGACCGAGAAGAAGGCGGCATGAGAGTGTGAGCGTCCCAGAACCGGCGGTCGAAGACCAGCAACTTCACAGCCAGAGCTGAAAATCAGAAGCCCAGGCAATCAGGAGACACCTGCTGTCTCTGAGTGATCCACGTTCTGAAGGCTGACATGTCCGTCGTCGAACAAGCTTCTGGTGACGAGATGACCACTGCCCGTGGTGGTGATGGGGCGTCTGAGGGAAGCGCCGATAGTTCCCGAGCCCCAGAGTGATCGAGTGATCGATCTGTGTCTGTGACTCGACAACTTCTGGCCAGTCCGTGGATGAAGTGAAATCCAGAACCCGGAATCTCTGAAGAACATGTTCCGCAATCCCCAAAGTCTGAAGACACACCGATGTCTGATGACGTGTTGATCAAGTCCGACGATTCTCTGAACGCAACACCGAAGAGTCTGGAAGAGTCTGGGAGGGCTGACTCGATGGGAACGTGCTCTGGAAGTTATGTGCGTCGTGAGTTCCGCCGCTGGAGAGATATGGATGCTGGCAAGGTCGTCCCGCCAAGCATCGAGTATATGTGGCCCGACGATGAAGCCTGAGTGCTGATGCTTTCCAGAAAGCTGCTGCAGACGACCGGCGACTACATCAAGTGGCGATGTTCCTCCATCTTCCCTGAGGATATGTGGATCTCAGAGTTTCACGTGAGGCGTCATGGTTTTGGTCGGATCCAAGATCTCTTCCTATGTCGAGATCCCGATGAGTACGTTGACAGCACCAGAGTGTGTGGCAATTCTTCTAGAACAATGCTGTACGAGGCAGGTTTCGAATTTCATAACCTCCTCCTAACATGGTCTCAGACGTGCAAGCGTCAGCTGTCTTCGAAGTCTCAAGTACGCAGTGTGGCGTCCGAACTTCAGAGTCGACTCGCTGCTTAGAATTGGTTGAGTGGGCCACCGTGACCTCCAGGTTACAAGGATGAACCGACTCCCGGAAGACATGGAACGAGAAACACAGCAAGCCAAGATGAAGCAGACCGTTATATTTACCTGAGCAAGGACGCTGACCTACAAGGACAACGATTGATCATGACTCCGGGTGACCGGACTCCGAGTGACATACAGTTCCGATGAACTTCCAGCAGGTGACTCAAGCCACTGCGGGTCCAAGCGCTTACAGCAGTTGCCGCCGTCAATAAGTCCTGGTCAACACCGTCAGCTTTATCACAACGCTAAGTCGCTGTCTTCACTTCGCCTGCAGTATGAGAGTCGCTCTGACCTAACACGCGACCGGAATCTGAGACACCAATGTCTGAAGATCACAGCACTTCTCAGACTCCGGATGTCGGACGTTACCAATTCCCAGGTGTCATTGGGACCTCGGATGACCAGTCGTCAGGATTCCTGACTTCACGCGTGAAGCTCAACAGATTCGTCTTTAATGTCCATGAGTCGGTGGGCGGCGTCACACATCACATGACTTCACTCTGCAGGAGGTCTGGTGATGCTACTGCACAAGGCGACCAGGTGGTTTCACTGATGGAGATACCCATGAGGCTTTGAAGTGCCTCAAACTCTAGGGAGCATGCCAATGGATGTGGACGAATTCGATATGGTGAAGAAGCCCGGAATTCCTGAGATGATGTCCTCGAAACCAGTTGGTCATTCAGAGATTCTCCACAGGATTTCAGACAACAGATATCAGAAGCTCCACTGCCGGCCATTACAAGTCGGGAAGGGGCGAGTCATCCATGCCGACATTCGAGTGCTTAAGAACGAGGGATCTCCAGCCAACATCTTCCAGCCGCTTGATTTCCATCACTTCATAAGTCGCACGAAGTCTGAAGCCTCGAAGTTCTCACAAATCAGGGGCTTGCTTCCAGGTCGAACTAATCTGCAGATGTCATGAGGCAGCATGGGGCAGCAGTGGCAGAGCCAGGTGGATCTGGAGTTATACAAGCGCAGATGGAGTTCTTGGTCCGAGAACGCTTGGAGTCCCCTGGAACGTGATCGCCGTCGGGGAACAACGCGACTTGGAAGCAAGACGCGAGATCAGACGCTCACCGACCGCTTGTTGAAGTCCGGAAAACGCGAGACTGGAGGCGGAGAGACGTGCTGACGACGCCGCGAAGAACGCAGAAGTCTGGTATCTGAGGAGTAAACTCCAGTAAAGTCACAGCGCGCGGCAAAGTTGGAAACTCTGAAAACGGAACTCTGGAACTCTGGAAAACCAACGTCTGGAATCAGAGTTGCTGATCGAAATCGCTGGCGACAGCGAGGCCGAAGCCGAAGCCGAAGCCGAAATATGTGCGTCCGCAACTGATAAGATGAAGCGGGACTGGATTTCTCAAATGGAAGCCTTACAGCAGCGAATGAAAGACGTGGAAGCCGGAGCGCGACAGGGAGAAAGGGAGTTCTCAGAACCATGCAACGCTTCCAAGCCGGCCAGTTGAGAAACCTTCGAGCAACACTGTCCCAAGTTCAAGAGGAGGCTGCGAAGGGTCGAGGTCATCCTGATTCAGCAACTGCCAACACCAGTGTTTAACACTGGAAACCCTGAAGTTGCAACTATGCACCCACTATCCGGATCAGAAATCAGGAAATGGCGCAACTGGGGTTAAGGGGATCAGAAGGAGTCGTCAGCAGGGGGTAGGTTTGCACCCATTAAAACGACGGCGGACGCTATCACTTCCTTCCTTCCTCCAAGTGGAGCTGGGCAGGCAACCGAAGAACACTTGCCACGACTGGGAGGCATGCAGGGTGGCGGCGCCACCACCACTACGGCTGCTACAACTGACCCAGACATACCAGGCGGCTCCTCGGACCAGGGCCAAGGCACGACAACACAGGCGTACGTCGACACCAAGATGTGTTATGACACCCCAAACGGGTCCTAGATGCTCCGGAACATGGCGAGGATGCCTTCCCGGTTGGAAAAGTTGAGTAGAACCACCAGACTTCTGAAGAAAGCCTCAGACAACTCAGGCTCGGACTCGGATAGCTCGTCGTCTTGGTATCCTTGGGATGGCCCCTGGAACGGTGAACACGACGATGTCTCGAGGACAAAATGGAGAGACTTTGCCTAACACTCAGACCTGTTTATAAACTCCAAGTTTATCGAAGGATTTGATCCAGAGTGCAATGCGCGTCGGCAACGAGTCTCGCTGGTGGGGAGCGTTTTCTGAATATGGCACATCAGGAAGGTTGGTCTTCCAGAACAATGCATTCAAGAACTCGAAGCTAAAACTTCAGGTATCAGCACGTGACTGGTTTAACTTAGCTCCCGAAAAGCGTGTCACGTGACTGGAAAAGATTTATCGTCAAGTTTCGAGCTCGAAACGCTACTTCGCAAACCTCGATCCCTACATTCTGAGATATATTTCACGATGGAGATGAGATTTTCAGAGACTCGTTGGACTTCTTCTTATCGTCTGAACTCCGCCGCTGGGAAAGCAGGCGTGGATTTCAGGAAGTCGTTCGAATGTCTGGAAGAACATGTCTTACGGTTTATCACAAAGCTCAAGGACGCACGTCTGAAAACCTCGTTGCAAGCTCAGAGATTTCGATGTATTTTAGACTTGCGGAATACGCCTGCAGCAGGATGGGAAGACGTGTGGAGGACATGTGACTGAGAGATTACGAGAGACTTCAGGGAGCCAATTCTATTCTGCGGCGACAGCTGGTTCCTGCCCAAGTTCACAAGAGATGTGGATTCTGAAGATTCTGACTCTGAAAACTCTGAAAACCATAGCGAATCTCTAAAATCCAATCTGGATCAGACTGGAGATACCAGAGTTCCAGACTGGAGATTCCAGACTTCCAGTAGATGTGACTTCAAGCTAGTCTACCGTGATGGAAACTTATTGCGCAAGCTTCACTCGGGTGCCTTTAAACAGCTCCACCAAGTGGTGAACAGAATCGGTCCTTGACGAACGAAGTCTACTAAGTGCTATACGACATCGCCGGATGGGAATGCTCCGCGCCCACAGTTGCGGTACGCCTCAATTAGATTATCGAGTCAAGAGTCCCACAGCACGCGACCGCGTGCCGTTCCCAACAAGCGCAGGCTAGCGGGCGGTATACCGAATGTGAGCTGTGCAGCGTTTTCCCGGTATCGAAGGTTGATGCGCTTCCTGGTACTCGATTTTCAGGAATGCAACGTCTGAAATAGTGTGCTTCAGCCTGAGAGTTTTCAGAGAACGCATTCTGAGGTCCAACCTGTTCTCGTCGACATAACTGACTTTGCGTGGATCCAGAATTGATTGTGTTGGACTTACAGAGTGGGGATTTCGCGAAGCTAAGTGGATTTCTTCTCTTCTCATTCTTCTAGTTGGTGGCAGTAGATTTTATGTGGTTTTGCAAGACGTGGTGTTCGGATCAAGTGTATGGCGAAAATACACTGCTTCAAAGTATCTCTGGAGCTCCAGAATACTGGAGTAGCGGTTGATTGCTTCGACGATTTGCCCACGGCCGTGGTACGCAGTGTCTTGATAAGTACCATCACTGACGAACCGTGACCAGGAGGGGCGGTTGACATGATGTAAACTTTCCAGATTTTCTGGCGTCGTACATGCTGTTACCCAGTGGTGTACCTGGTTACATTTGGTTTGGAGAGGAAGTATGTGGGACGTGGCTGCACCCGTGTGTTGATATCTGTGGAAGATTGTGGATAAACCTTCTCGCCTGACTGTAAAAGGGGCCCAAAGGACTGTGAAGTGTACTTCAGAGTGTGCACAACTCTGGAAGGTCAACTACACTCTGTATGGTCACCCGGACTTTCCCCGACGATGAGTGCACAAGTTCTGTGTGTGAAAGTCTCTCAGAAGCAACGTATCTCTGAGAGACCTCATCCTGGTTACCGTCCAGCGACGACGATGGATGGATTCAGATTCACAATATATACCCGCAGAGACCAAGTATCGCGCGCCGGACGCCGCGCACCCGCGCAACTCCCTCAAGATCTTCATGTACGTTGAAGCATTGGTGCTCCGGTACTCTGGTTTCGTATTCAAGACTCTGCAATCTCTAACTCTGAGTGACCAAGACTTCTGGAAAAACCAGGTGATATCAGACTCTGAAAACCAGGATACCAGACTCCTGAAACCACCGAGAAGATTCCAAGACCATTACTGAAACCAAGTAGAACCCAAGTTCAGGAGTCACGCATTCAAGTGATTACTGACCTGCACATCCCCTGTAATACACGTCCCATACCTGTCAACTTACATCGAGATCAGCTGCAATAGACTGCATACAATTGAGACCAAGTCAAAGTACCAGATGTATACAAAGACCAAGAGTACCTGAGATATGAAGACTGACTGCATAAAGGACGCAAAGACGACAAGAAGGAGAGAGTTACCAGAGATATACCTGATAGTTATGAGGAAGATAAACGATAAACAGAGTCTCAATTTAGCCGTGTAGCCCAGAAGTCGTTGTATTTCTGCTGCTGCAAGGCCCACGTCAAGGAGTTTGGTGCCGTGGCGATCTCTCGCCATCATCCAATCCCCTTAGGCGGAGATCAGGTAACGTAGAGACCTGAGAGGACCCGCCTATTCCATATCCCAGTTGGGTCGTTTGTTTTGTTCTGTATGGTAGCCCATTTCATATTGCTCGTTTGGACAGGCTCTGGAAACCAGACAGTCGTTTTCAGAGTGCAAGGTAAGAATGTGGAAGAAAGCCGATTGTATTGGTTTACATTTTCCCTCTGTATAAGAGGGTAAAGTGCGCGAACGTAAAAGGATACCAGACAGTACTAGGTGTCTGCAGCAAGTCCCTAGCTGACTCCGAGTGTTAGCCCACCGTTCAAGGGCCTAGAAAGAATAAGAACGGCTGTATATATTTGTATATTTTCGAACTCTGTATATTGGTTGTTTATCTCTGAAAGTCAGGTATCTCGGTTCTGGATTTGTGATATTCAGACACCGATTTCAGACTTTCTCTGGTATATTAACCTCTTTTCGACCGCCGACTTCCTGGAAACCACCTTGGTTCCCAGAGATTCCGACTCCCGAACGCTCCTGGAAGGATTTCCTGAATACCGACACCAGACTCCAAGGGAACCCCAACTTCTCTTGACAAAACATTCTCAGACTCCGGCGAGGTCATATTTCCGAAGACAACGAACCCACGAGGATACCGCAAGGTACCACGCCAACCTACCGTTGTACGACTCTGAAAACCCCTTTTCAGTAGTCGTATAACTAGGGTTCACTATACGCCCCCTGCTCCGCGACCAAAGTTTCACCGACTTCGCGACATAGCGCCAAAGTGCAAAGATCCAGAGATAGGCCGCTGTCCGCTTCAGAGAGACACGCCCAGCCGATATACGGTCGCGTATGGACTCGAAGACTATAGGGCGAGCTCCAGACGTGCAGACGAGTGACGTACATGCTACAAAGACTTACAAAGACTTACAAAGACTTTGGCAGAAACACGCACGTTCAGAAGAGCGTAAGAGGAGAGACGGAGCAAAGATGTTCCCACACCGGGACTCGAACCCGGGTCTGCTGGGTGAGAGCCAGCTAATCCTAACCGCCTAGACTATATGGGAAGGCTGAACACTACTACCACACACAAAATCACAAACAATGTAAGATTCAGTGGATGTAGAAGTGTGTGTGTGTGTGTCTGCAGAGAGAGAGAGAGAGAGGGTGCAAAGTTTGCGTGTTGTGTGTTGTATCTCTCTCTCTCTCTCTCTCTCACTCTCTCTCAGACACACACACACACACACACACACACACACACACACACACACACACACACACACACACACACACACACACATACTTCTACATCCACTGAAATCTTACATCGCTCACGCTCACGCTGCTCCACGTCTTACATCACCAGTCCCGGTGTGGGAACATCTTTTGCTCCGTCTCTCCTCTTCGAACTACACCCGCTCTCTCAAGGTGCTCAAGGTGCTCAAGGTGCTCAAACTGCTCAAGGTGCTCAAACTGCTCAAGGTGGGAGGCGCACCTACACCATGTTCTCTCTTCTTCTGTCTACTTGCTGCGACGTATTCGCTCATGCGGTCGTCACACAGCTTGCATCAACGCAGCCACATATAGACGTCGAAAAACGTGGTTGTAGTCTCACTACAGCTAGCGCCAAAGTGCAAAGATCCAGAGATAGGCCGCTGTCCGCTTCAGAGAGACACGCCCAGCCGATATACGGTCGCGTATGGACTCGAAGACTATAGGGCGAGAGCTCCAGACGTGCAGACGAGTGACGTACATGCTACAAAGACTTACAAAGACTTACAAAGACTTTGGCAGAAACACGCACGTTCAGAAGAGCGTAAGAGGAGAGACGGAGCAAAGATGTTCCCACACCGGGACTCGAACCCGGGTCTGCTGGGTGAGAGCCAGCTATCCTAACCGCCTAGACTATATGGGAAGGCTGAACACTACTACCACACACAAAATCACAAACACAACACACAACACACAACAACAACACACAACAGCGCTCTCCCACCTTGAGCAGCAGGCAGCTTGAGCAGCTTGAACACCTTGAGCACCTTGAGCACCTTGAGCACCTTGCTCTCTTGCAGACACACACACACACACACACTTCTACATCCACTGGAATCTTACATCGCTCACGCTCACGCTGCTCCACGTCTTACATCACCACTTCATACCCCACTGCATTCGAGCACCTTGAGAGAGCGGGTGTAGTTCAAGGTGCTCAAGGTGCTCATGTGTCTGCAGAGAGAGAGAGAGGGGTGCAAATGGGTGGGAGGCGCACCTACACCATGTTCTCTCTTCTTCTGTCTACTTGCTGCGACGTATTCGCTCATGCGGTCGTCACACAGCTTGCACATCAACGCAGCCACATATAGACGTCGAAAAACGTGATTGTAGTCTCACTACAGCTAGCGCCAAAGTGCAAAGATCCAGAGATAGGCCGCTGTCCGCTTCAGAGAGACACACGCCCAGCCGATATACGGTCGCGTATGGACTCGAAGACTATAGGGCGAGCTCCAGACGTGCAGACAGTGACGTACATGCTACAAAGACTTACAAAGACTTACAAAGACTTTGGCAGAAACACGCACGTTCAGAAGAGCGTAAGAGGAGAGACGGAGCAAAAGATGTTCCCACACCGGGACTCGAACCCGGGTCTGATGGGTGAGAGCCAGCTATCCTAACCGCCTAGACTATATGGGAAGGCTGAACACTACTACCACACACAAAATCACAAACACAACACACAACAACCACACACAACAACATTTGTAAGTCTTTGTAGCATGTACGTCACTCGTCTGCACGTCTGGAGCTCGCCCTATAGTCTTTCTCTCTCTCTATCTCTTGCAGACACACACACACACACACAAACACACATACTTCTACATCCACTGAAATCTTACATCGCTCACGCTCACGCTGCTCCACGTCTTACATCACCACTTCATACCCCACTGCATTCGACCAACTTCCACACACCGCCTCGAACTACACCCGCTCTCTCAAGGTGCTCAAGGTGCTCAAGGTGCTCAAGGTGCTCAAACTGCTCAAGGTGGGAGAGCGCACCTACACCATGTTCTCTCTTCTTCTGTCTACTTGCTGCGACGTATTCGCTCATGCGGTCGTCACACAGCTTGTGAATCAACGCAACCACATATAGACGTCGAAAAACGTGATTGTAGTCTCACTACAGCTAGCGCCAAAGTGCAAAGATCCAGAGATAGGCCGCTGTCCGCTTCAGAGAGACACACGCCCAGCCGATATACGGTCGCGTATGGACTCGAAGACTATAGGGCGAGCTCCAGACGTGCAGACGAGTGACGTACATGCTACAAAGACTTACAAAAGACTTACAAAGACTTTGGCAGAAACACGCACGTTCAGAAGAGCGTAAGAGGAGAGACGGAGCAAAGATGTTCCCACACCGGGACTCGAACCCGGGTCTGCTGGGTGAGCCAGCTATCTAACCGCCTAGACTATATGGGAAGGCTGAACACTACCACACACAAAATCACAAACACAACACACAACAACAACACACAACAACAGAAGAAGAGAGAACATGGTGTAGGTGCGCTCTCCCACCTTGAGCAGCTTGTCTAACACCTTGAGCACCTTGAGCACCTTGAGCACCTTGAGACACACACTTCTACATCCACTGAAATCTTACATCGCTCACGCTCACGCTGCTCCACGTCTTACATCACCACTTCATACCCCTGCATTCGAGAGAGAGAGAGAGAGAGAGTGAGAGAGAGAACTATGCAAGGGTGCTCAAGGTGCTCAAGGTGCTCAAACTGCTCAAGGTGCTCAAACTGCTCAAGGTGGGAGAGCGCACCTACACCATGTTCTCTCTTCTTCTGTCTACTTGCTGCGACGTATTCGCTCATGCGGTCGTCACACAGCTTGTGAATCAACGCAGCCACAGCGCTCTCCACCTTGAGCAGCTTGAGCAGCAGGCAGCTTGAACACCTTACTACAGCTAGCGCCAAAGTGCAAAGATCAGAGATAGGCCGCTAAGAGAGAGAGGGGGTGCAAAGTTTGCGTGTTGTGTGTTGTTGTTGTCCGATATACGGTCGCGTATGGACTCGAAGACTATAGGGCGAGCTCAGACGTGCAGACAGTGACGTACATGCTACAAAGACTTACAAAGACTTACAAAGACTTTGGCAGAAACACGCACGTTCAGAAGAGCGTAAGAGGAGAGACGGAGCAAAGATGTTCCCACACCGGGACTCGAACCCGGGTTTGAGCAGCTTGAGCAGCTTGAACACCTTGAGATGGCCTTGAGCAGCTTGAGGCAGCTTGAGGCAGCTTGAACACCTTGAGCACCTTCGTCTTACACCTTGAGAGAGCAGGTGTAGTTCGAGGCGGTGTGTGGGCTCAAACAGCGATGTAAGATTCAGTGGATGTAGAAGTGTGTGTGTCGAAGACTATAGGGCGAGCTCAGACGTGCAGACGAGTGACGTACATGCTACAATGTGTCTGCAAGAGAGAGAGGGGGTGCAAAGTTTGCGTGTTGTGTGTTGTTGTTGTGTGTTGTTGTTGTGTGCGAGGCGGTGTGTGGAAGTTGGTCGAATGCAGTGGGGTATGAAGTGGTGATGTAAGACGTGGAGCAGCGTGAGCGTGAGCGATGTAAGATTTCAGTGGATGTAGAAGTATGTGTGTGTTTGTGTGTGGTAGTGTTCAGCCTTCCCATATAGTCTAGGCGGTTAGGTTGTTGTGTGTTGTGCCATATAGTCTAGGCGGTTAGGATAGCTGGCTCTGCGCTCTCCACCTTGAGCAGCTTGAGCAGCAGGCAGCTTGAACACCTTTCCGTCTCTCCTCTTACGCTCTTCTGAACGTGCGTGTTTCTGCCAAAGTCTTTGTAAGTCTTTTGTAAGTCTTTGTAGCATGTACGTCACTCGTCTGCACGTCTGGAGCTCGCCCTATAGTCTTCGAGTCCATACGCGACCGTATATCGGCTGGGCGTGTGTCTCTCTGAAGCGGACAGCGGCCTATCTCTGGATCTTTGCACTTTGGCGCTAGCTGTAGTGAGACTACAATCACGTTTTTCGACGTCTATATGTGGTTGCGTTGATTCACAAGCTGTGTGACGACCGCATGAGCGAATACGTCGCAGCAAGTAGACAAGAGAGAGAGGGGGTGCAAAGTTTGCGTGTTGTGTGTTGTTGTTGTGTATGAAGTGGTGATGTAAGACGTGGAGCAGCGTGAGCGTGATTGAGCAGCTTGAGCAGCTTGAACACCTTGAGTGTGTTGTGTTTGTGATTTTGTGTGTGGTAGTAGTGTTCAGCCTTCCCTTGAGCAGCTTGAGGCAGCTTGAGGCAGCTTGAACACCTTGAGCACCTTTCTCACCCAGCAGACCCAGGTTCGAGTCCCGGTGTGGGAACATCTTTTGCTCCGTCTCTCCTCTTACGCTCTTCTGAACGTGCGTGTTTCTGCCAAAGTCTTTGTAAGTCTTTTGTAAGTCTTTGTAGCATGTACGTCACTCGTCTGCACGTCTGGAGCTCGCCCTATAGTCTTCGAGTCCATACGCGACCGTATATCGGCTGGGCGTGTGTCTCTCTGAAGCGGACAGCGGCCTATCTCTGGATCTTTGCACTTCCTTGAGAGAGCAGGTGTAGTTCGAGGCGGTGTGTGGACTCACGTTTTCGACGTCTATATGTGGCTGCGTTGATGCACAAGCTGTGTGACGACCGCATGAGCGAATACGTCGCAGCAAGTAAGCGATGTAAGATTCAGTGGATGTAGAAGTGTGTGTGTCACCTTGAGAGAGGCAGGTGTAGTTCGAGGCGGTGTGTGGAAGTTGGTCGAATGCAGTGGGGTATGAAGTGGTGATGTAAGACGTGGAGCAGCGTGAGCGTGAGCGATGTAAGATTTCAGTTGTGTCTGCAAGAGAGAGAGGGGGTGCAAAGTTTGCGTGTTGTGTGTTGTTGTTGTGTGTTGTTGTTGTGTGTGCGTGGTGTGTGTTGTTGTTGTGTGTTGTTGTTGTGTGTTGTGTTTGTGATTTTGTGTGTGGTGGTAGTGTTCAGCCTTCCCATATAGTCTAGGCGGTTAGGATAGCTGGCTCTCACGTAGTGTTCAGCCTTCCCATATAGTCTAGGCGGTTAGCTCCTCTTACGCTCTTCTGAACGTGCGTGTTTCTGCCAAAGTCTTTGTAAGTCTTTGTAAGTCTTTGTAGCACGCCCTATAGTCTTCGAGTCCATACGCGACCGTATATCGGCTGGGCGTGTGTCTCTCTGAAGCGGACAGCGGCCTATCTCTGGATCTTTGCACTTTGGCGCTAGCTGTAGTGAGACTACAACCACGTTTTTCGACGTCTATATGTGGCTGCGTTGATGTGCAAGCTGTGTGACGACCGCATGAGCGAATACGTCGCAGCAAGTAGACAGAAGAAGAGAACATGGTGTAGGTGCGCTCTCCACCCACCTTGAGCAGCTTGAGCAGCTTGAGCAGCTTGAACACCTTGAGCACCTTGAGCACCTTGAGCACCTTGAGAGAGCAGGTGTAGTTCGGAGGCGGTGTGTGTGGAAGTTGGTCGAATGCAGTGGGGTATGAAGTGGTGATGTAAGACGTGGAGCAGCGTGAGCGTGAGCGATGTAAGATTTCAGTGGATGTAGAAGTATGTGTGTGTGTGTGTGTGTGTGTGTGTGTGTGTGTGTGTGTGTGTGTGTGTGTGTGTGTGTGAGTGTGTGTGAGCCTTGTGTGTGTGTGTGTGTGGCATGCGTGTGTGTGTGTGTGTGTGTGTGTGTGTGTGTGTGTTGTGATGTGTGTGTGTGTGTGTAGTGTGTGCCATGTCAAGCCTTCCCATATAGAGAGGTCTAGGCAGTTAGGTGTTGTGCTGTGCTCTCACCCAGCAGACCCAGGTTCGACTTTAGTCCAGGTGTGGAACATCTTTCCACCCAGCAGACCGTCTCAGAATCCTCCTTACGCTCTTCTGAACGTGCGTGTTTCTGCCAAAGTCTTTGTAAGTCTTTGTAAGTCTTTGCTGGCATGTACGTCACTCGTCTGCACGTCTGGATCTCGCCCTATAGTCTTCGAGTCCCATACGCACGACCGTATATCGGCTGGGCGTGTGTCTCTCTGAAGCGGACAGCGGCCTATCTCTGGATCTTTGCACTTTGGCGCTAGCTGTGTTGAGACTACAACCACGTTTTTCGACGTCTATATGTGGCTGCGTTGATGTACAAGCTGTGTGAAACCGCATGAGCAGGAATACCGTCGCAGCAAGTAGACAGAAGAAGAGAACATGGTGTAGGTGCGCTCTCCCCACATTGAACAGTTTGAGCACCTTGAGGCAGTTTGAGCAGGCTTTGAGCACCTTGAGCACCTTGAGGCACCTTGAGAGAGCAGGGTGTAGTTCGGGAAGCGGTGTGTGGAAGTTGGTCGAATGCAGTGGGGTATGAAGTGGTGATGTAAGACGTGGAGCAGCGTGAGCGTGAGCTTGATGTAAGATTTCAGTGGATGTAGAAGTATGTGTGTGTGTGTGTGTGTGTGTGTGTGTGTGTGTGTGTGTGTGTGTGTGTGTGTGTGTGTGTGTGTGTGTGTCACAGAGAGAGAGAGAGAGAGAGGGTGCAATGTTTGCGTGTTGTGTGTTGTTATTGTGTGTTTGTGTTTTGTGATTTTGTGTGTGGCTAGTGGTGTTCAGCCTTCCCATATAGTCTAGGCGGTTACAGGATAGCTGCAATCTCACCCAGCAGACCAGGGTTCGAGTCCAGTGTGGCCAGGAACATCTTTTTGCTCCGTCCTCTCCTCTTACGCTCTTCTGAACATTAACGTGTTTCTGCCAAAGTCTTTTGTAAGTCGCTTTTTGTAAGTCTTTGTAGCATGTGCGTCAAGCAATCTGCACGTCTGGAGCTCGCCCTATAGTCTTCGAGTGTACGCGACCGTATATCGGCTGGGCGTGTGTCTCTCTGAAGCGGACAGCGGCCTATCTCTGAATCTTTGCACTTTGGCGCTATATCGCGAAGTCGGTGAAACTTTGGTCATGGAGCAGGGAATATAGTGAACCCTAGTTATACGACTACTGAAAAGGGGTTTTCAGAGTCGTACAACGATAGGTTGGCGTGTGGTACCTTGCGGTATCCTCGTGGGTTCGTTGTCTTCGGAAATATGACCCTCGCCGGAGTCTGAGAATGTTTTGTGAAGAGAGTTGGGGTTCCCTTGGAGTCTGGTGTCGGTATTCAGGAAATCCTTCCAGGAGCGTTCGGGAGTCGGAATCTCTAGGAACCAAAGGTGGTTTCCAGGAAGTCGGCAGTCGAAAAAGAGGTTAATATACCAGAGAAAGTCTTCAAAATCGGTGTCTGAATATCACAAATCCAGAACCGAGATACCTGACTTTCAGAGATAAACAACCAATATACAGAGTTCGAAAATATAGCAAAATATATACAGCCGTTCTTATTCTTTCTAGGCCCTTGAACGGTGGGCGGCTAACACTCCAGGTCAACTAGGGACTTGCTACCAGACACCTGGTCTGTCTGGTATCCCTTTACGTTCGCGCACCACCCTCTTATATAGAGTGGGAAAATATAAACCAATACAATCGGCTATATACAACAAAGTCTACCTTGCACTCTGAAAACGAGACTGTCTAGTTTCCAGAGCCTGTCCAAACGAGGCACATGAAATGGCCATACCGCTAGAGGACAAAACAAACGACCCAACTAGGATATGGAATAGGCGGGTCCTCTCAGGTCTCTACGTTACCTGATCTCCGCCTAAGGGGATTGGATAGGCGAGAGATCACACGGCACCGCAAACCTTGACGTGGCCTTGCAGGCAGAAATACAACGACTTCTGGGCTACACGGGCAAATTGAACTCTGTTTCATCGTTTATCTTCCTCACTAACTATCATATATCTCTGGTAACTCTCTCCTTCTTGTCGTCTTTTGCGTCCTTTATGCAGCGTCAGTCTTCATATCTCAGGTACTCTTTGGTCTTTGTATACATCTGGTACTTTGACTTGGTCACTCAGTATGCAGTCTGTGCAGCCGATCTCCGATGGGTTGATACAGGTAGAGACGTCATTACGGGGATGTGTGCAGGTCAGTAATCACTTGAATGCGTGAAACTTGAACTTGGGTTCACTTGGTTTCAGTATGGTCTTGAATCTTCGGTGGTTTCAGAGTCTGGTATCCTGGTTTTCAGAGTCTGATATCACTTAGTTTTCAGAGTCTTGGTCACTCAGTGGAGTTAGAGATACCAGAGTCTTGAATACGAAACCAGAGTACGGAGCACTAAATGCTTCCAACGTACATGCAAGATCTTAACGAGGGTTGCGCGGGTGCGCGGCGTCCAAGGCGCGCGATACTTTTGGTCTCTGCGGGTATATATTGTGAATCCTTGAAATCCCAGACATCTTATCGTCGCGCTGGACGGTAACGGGATGAGGTCTCTCAGAGATACAGTTCTTCTGAGAGACTTTCCGCCAGAATCTTAGGCACTCATCGTCAGGGAAAGTCCGGTGACCATACAGAGTGTAGTTGATCTCTTCAGAGTTGTGCACACTCCTGAAGTACTACTTCTGGTCCTTTGGGCCCCTTTACAGTCCAGGCGAAGGTTTATCCACAATCTTCCACAGATATCACACGGGTGCAGCCACGTCCCACATACTTCTCTCTCCAAAACCAAATGTAACCAGGTACACCACTGGGTAACAGCAGCATGACGCCAGAAAATCTGAAGTTACATCATGCGTCAACCTCGGCCCCTCCTGGTCACGGTTCGTCAGTGATGGTACTTATCAGAACTGCGTACCATGGCCAGGCAAAAATCGTCGAAGCAATCAACCGCTACTCCAGTATTCTGGAGCTCCAGAGATACTTTGAAGCAATTATTTTCGCCACACTTAGGTCGAACGCCACGGTCTTGCAAAACCACATAAAATCTACTGCCACCAACTTCACATCCATAGCTTCGCGAAATCCCATCATAAGTCCACACAATCAATTCTGGATCCACGCAAAGTCACATGTCGACGAGAACAGGTTGGACCTCAGAATGCGTTCTCTGAAATCTCAGGCTGAAGCACACTATTTCAGACGTTGCATTCCTGAAAATCGAGTACCAGGAAGGCGCATCAACCTTGATACCGGGAAAACGCTGCACAGTCTACATTCTGAGATGGCCGCCCCTAGCCTGCGTTTGCTGGGAACGTACACGCGGTCGCGTGCTGTGGGACTCTTGACTCGATAATCTAATTGAGGAATGTGTCGGCGGGCGCCATCCCATGTCGTATAGCACTTAGTAGACTTCGTTCGTCAAGGACCGATTCTGTTCACCACTTGGTGGAGCTGTTGAGGCACCCGAGGAAGCTTGCGCAATGTTTCCATCACGGGTAGACGCTGAAGTCACATCTGGAAGTCTGGAATCTCCAGTCTGAACTCTGGTATCTCCAGTCTGATCCAGATTGGATTTTAGAGATTCGTTATGGTTTTCAGAGTTTTCAGAGTCAGAATCTTCAGAATCCACATCTCTTGTGAACTTGGGCAGGAACTGTCGCCGCAGAATAGAATTGGCTCTGAAGTCTCGGGTAATCTCTCGGTCACATGTCCTCCACACGTCTTCATCCTGCTGCAGGGCGTATTCCAAGTCTAAAATACATCGAAATCTCTGAGCTTGCAACGAGGTTTTCAGACGTGCGTCCTTGAGCTTTGTGATAAACCGTAAGACATGTTCTTCCAGACATTCGAACGACTTCCTGAAATCCACGCCTGCTTTCCCAGCGGCGGAGTTCAGACGATAGAAGAAGTCCAACGGAGTCTCTGAAAATCTCATCTCCATCGTGAAATATATCTCAGAATGTAGGGATCGAGGTTTGCAGTAGCGTTTTCGAAACTCTGACGATAATCTTTTCCAGTCACGTGACACGCTTTTCGGGAGCTGGTTAAACCAGTCACGTGCTGATACCTGAAGTTTTAGCTTGAGTTCTTGAATGCATTGTCTGGAAGACCAACCTTCCTGATGTGCCATATTCAGAAAACGCTCCCACCAGTGAACTCGTTGCCGACGCGTGCCTCTGGGATCAAATCCTTCGATAAACTTGGAGTTTATAACAGGTCTGAGTGTTAGCAAAGTCTCTCCATTTTGTCCTCGAGACATCGTCGTGTTCACCGTTCCAGGGGCCATCCAGATACCAGACGACGAGCTATCCGAGTCCGAGCCTGAGTTGTCTGAGCTTTCTTCGAAGTCTGGTGGTTCTACCAACTTTTCCAACTTTGGGAAGGCATCCTCGCCATGTTCCGAGCATCTAGGACCCGTTTGGGGTGTCATAACACATCTTGGTGTCGACGTACGCCTTGTTGCTGCCTTGGCCCTGGTCCGGGGAGCCGCCTGGTATGTCTGGGTCGTTGTAGCAGCCGTAGTGGTGGCGCCATGACTCCCAGCCGTCGCGTGCTTAATGGTTGCCGCTCCACTTGGAGAAGGAAGTGGATAGAAGGCCGCCGTCGTTTTAATGGGTGCAAACCTACCCCTGCTGACGACTCCTTCTGATCCCCTAACCCCAGTTGCGCCATTTCTGATTTCTGATCCGGATAGTGGGTGCATAGTTGCAACTTCAGGGTTTCCAGTGTTAAACACTGGTGTTGCAGTTGCTGAATCAGGATGACCGACCCTTCGCGCCTCTTGAACTTGGGACAGTGTTGCTCGAAGGTTTCTCAACTGGCCGGCTTGGAAGCGTTGCATGTTCTGAGAACTCTCTTTCTCCCTGTCGCGCTCGGCTTCCACGTCTTTCATTCGCTGCTGTAAGGCTTCCATTTGAGAAATCCAGTCCCGCTTCATCTTATCAGTTGCACGCACATGTTCGGCTTCGGCTTCGGCTTCGGCCTCTCGCTGTCGCCAGCGATCAGCAAACTCTGATTCCAGACGTTGGTTTTCAGAGTTCCAGAGTTCCGTTTTCAGAGTTTCCAACTTTGCCGCGCTGTGACTTCTGAGTTTACTCTCAGATACCAGACTTCTGCGTTCTTCGGCGTCGTCAGCACGTCTCTCCGCCTCCAGTCTCGCGTTTTCGGACTTCAACAAGCGGTCGGTGAGCGTCTGGATCTCGCGTCTTGCTTCCAAGTCGCGTTGTTCCCGACGGCGATCACGTTCAGGGACTCAAGCGTTCTCGGACCAAGAACTCCATCTGCGCTTGTTCCATCCGGCTCTGCCACTCCTGCTGCTGCCTCATGACATTCAGTTCGACCTGGGCAAGCCCTGATTTGTGAGAACTTCGAGCTTCAGACTTCGTGCGACTTGGAAGTGATGGAAATCAAGCGGCTGGAAGATGTTGGCTGGAGATCCTCGTTCTTAAGACTCGAATGTCGGCATGGATGACTCGCCCCTTGACTTGTAATGGCCGGCAGTGGAGCTTCCGATATCTGTTGTCTGAAATCCTGTGGAGAATCTCTGAATGACAACTGGTTTTCAGACATCATCTCAGGAATTCCGGGCTTCTTCACCATATCGAATTCGTCCACATCCATTGGCATGCTCCCTAGAGTTTGAGGCACTTCAAGCCTCATGGTATCTCCATCAGTGAAACCACCGTCGCCTTGTGCAGGCATCACCAGACCTCCTGCAGAAAGTGGCATGTGTGACGCCGCCCTCGACTCATGGACATTAAAGACGAATCTGTTGAGCTTCCGCGTGAAGTCAGGAATCCCGACGACTGGTCATCCGAGGTCCCAATGACACTGGGGTGGCACGTCCGACATCCGAGTCTGAGAAGTGCTGTGATCTTCAGACATTGGTGTCTCAGATTCCGGTCGCGTGTTATCAGAGCGACTCTCATACTGCGGCAGTGAAGACAGCGACGGCGTTGATAAAGCTGACGGTGTTGACAGGACTTGTGGGCGCGGCGGTCTCTGCTGTAAGCGCTTGGACCGCGGTGGCTCGTCACTGCTGGAACCATCGGAACTGTGTGTCACTCGGAGTCCGGTCACCCGGAGTCGCATGATCAATCGTTGTCCTTGTAGGTCAGCGTCCTTGTCAGGTAATATACGGTCTGCTTCATCTTGGCTTGCTGTGTTTTCTCGTTCCATGTCTTCCGGGAGTCGGTTCACTTGTAACCTGGAGGTCACGGTGGCCCACTCAACCAATTCTACAGCGAGTCGACTCTGAAGTTCGGACGCCACACTGCGTACTTGAGACTCGAAGACAGCTGACGCTTGCGTCTGAGACCATGTTGGGAGGAGGTTATGAAATTCGAAACCTGCCTCGTACAGCATTGTCTGAAGAATTGCCACACACTCTGGTGCTGTCAACGTACTCATCGGGATCTCGACATAGGAAAGATCTTGGATCCGACCAAAACCATGACGCCTCGTGAAACTCTGAGATCCACATATCCTCAGGGAAGATGGAGGAACATCGCCACTTGATGTAGTCGCCGGTCGCTGCAGCAGCTTTCTGGAAAGCATCAGCACTAGGCTTCATCGTCGGCCACATATACTCGATGCTTGGCGGGACGACCTTGCCAGCATCCATATCTCTCCAGCGGCGGAACTCGACGCACATACTTCAGAGCACGTTCCCCATCAAGCGAGTCAGCCCTCCCAGACTCTTCAGACGGTGTCTTCAGAGAATCGTCGGACTTGATCAACACGTCATCAGACATCGGTGTGTCTTCAGACTTTGGGGATTGCGGAACATGTTCTTCAGAGATTCCGGGTTCTGGTTTCACTTCATCCACGGACTGGCCAGAAGTTGTCGAGTCTGAACACAGATCGATCACTTCCGGGGGCTCAACCATATCGGCGCCTCCCTCAGACGCCTCATCACCACCACGGGCAGTGGTCATCTCGTCACCAGAAGCTTCGACTTCTGACGGGCCTTCAGAACCTTGTTCACCAGAGACAGCAGGTGTCTCCTGAGCTTCTAGCTCTTCAGTAGGCTGGTCTTCGACCGCCGGTTCTGGGACGCTCACACTCTCAGCTGCCTTCTTCTCTCGGTCAGCTTTCCTCTTCTCGCGGGCCGCCTTCTGGATAGCATCCAAGTCTGGTTGCTCCTCAGGCGATAGACCTTGTAGACGCTTGGACTGACGTGTCGAAGTACTCCGACCACGACCACGGCGTCCTCCTCTCGTAGATCCTGGCGTAGCCATCTTGAATATAAACGCTTGACAGGAAACTTTCTCTTCTTGTACTCTCAAATCCGGTGATATCACGATTCCAAAAATCCGGGCACGCGCACCAGTTGTCGCGAAGTCGGTGAAACTTTGGTCGCGGAGCAGGGGCGTATAGTGAACCCTAGTTATACGACTACTGAAAAGGGGTTTTCAGAGCCGTATAACGATAGGTTGGCGTGTGGTACCTTGCGGTATCCTCGTGGGTTCGTTGTCTTCGGAAATATGACCCTCGCCGGAGTCTGAGAATGTGTTTGTGAAGAGAAGTTGGGGTTCCTCTTGGAGTCTGGTGTCGGTATTCAGGAAATCCTTCCAGGAGCGTTCGGGAGTCGGAATCTCTGGGAACCAAGGTGGTTTCCAGGAAGTCGGCAGTCGAAAAGAGGTTAATATACCAGAGAAAGTCTGAAATCGGTGTCTGAATATCACAAATCCAGAACCGAGATACCTGACTTTCAGAGATAAACAACCAATATACAGAGTTCGAAAATATACAAATATATACAGCCGTTCTTATTCTTTCTAGGCCCTTGAACGGTGGGCTAACACTCCAGGTCAACTAGGGACTTGCTACCAGACACCTGGTCTGTCTGGTATCCCTTTACGTTCGCGCACCACCCTCTTATATAGAGGAAAATATAAACCAATACAATCGGCTATATACAACAGTCTACCTTGCACTCTGAAAACGACTGTCTAGTTTCCAGAGCCTGTCCAAACGAGCAATATGAAATGGGCTACCGCTAGAGACAAAACAAACGACCCAACTAGGATATGGAATAGGCGGGTCCTCTCAGGTCTCTACGTTACCTGATCTCCGCCTAAGAGTTGGATAGGCGAGAGATCACACGGCACCAAACCTTGACGTGGCCTTGCAGGCAGAAATACAACGACTTCTGGGCTACACGGCAAATTGAACTCTGTTTATCGTTTATCTTCCTCATAACTATCATATATCTCTGGTAACTCTCTCCTTCTTGTCGTCTTTTGCGTCCTTTATGCAGTCAGTCTTCATATCTCAGGTACTCTTGGTCTTTGTATACATCTGGTACTTTGACTTGGTCTCAGTATGCAGTCTGTGCAGCCGATCTCGATGGGTTGACAGGTAGAGACGTCATTACGGGGGATGTGCAGGTCAGTAATCACTTGAATGCGTGACTTGAACTTGGGTTCACTTGGTTTCAGTATGGTCTTGAATCTTCGGTGGTTTCAGAGTCTGGTATCCTGGTTTTCAGAGTCTGATATCACTTGGTTTTTCAGAGTCTTGGTCACTCAGAGTTAGAGATACCAGAGTCTTGAATACGAAACCAGAGTACGGAGCACTAATGCTTCAACGTACATGAAGATCTTGAGGGTTGCGCGGGTGCGCGGCGTCCGGCGCGCGATACTTGGTCTCTGCGGGTATATATTGTGAATCCTTGAACCATCCATCGTCGCGCTGGACGGTAACGGGATGAGGTCTCTCAGAGATACGTTCTTCTGAGAGACTTTCCGCCAGAACTTAGGCACTCATCGTCGGGGAAAGTCCGGTGACCAGACAGAGTGTAGTTGACCTTCAGAGTTGTGCACACTCTGAAGTACACTTCTGGTCCTTTGGGCCCCTTTACAGTCAGGCGAAGGTTTATCCACAATCTTCCATAGATATCACACGGGTGCAGCCACGTCCCACATACTTCCTCTCCAAAACCAAATGTAACCAGGTACACCACAGGGTAACAGCAGCATGACGCCAGAAAATCTGAAGTTACATCATGTCAGCTAGCTGTAGTGAGACTACAATCACGTTTTTCGACGTCTATATGTGGCTGCGTTGATTCACAAGCTGTGTGACGACCGCATGAGCGAATACGTCGCAGCAAGTAGACAGAAGAAGAGAGAACATGGTGTAGGTGCGCTCTCCCACCTTGAGCACCTTGAGCACCTTGAGAGAGCGGGTGTAGTTCGAGGCGGTGTGTGGAAGTTGGTCGAATGCAGTGGGGTATGAAGTGGTGATGTAAGACGTGGAGCAGCGTGAGCGTGAGCGATGTAAGATTTCAGTGGATGTAGAAGTATGTGTGTGTGTGTGTGTGTGTGTGTGTGTGTGTGTGTGTGTGTGTGTGTGTGTGTGTGTGTGTGTGTGTGTGTGTGTGTGTGTGTGTGTGTCTGCAAGAGAGAGAGAGAGAGAGAGAGAGAGAGAGGGTGCAATGTTTGCGTGTTGTGTGTTGTTGTTGTGTGTTGTTGTTGTGTGTTGTGTTTGTGATTTTGTGTGTGGTGGTAGTGTTCAGCCTTCCCATATAGTCTAGGCGGTTAGGATAGCTGGCTCTCACCCAGCAGACCCGGGGTCGAGTCCCGGTGTGGGAACATCTTTTGCTCCGTCTCTCCTCTTACGCTCTTCTGAACGTGCGTGTTTCTGCCAAAGTCTTTGTAAGTCTTTGTAAGTCTTTGTAGCATGTACGTCACTCGTCTGCACGTCTGGAGCTCGCCCTATAGTCTTCGAGTCCATACGCGACCGTATATCGGCTGGGCGTGTGTCTCTCTGAAGCGGACAGCGGCCTATCTCTGGATCTTTGCACTTTGGCGCTAGCTGTAGTGAGACTACAATCACGTTTTTCGACGTCTATATGTGGCTGCGTTGATGTGCAAGCTGTGCTGACGACCGCATGAGCGAATACGTCGCAGCAAGTAGACAGAAGAAGAGAGAACATGGTGTAGGTGCGCTCTCCCACCTTGAGCAGTTTGAGCAGCAGAGCAGCTTGAACACCTTGAGCACCTTGAGCACCTTGAGCACCTTGAGAGAGCGGGTGTAGTTCGAGGCGGTGTGTGGAAGTTGGTCGAATGCAGTGGGGTATGAAGTGGTGATGTAAGACGTGGAGCAGCGTGAGCGTGAGCGATGTAAGATTTCAGTGGATGTAGAAGTATGTGTGTGTTTGTGTGTGTGTGTGTGTGTGTGTGTGTGTCTGCAAGAGAGAGAGAGAGAGAGAGAGAGAGAGAGAGAGAGAGAGAGGGTGCAATGTTTGCGTGTTGTGTGTTGTTGTTGTGTGTTGTTGTTGTGTGTTGTGTTTGTGATTTTGTGTGTGGTGGTAGTGTTCAGCCTTCCCATATAGTCTAGGCGGTTAGGATAGCTGGCTCTCACCCAGCAGACCCGTGTTCGAGTCCCGGAGTGGGAACATCTTTTGCTCCGTCTCTCCTCTTACGCTCTTCTGAACGTGCGTGTTTCTGCCAAAGTCTTTGTAAGTCTTTGTAAGTCTTTGTAGCATGTACGTCACTCGTCTGCACGTCTGGAGCTCGCCCTATAGTCTTCGAGTCCATACGCGACCGTATATCGGCTGGGCGTGTGTCTCTCTGAAGCGGACAGCGGCCTATCTCTGGATCTTTGCACTTTGGCGCTAGCTGTAGTGAGACTACAACCACGTTTTTCGACGTCTATATGTGGCTGCGTTGATGTGCAAGCTGTGTGACGACCGCATGAGCGAATACGTCGCAGCAAGTAGACAGAAGAAGAGAGAGAACATGGTGTAGGTGCGCTCTCCCACCTTGAGCAGCAGGCAGCTTGAGCAGCTTGAACACCTTGAGCACCTTGAGCACCTTGAGCACCTTGAGAGAGCGGGTGTAGTTCGAGGCGGTGTGTGGAAGTTGGTCGAATGCAGTGGGGTATGAAGTGGTGATGTAAGACGTGGAGCAGCGTGAGCGTGAGCGATGTAAGATTTCAGTGGATGTAGAAGTATGTGTGTGTTCGTGTGTGTGTGTGTGTGTGTGTGTGTGTGTGTGTGTGTGTGTGTGTGTGTGTGTGTGTGTGTGTGTGTGTGTGTCTGCAAGAGAGAGAGAGAGAGAGAGAGAGAGAGAGAGAGAGAGAGAGAGAGGGTGCAATGTTTGCGTGTTGTGTGTTGTTGTTGTGTGTTGTTGTTGTGTGTTGTGTTTGTGATTTTGTGTGTGGTGGTAGTGTTCAGCCTTCCCATATAGTCTAGGCGGTTAGGATAGCTGGCTCTCACCCAGCAGACCCGGGTTCGAGTCCCGGTGTGGGAACATCTTTTGCTCCGTCTCTCCTCTTACGCTCTTCTGAACGTGCGTGTTTCTGCCAAAGTCTTTGTAAGTCTTTGTAAGTCTTTGTAGCATGTACGTCACTCGTCTGCACGTCTGGAGCTCGCCCTATAGTCTTCGAGTCCATACGCGACCGTATATCGGCTGGGCGTGTGTCTCTCTGAAGCGGACAGCGGCCTATCTCTGGATCTTTGCACTTTGGCGCTAGCTGTAGTGAGACTACAACCACGTTTTTCGACGTCTATATGTGGCTGCGTTGATGTGCAAGCTGTGTGACGACCGCATGAGCGAATACGTCGCAGCAAGTAGACAGAAGAAGAGAGAACATGGTGTAGGTGCGCTCTCCCACCTTGAGCAGCTTGAGCAGCAGGCAGCTTGAGACACCTTGAGCACCTTGAGCACCTTGAGCACCTTGAGAGAGCGGGTGTAGTCGAGGCGGTGTGTGGAAGTTGGTCGAATGCAGTGGGGTATGAAGTGGTGATGTAAGACGTGGAGCAGCGTGAGCGTGAGCGATGTAAGATTCCAGTGGATGTAGAAGTGTGTGTGTGTGTGTGTGTCTGCAAGAGAAAGAGAGGGGCGGGTGCAAAGTTTGCGTGTTGTGTGTTGTTGTTGTGTGTTGTGTGTTGTTGTTGTGTGTTGTGTTTGTGATTTTGTGTGTGGTGGTAGTGTTCAGCCTTCCCATATAGTCTAGGCGGTTAGGATAGCTGGCTCTCACCCAGCAGACCCGGGTTCGAGTCCCGGTGTGGGAACATCTTTTGCTCCGTCTCTCCTCTTACGCTCTTCTGAACGTGCGTGTTTCTGCCAAAGTCTTTGTAAGTCTTTGTAAGTCTTTGTAGCATGTACGTCACTCGTCTGCACGTCTGGAGCTCGCCCTATAGTCTTCGAGTCCATACGCGACCGTATATCGGCTGGGCGTGTGTCTCTCTGAAGCGGACAGCGGCCTATCTCTGGATCTTTGCACTTTGGCGCTAGCTGTAGTGAGACTACAACCACGTTTTTCGACGTCTATATGTGGCTGCGTTGATGTGCAAGCTGTGTGACGACCGCATGAGCGAATACGTCGCAGCAAGTAGACAGAAGAAGAGAGAACATGGTGTAGGTGCGCTCTCCCACCTTGAGCAGCTTGAGCAGCTTGAACACCTTGAGCACCTTGAGCACCTTGAGCACCTTGAGAGAGCGGGTGTAGTTCGAGGCGGTGTGTGGAAGTTGGTCGAATGCAGTGGGGTATGAAGTGGTGATGTAAGACGTGGAGCAGCGTGAGCGTGAGCGATGTAAGATTCCAGTGGATGTAGAAGTGTGTGTGTGTGTCTGCAAGAGAGAGAGAGAGAGAGAGAGAGGGTGCAAAGGTTTGCGTGTTGTGTGTTGTTGTTGTGTGTTGTTGTTGTGTGTTGTGTTTCAGATTTTTTGTGTTGTGGTAGTGTTAAGCATTACCATAAAGTATAGGAGGTTAGGATAGCTGGCTCTCACCCAGCAGACCCGGGTTCGAGTCCCGGTGTGGGAACATCTTTTGCTCCGTCTCTCCTCTTACGCTCTTCTGAACGTGCGTGTTTCTGCCAAAGTCTTTGTAAGTCTTTGTAAGTCTTTGTAGCATGTACGTCACTCGTCTGCACGTCTGGAGCTCGCCCTATAGTCTTCGAGTCCATACGCGACCGTATATCGGCTGGGCGTGTGTCTCTCTGAAGCGGACAGCGGCCTATCTCTGGATCTTTGCACTTTGGCGCTAGCTGTAGTGAGACTACAACCACGTTTTTCGACGTCTATATGTGGCTGCGTTGATGTGCAAGCTGTGTGACGACCGCATGAGCGAATACGTCGCAGCAAGTAGACAGAAGAAGAGAGAACATGGTGTAGGTGCGCTCTCCCACCTTGAGCAGCTTGAACACCTTGAGCACCTTGAGCACCTTGAGCACCTTGAGAGAGCGGGTGTAGTTCGAGGCGGTGTGTGGAAGTTGGTCGAATGCAGTGGGGTATGAAGTGGTGATGTAAGACGTGGAGCAGCGTGAGCGTGAGCGATGTAAGATTCCAGTGGATGTAGAAGTGTGTGTGTGTGTGTGTCTGCAAGAGAGAGAGGGGGGGGGGTGCAAAGTTTGCGTGTTGTGTGTTGTTGTTGTGTGTTGTTGTTGTGTGTTGTGTTTGTGATTTTGTGTGTGGTGGTAGTGTTCAGCCTTCCCATATAGTCTAGGCGGTTAGGATAGCTGGCTCTCACCCAGCAGACCCGGGTTCGAGTCCCGGTGTGGGAACATCTTTTGCTCCGTCTCTCCTCTTACGCTCTTCTGAACGTGCGTGTTTCTGCCAAAGTCTTTGTAAGTCTTTGTAAGTCTTTGTAGCATGTACGTCACTCGTCTGCACGTCTGGAGCTCGCCCTATAGTCTTCGAGTCCATACGCGACCGTATATCGGCTGGGCGTGTGTCTCTCTGAAGCGGACAGCGGCCTATCTCTGGATCTTTGCACTTTGGCGCTAGCTGTAGTGAGACTACAACCACGTTTTTTCCACGTCTATATGTGGCTGCGTTGATGTGCAAGCTGTGTGACGACCGCATGAGCGAATACGTCGCAGCAAGTAGACAGAAGAAGAGAGAACATGGTGTAGGTGCGCTCTCCCACCTTGAGGCAGCTTGAGCAGCTTGAGCAGCTTGAACACCTTGAGCACCTTGAGCACCTTGAGCACCTTGAGAGCGGGTGTAGTTCGAGGCGGTGTGTGGAAGTTGGTCGAATGCAGTGGGGTATGAAGTGGTGATGTAAGACGTGGAGCAGCGTGAGCGTGAGCGATGTAAGATTCCAGTGGATGTAGAAGTGTGTGTGTGTGTGTGTCTAAGAGAGAGAGAGAGAGAGAGAGAGAGAGGGAGGTGCAAAGTTTGCGTGTGGTGTGTTGTTGTTGTGTGTTGTGTTTGTGATTTTGTGTGTGGTGGTAGTGTTCAGCCTTCCCATATAGTCTAGGCGGTTAGGATAGCTGGCTCTCACCCAGCAGACCAGGTTCGAGTCCCGGTGTGGGAACATCTTTTGCTCCGTCTCTCCTCTTACGCTCTTCTGAACGTGCGTGTTTCTGCCAAAGTCTTTGTAAGTCTTTGTAAGTCTTTGTAGCATGTACGTCACTCGTCTGCACGTCTGGAGCTCGCCCTATAGTCTTCGAGTCCATACGCGACCGTATATCGGCTGGGCGTGTGTCTCTCTGAAGCGGACAGCGGCCTATCTCTGGATCTTTGCACTTTGGCGCTAGCTGTGGTGAGACTACAACCACGTTTTTCGACGTCTATATGTGGCTGCGTTGATGTGCAAGCTGTGTGACGACCGCATGAGCGAATACGTCGCAGCAAGTAGACAGAAGAAGAGAGAACATGGTGTAGGTGCGCTCTCCCACCTTGAGCAGCTTGAGCAGCTTGAGCAGCTTGAACACCTTGAGCACCTTGAGCACCTTGAGCACCTTGAGAGAGCGGGTGTAGTCGAGGCGGTGTGTGGAAGTTGGTCGAATGCAGTGGGGTATGAAGTGGTGATGTAAGACGTGGAGCAGCGTGAGCGTGAGCGATGTAAGATTCCAGTGGATGTAGAAGTGTGTGTGTGTGTCTGCAAGAGAGAGAGAGAGAGTGTCTGCAAGAGAGAGAGGGGGGGTGCAAAGTTTGCGTGTTGTGTGTTGTTGTTGTGTGTTGTTGTTGTGTGTTGTGTTTGTGATTTTGTGTGTGGTGGTAGTGTTCAGCCTTCCCATATAGTCTAGGCGGTTAGGATAGCTGGCTCTCACCCAGCAGACCAGGTTCGAGTCCCGGTGTGGGAACATCTTTGCTCCGTCTCTCCTCTTACGCTCTTCTGAACGTGCGTGTTTCTGCCAAAGTCTTTGTAAGTCTTTGTAAGTCTTTGTAGCATGTACGTAACTCGTCTGCACGTCTGGAGCTCGCCCTATAGTCTTCGAGTCCATACGCGACCGTATATCGGCTGGGCGTGTGTCTCTCTGAAGCGGACAGCGGCCTATCTCTGGATCTTTGCACTTTGGCGCTAGCTGTAGTGAGACTACAACCACGTTTTTCGACGTCTATATGTGGCTGCGTTGATGTGCAAGCTGTGTGACGACCGCATGAGCGAATACGTCGCAGCAAGTAGACAGAAGAAGAGAGAACATGGTGTAGGTGCGCTCTCCCACCTTGAGCAGCTTGAGCAGCTTGAGCAGCTTGAACACCTTGAGCACCTTGAGCACCTTGAGCACCTTGAGAGAGCGGGTGTAGTTCGAGGCGGTGTGTGGAAGTTGGTCGAATGCAGTGGGGTATGAAGTGGTGATGTAAGACGTGGAGCAGCGTGAGCGTGAGCGATGTAAGATTCCAGTGGATGTAGAAGTGTGTGTGTGTGTGTGTGTCTGCAAGAGAGAGAGGGGGGGTGCAAAGTTTGCGTGTTGTGTGTTGTTGTTGTGTGTTGTTGTTGTGTGTTGTGTTTGTGATTTTGTGTGTGGTGGTAGTGTTCAGCCTTCCCATATAGTCTAGGCGGTTAGGATAGCTGGCTCTCACCCAGCAGACCCAGGTTCGAGTCGGTGTGGGAACATCTTTTGCTCCGTCTCTCCTCTTACGCTCTTCTGAACGTGCGTGTTTCTGCCAAAGTCTTTGTAAGTCTTTGTAAGTCTTTGTAGCATGTACGTCACTCGTCTGCACGTCTGGAGCTCGCCCTATAGTCTTCGAGTCCATACGCGACCGTATATCGGCTGGGCGTGTGTCTCTCTGAAGCGGACAGCGGCCTATCTCTGGATCTTTGCACTTTGGCGCTAGCTGTAGTGAGACTACAACCACGTTTTTCGACGTCTATATGTGGCTGCGTTGATGTGCAAGCTGTGTGACGACCGCATGAGCGAATACGTCGCAGCAAGTAGACAGAAGAAGAGAGAACATGGTGTAGGTGCGCTCTCCCACCTTGAGCAGCTTGAGCAGCTTGAGCAGCTTGAACACCTTGAGCACCTTGAGCACCTTGAGCACCTTGAGAGAGCGGGTGTAGTTCGAGGCGGTGTGTGGAAGTTGGTCGAATGCAGTGGGGTATGAAGTGGTGATGTAAGACGTGGAGCAGCGTGAGCGTGAGCGATGTAAGATTCCAGTGGATGTAGAAGTGTGTGTGTGTGTGTGTCTGCAAGAGAAAGAGAGGGGGGGGGTGCAAAGTTTGCGTGTTGTGTGTTGTTGTTGTGTGTTGTGTGTTGTTGTTGTGTGTTGTGTTTGTGATTTTGTGTGTGGTGGTAGTGTTCAGCCTTCCCATATAGTCTAGGCGGTTAGGATAGCTGGCTCTCACCCAGCAGACCCGGGTTCGAGTCCCGGTGTGGGAACATCTTTTGCTCCGTCTCTCCTCTTACGCTCTTCTGAACGTGCGTGTTTCTGCCAAAGTCTTTGTAAGTCTTTGTAAGTCTTTGTAGCATGTACGTCACTCGTCTGCACGTCTGGAGCTCGCCCTATAGTCTTCGAGTCCATACGCGACCGTATATCGGCTGGGCGTGTGTCTCTCTGAAGCGGACAGCGGCCTATCTCTGGATCTTTGCACTTTGGCGCTAGCTGTAGTGAGACTACAACCACGTTTTTCGACGTCTATATGTGGCTGCGTTGATGTGCAAGCTGTGTGACGACCGCATGAGCGAATACGTCGCAGCAAGTAGACAGAAGAAGAGAGAACATGGTGTAGGTGCGCTCTCCCACCTTGAGCAGCTTGAGCAGCTTGAACACCTTGAGCACCTTGAGCACCTTGAGCACCTTGAGAGAGCGGGTGTAGTTCGAGGCGGTGTGTGGAAGTTGGTCGAATGCAGTGGGGTATGAAGTGGTGATGTAAGACGTGGAGCAGCGTGAGCGTGAGCGATGTAAGATTCCAGTGGATGTAGAAGTGTGTGTGTGTGTGTGTCTGCAAGAGAGAGAGGGGGGGGGTGCAAAGTTTGCGTGTTGTGTGTTGTTGTTGTGTGTTGTTGTTGTGTGTTGTGTTTGTGATTTTGTGTGTGGTGGTAGTGATCAGCCATCCCATATAGTCAAGGCGGATAGCAAAGCTGACTCTCACCCACCAGACCCAGGGTTCGAGTCCCGGTGTGGGAACATCTTTGCTCCGTCTCTCCTCTTACGCTCTTCTGAACGTGCGTGTTTCTGCCAAAGTCTTTGTAAGTCTTTGTAAGTCTTTGTAGCATGTACGTCACTCGTCTGCACGTCTGGAGCTCGCCCTATAGTCTTCGAGTCCATACGCGACCGTATATCGGCTGGGCGTGTGTCTCTCTGAAGCGGACAGCGGCCTATCTCTGGATCTTTGCACTTTGGCGCTAGCTGTAGTGAGACTACAACCACGTTTTTCGACGTCTATATGTGGCTGCGTTGATGTGCAAGCTGTGTGACGACCGCATGAGCGAATACGTCGCAGCAAGTAGACAGAAGAAGAGAGAACATGGTGTAGGTGCGCTCTCCCACCTTGAGCAGCTTGAGCAGCTTGAGCAGCTTGAACACCTTGAGCACCTTGAGCACCTTGAGCACCTTGAGAGAGCGGGTGTAGTTCGAGGCGGTGTGTGGAAGTTGGTCGAATGCAGTGGGGTATGAAGTGGTGATGTAAGACGTGGAGCAGCGTGAGCGTGAGCGATGTAAGATTCCAGTGGATGTAGAAGTGTGTGTGTGTGTGTGTCTGCAAGAGAGAGAGAGAGAGAGAGAGGTGCAAAGCGTGTTGGGTGTTGTTGTTGTGTGTTGTTGTTGTGTGTTGTGTTTGTGATTTTGTGTGTGGTGGTAGTGTTCAGCCTTCCCATATAGTCTAGGCGGTTAGGATAGCTGGCTCTCACCCAGCAGACCCAGGTTCGAGTCCCGGTGTGGGAACATCTTTTGCTCCGTCTCTCCTCTTACGCTCTTCTGAACGTGCGTGTTTCTGCCAAAGTCTTTGTAAGTCTTTGTAAGTCTTTGTAGCATGTACGTCACTCGTCTGCACGTCTGGAGCTCGCCCTATAGTCTTCGAGTCCATACGCGACCGTATATCGGCTGGGCGTGTGTCTCTCTGAAGCGGACAGCGGCCTATCTCTGGATCTTTGCACTTTGGCGCTAGCTGTAGTGAGACTACAACCACGTTTTTCGACGTCTATATGTGGCTGCGTTGATGTGCAAGCTGTGTGACGACCGCATGAGCGAATACGTCGCAGCAAGTAGACAGAAGAAGAGAGAACATGGTGTAGGTGCGCTCTCCCACCTTGAGCAGCTTGAGCAGCTTGAGCAGCTTGAACACCTTGAGCACCTTGAGCACCTTGAGCACCTTGAGAGAGCGGGTGTAGTTCGAGGCGGTGTGTGGAAGTTGGTCGAATGCAGTGGGGTATGAAGTGGTGATGTAAGACGTGGAGCAGCGTGAGCGTGAGCGATGTAAGATTCCAGTGGATGTAGAAGTGTGTGTGTGTGTGTGTGTGTCTGCAAGAGAGAGAGGGGGGGGTGCAAAGTTTGCGTGTTGTGTGTTGTTGTTGTGTGTTGTTGTTGTGTGTTGTGTTTGTGATTTTGTGTGTGGTGGTAGTGTTCAGCCTTCCCATATAGTCTAGGCGGTTAGGATAGCTGGCTCTCACCCAGCAGACCCGGGTTCGAGTCCCGGTGTGGGAACATCTTTTGCTCCGTCTCTCCTCTTACGCTCTTCTGAACGTGCGTGTTTCTGCCAAAGTCTTTGTAAGTCTTTGTAAGTCTTTGTAGCATGTACGTCACTCGTCTGCACGTCTGGAGCTCGCCCTATAGTCTTCGAGTCCATACGCGACCGTATATCGGCTGGGCGTGTGTCTCTCTGAAGCGGACAGCGGCCTATCTCTGGATCTTTGCACTTTGGCGCTAGCTGTAGTGAGACTACAACCACGTTTTTCGACGTCTATATGTGGCTGCGTTGATGTGCAAGCTGTGTGACGACCGCATGAGCGAATACGTCGCAGCAAGTAGACAGAAGAAGAGAGAACATGGTGTAGGTGCGCTCTCCCACCTTGAGCAGCTTGAGCAGCTTGAGCAGCTTGAACACCTTGAGCACCTTGAGCACCTTGAGCACCTTGAGAGAGCGGGTGTAGTTCGAGGCGGTGTGTGGAAGTTGGTCGAATGCAGTGGGGTATGAAGTGGTGATGTAAGACGTGGAGCAGCGTGAGCGTGAGCGATGTAAGATTCCAGTGGATGTAGAAGTGTGTGTGTGTGTGTGTCTGCAAGAGAGAGAGGGGGGGGGTGCAAAGTTTGCGTGTTGTGTGTTGTTGTTGTGTGTTGTTGTTGTGTGTTGTGTTTGTGATTTTGTGTGTGGTGGTAGTGTTCAGCCTTCCCATATAGTCTAGGCGGTTAGGATAGCTGGCTCTCACCCAGCAGACCCGGGTTCGAGTCCCGGTGTGGGAACATCTTTTGCTCCGTCTCTCCTCTTACGCTCTTCTGAACGTGCGTGTTTCTGCCAAAGTCTTTGTAAGTCTTTGTAAGTCTTTGTAGCATGTACGTCACTCGTCTGCACGTCTGGAGCTCGCCCTATAGTCTTCGAGTCCATACGCGACCGTATATCGGCTGGGCGTGTGTCTCTCTGAAGCGGACAGCGGCCTATCTCTGGATCTTTGCACTTTGGCGCTAGCTGTAGTGAGACTACAACCACGTTTTTCGACGTCTATATGTGGCTGCGTTGATGTGCAAGCTGTGTGACGACCGCATGAGCGAATACGTCGCAGCAAGTAGACAGAAGAAGAGAGAACATGGTGTAGGTGCGCTCTCCCACCTTGAGCAGCTTGAGCAGCTTGAGCAGCTTGAACACCTTGAGCACCTTGAGCACCTTGAGCACCTTGAGAGAGCGGGTGTAGTTCGAGGCGGTGTGTGGAAGTTGGTCGAATGCAGTGGGGTATGAAGTGGTGATGTAAGACGTGGAGCAGCGTGAGCGTGAGCGATGTAAGATTCCAGTGGATGTAGAAGTGTGTGTGTGTGTGTGTCTGCAGAGAGAGAGAGAGAGAGGGGGTGCAAAGTTTGCGTGTTGTGTGTTGTTGTGGTGGGTTTGGGTTGTGTGTTGGGTTTGTGATTGTGTGTGTGGTGGTAGTGTTCAGCATTCCCATATAGTCTCGGCGGTTAGGATAGCTGGCTCTCACCCAGCAGACCAGGTTCGAGTCCCGGTGTGGGAACATCTTTTGCTCCGTCTCTCCTCTTACGCTCTTCTGAACGTGCGTGTTTCTGCCAAAGTCTTTGTAAGTCTTTGTAAGTCTTTGTAGCATGTACGTCACTCGTCTGCACGTCTGGAGCTCGCCCTATAGTCTTCGAGTCCATACGCGACCGTATATCGGCTGGGCGTGTGTCTCTCTGAAGCGGACAGCGGCCTATCTCTGGATCTTTGCACTTTGGCGCTAGCTGTAGTGAGACTACAACCACGTTTTTCGACGTCTATATGTGGCTGCGTTGATGTGCAAGCTGTGTGACGACCGCATGAGCGAATACGTCGCAGCAAGTAGACAGAAGAAGAGAGAACATGGTGTAGGTGCGCTCTCCCACCTTGAGCAGCTTGAGCAGCTTGAGCAGCTTGAACACCTTGAGCACCTTGAGCACCTTGAGCACCTTGAGAGAGCGGGTGTAGTTCGAGGCGGTGTGTGGAAGTTGGTCGAATGCAGTGGGGTATGAAGTGGTGATGTAAGACGTGGAGCAGCGTGAGCGTGAGCGATGTAAGATTCCAGTGGATGTAGAAGTGTGTGTGTGTGTGTGTCTGCAAGAGAGAGAGAGAGAGAGAGAGAGAGTGCAAAGTTTGCGTGTTGTGTGTTGTTGTTGTGTGTTGTGTTTGTGATTTTGTGTGTGGTGGTAGTGTTCAGCCTTCCCATATAGTCTAGGCGGTTAGGATAGCTGGCTCTCACCCAGCAGACCCGGGTTCGAGTCCCGGTGTGGGAACATCTTTTGCTCCGTCTCTCCTCTTACGCTCTTCTGAACGTGCGTGTTTCTGCCAAAGTCTTTGTAAGTCTTTGTAAGTCTTTGTAGCATGTACGTCACTCGTCTGCACGTCTGGAGCTCGCCCTATAGTCTTCGAGTCCATACGCGACCGTATATCGGCTGGGCGTGTGTCTCTCTGAAGCGGACAGCGGCCTATCTCTGGATCTTTGCACTTTGGCGCTAGCTGTAGTGAGACTACAACCACGTTTTTCGACGTCTATATGTGGCTGCGTTGATGTGCAAGCTGTGTGACGACCGCATGAGCGAATACGTCGCAGCAAGTAGACAGAAGAAGAGAGAACATGGTGTAGGTGCGCTCTCCCACCTTGAGCAGCTTGAGCAGCTTGAGCAGCTTGAACACCTTGAGCACCTTGAGCACCTTGAGCACCTTGAGAGAGCGGGTGTAGTTCGAGGCGGTGTGTGGAAGTTGGTCGAATGCAGTGGGGTATGAAGTGGTGATGTAAGACGTGGAGCAGCGTGAGCGTGAGCGATGTAAGATTCCAGTGGATGTAGAAGTGTGTGTGTGTGTGTGTGTCTGCAAGAGAGAGAGAGGGGGGGGGTGCAAAGTTTGCGTGTTGTGTGTTGTTGTTGTGTGTTGTGTTTGTGATTTTGTGTGTGGTGGTAGTGTTCAGCCTTCCCATATAGTCTAGGCGGTTAGGATAGCTGGCTCTCACCCAGCAGACCCGGGTTCGAGTCCCGGTGTGGGAACATCTTTTGCTCCGTCTCTCCTCTTACGCTCTTCTGAACGTGCGTGTTTCTGCCAAAGTCTTTGTAAGTCTTTGTAAGTCTTTGTAGCATGTACGTCACTCGTCTGCACGTCTGGAGCTCGCCCTATAGTCTTCGAGTCCATACGCGACCGTATATCGGCTGGGCGTGTGTCTCTCTGAAGCGGACAGCGGCCTATCTCTGGATCTTTGCACTTTGGCGCTAGCTGTAGTGAGACTACAACCACGTTTTTCGACGTCTATATGTGGCTGCGTTGATGTGCAAGCTGTGTGACGACCGCATGAGCGAATACGTCGCAGCAAGTAGACAGAAGAAGAGAGAACATGGTGTAGGTGCGCTCTCCCACCTTGAGCAGCTTGAGCAGCTTGAGCAGCTTGAACACCTTGAGCACCTTGAGCACCTTGAGCACCTTGAGAGAGCGGGTGTAGTTCGAGGCGGTGTGTGGAAGTTGGTCGAATGCAGTGGGGTATGAAGTGGTGATGTAAGACGTGGAGCAGCGTGAGCGTGAGCGATGTAAGATTCCAGTGGATGTAGAAGTGTGTGTGTGTGTGTGTCTGCAAGAGAGAGAGAGAGGTGCAAAGTTTGCGTGTTGTGTGTTGTTGTTGTGTGTTGTTGTTGTGTGTTGTGTTTGTGATTTTGTGTGTGGTGGTAGTGTTCAGCCTTCCCATATAGTCTAGGCGGTTAGGATAGCTGGCTCTCACCCAGCAGACCCGGGTTCGAGTCCCGGTGTGGGAACATCTTTTGCTCCGTCTCTCCTCTTACGCTCTTCTGAACGTGCGTGTTTCTGCCAAAGTCTTTGTAAGTCTTTGTAAGTCTTTGTAGCATGTACGTCACTCGTCTGCACGTCTGGAGCTCGCCCTATAGTCTTCGAGTCCATACGCGACCGTATATCGGCTGGGCGTGTGTCTCTCTGAAGCGGACAGCGGCCTATCTCTGGATCTTTGCACTTTGGCGCTAGCTGTAGTGAGACTACAACCACGTTTTTCGACGTCTATATGTGGCTGCGTTGATGTGCAAGCTGTGTGACGACCGCATGAGCGAATACGTCGCAGCAAGTAGACAGAAGAAGAGAGAACATGGTGTAGGTGCGCTCTCCCACCTTGAGCAGCTTGAGCAGCTTGAGCAGCTTGAACACCTTGAGCACCTTGAGCACCTTGAGCACCTTGAGAGAGCAGGTGTAGTTCGAGGCGGTGTGTGGAAGTTGGTCGAATGCAGTGGGGTATGAAGTGGTGATGTAAGACGTGGAGCAGCGTGAGCGTGAGCGATGTAAGATTCCAGTGGATGTAGAAGTGTGTGTGTGTGTGTGTCTGCAAGAGAGAGAGGGGGGGGGTGCAAAGTTTGCGTGTTGTGTGTTGTTGTTGTGTGTTGTGTTTGTGATTTTGTGTGTGGTGGTAGTGTTCAGCCTTCCCATATAGTCTAGGCGGTTAGGATAGCTGGCTCTCACCCAGCAGACCCGGGTTCGAGTCCCGGTGTGGGAACATCTTTTGCTCCGTCTCTCCTCTTACGCTCTTCTGAACGTGCGTGTTTCTGCCAAAGTCTTTGTAAGTCTTTGTAAGTCTTTGTAGCATGTACGTCACTCGTCTGCACGTCTGGAGCTCGCCCTATAGTCTTCGAGTCCATACGCGACCGTATATCGGCTGGGCGTGTGTCTCTCTGAAGCGGACAGCGGCCTATCTCTGGATCTTTGCACTTTGGCGCTAGCTGTAGTGAGACTACAACCACGTTTTTCGACGTCTATATGTGGCTGCGTTGATGTGCAAGCTGTGTGACGACCGCATGAGCGAATACGTCGCAGCAAGTAGACAGAAGAAGAGAGAACATGGTGTAGGTGCGCTCTCCCACCTTGAGCAGCTTGAGCAGCTTGAACACCTTGAGCACCTTGAGCACCTTGAGCACCTTGAGAGAGCGGGTGTAGTTCGAGGCGGTGTGTGGAAGTTGGTCGAATGCAGTGGGGTATGAAGTGGTGATGTAAGACGTGGAGCAGCGTGAGCGTGAGCGATGTAAGATTCCAGTGGATGTAGAAGTGTGTGTGTGTGTGTCTGCAAGAGAGAGAGAGAGAGAGAGAGAGGGTGCAATGTTTGCGTGTTGTGTGTTGTTGTTGTGTGTTGTGTTTGTGATTTTGTGTGTGGTGGTAGTGTTCAGCCTTCCCATATAGTCTAGGCGGTTAGGATAGCTGGCTCTCACCCAGCAGACCCGGGTTCGAGTCCCGGTGTGGGAACATCTTTGCTCCGTCTCTCCTCTTACGCTCTTCTGAACGTGCGTGTTTCTGCCAAAGTCTTTGTAAGTCTTTGTAAGTCTTTGTAGCATGTACGTCACTCGTCTGCACGTCTGGAGCTCGCCCTATAGTCTTCGAGTCCATACGCGACCGTATATCGGCTGGGCGTGTGTCTCTCTGAAGCGGACAGCGGCCTATCTCTGGATCTTTGCACTTTGGCGCTAGCTGTAGTGAGACTACAACCACGTTTTCGACGTCTATATGTGGCTGCGTTGATGTGCAAGCTGTGTGACGACCGCATGAGCGAATACGTCGCAGCAAGTAGACAGAAGAAGAGAGAACATGGTGTAGGTGCGCTCTCCCACCTTGAGCAGCTTGAGCAGCTTGAGCAGCTTGAACACCTTGAGCACCTTGAGCACCTTGAGCACCTTGAGAGAGCGGGTGTAGTTCGAGGCGGTGTGTGGAAGTTGGTCGAATGCAGTGGGGTATGAAGTGGTGATGTAAGACGTGGAGCAGCGTGAGCGTGAGCGATGTAAGATTCCAGTGGATGTAGAAGTGTGTGTGTGTGTGTGTCTGCAAGAGAGAGAGAGAGAGAGAGAGAGAGGGTGCAAAGTTTGCGTGTTGTGTGTTGTTGTTGTGTGTTGTGTTTGTGATTTTGTGTGTGGTGGTAGTGTTCAGCCTTCCCATATAGTCTAGGCGGTTAGGATAGCTGGCTCTCACCCAGCAGACCCAGGTTCGAGTCCCGGTGTGGGAACATCTTTGCTCCGTCTCTCCTCTTACGCTCTTCTGAACGTGCGTGTTTCTGCCAAAGTCTTTGTAAGTCTTTGTAAGTCTTTGTAGCATGTACGTCACTCGTCTGCACGTCTGGAGCTCGCCCTATAGTCTTCGAGTCCATACGCGACCGTATATCGGCTGGGCGTGTGTCTCTCTGAAGCGGACAGCGGCCTATCTCTGGATCTTTGCACTTTGGCGCTAGCTGTAGTGAGACTACAACCACGTTTTTCGACGTCTATATGTGGCTGCGTTGATGTGCAAGCTGTGTGACGACCGCATGAGCGAATACGTCGCAGCAAGTAGACAGAAGAAGAGAGAACATGGTGTAGGTGCGCTCTCCCACCTTGAGCAGCTTGAGCAGCTTGAGCAGCTTGAACACCTTGAGCACCTTGAGCACCTTGAGCACCTTGAGAGAGCGGGTGTAGTTCGAGGCGGTGTGTGGAAGTTGGTCGAATGCAGTGGGGTATGAAGTGGTGATGTAAGACGTGGAGCAGCGTGAGCGTGAGCGATGTAAGATTCCAGTGGATGTAGAAGTGTGTGTGTGTGTGTGTCTGCAAGAGAGAGAGAGAGAGAGGGTGCAATGTTTGCGTGTTGTGTGTTGTTGTTGTGTGTTGTGTTTGTGATTTTGTGTGTGGTGGTAGTGTTCAGCCTTCCCATATAGTCTAGGCGGTTAGGATAGCTGGCTCTCACCCAGCAGACCAGGTTCGAGTCCGGGTGTGGGAACATCTTTTGCTCGGTCTCTCCTCTTACGCTCTTCTGAAGGTGGGTGTTTCTGCCAAAGTCTTTGTAAGTCTTTGTAAGTCTTTGTAGCATGTACGTCACTCGTCTGCATCGTCTGGAGCTCGCCCTATAGTCTTCGAGTCCATACGCGACCGTATATCGGCTGGGCGTGTGTCTCTCTGAAGCGGACAGCGGCCTATCTCTGGATCTTTGCACTTTGGCGCTAGCTGTAGTGAGACTACAACCACGTTTTTCGACGTCTATATGTGGCTGCGTTGATGTGCAAGCTGTGTGACGACCGCATGAGCGAATACGTCGCAGCAAGTAGACAGAAGAAGAGAGAACATGGTGTAGGTGCGCTCTCCCACCTTGAGCAGCTTGAGCAGCTTGAGCAGCTTGAACACCTTGAGCACCTTGAGCACCTTGAGCACCTTGAGAGAGCGGGTGTAGTTCGAGGCGGTGTGTGGAAGTTGGTCGAATGCAGTGGGGTATGAAGTGGTGATGTAAGACGTGGAGCAGCGTGAGCGTGAGCGATGTAAGATTCCAGTGGATGTAGAAGTGTGTGTGTGTGTGTGTCTGCAAGAGAGAGAGAGAGAGAGAGAGAGAGGGTGCAAAGGTTTGCGTGTTGTGTGTTGTTGTTGTGTGTTGTTGTTGTGTGTTGTGTTTGTGATTTTGTGTGTGGTGGTAGTGTTCAGCCTTCCCATATAGTCTAGGCGGTTAGGATAGCTGGCTCTCACCCAGCAGACCCGGGTTCGAGTCCCGGTGTGGGAACATCTTTTGCTCCGTCTCTCCTCTTACGCTCTTCTGAACGTGCGTGTTTCTGCCAAAGTCTTTGTAAGTCTTTGTAAGTCTTTGTAGCATGTACGTAACTCGTCTGCACGTCTGGAGCTCGCCCTATAGTCTTCGAGTCCATACGCGACCGTATATCGGCTGGGCGTGTGTCTCTCTGAAGCGGACAGCGGCCTATCTCTGGATCTTTGCACTTTGGCGCTAGCTGTAGTGAGACTACAACCACGTTTTTCGACGTCTATATGTGGCTGCGTTGATGTGCAAGCTGTGTGACGACCGCATGAGCGAATACGTCGCAGCAAGTAGACAGAAGAAGAGAGAACATGGTGTAGGTGCGCTCTCCCACCTTGAGCAGCTTGAGCAGCTTGAGCAGCTTGAACACCTTGAGCACCTTGAGCACCTTGAGCACCTTGAGAGAGCGGGTGTAGTTCGAGGCGGTGTGTGGAAGTTGGTCGAATGCAGTGGGGTATGAAGTGGTGATGTAAGACGTGGAGCAGCGTGAGCGTGAGCGATGTAAGATTCCAGTGGATGTAGAAGTGTGTGTGTGTGTGTGTCTGCAAGAGAGAGAGAGAGGGTGCAAAGTTTGCGTGTTGTGTGTTGTTGTTGTGTGTTGTTGTTGTGTGTTGTGTTTGTGATTTTGTGTGTGGTGGTAGTGTTCAGCCTTCCCATATAGTCTAGGCGGTTAGGATAGCTGGCTCTCACCCAGCAGACCCGGGTTCGAGTCCCGGTGTGGGAACTTCTTTGCTCCGTCTCTCCTCTTACGCTCTTCTGAACGTGCGTGTTTCTGCCAAAGTCTTTGTAAGTCTTTGTAAGTCTTTGTAGCATGTACGTAACTCGTCTGCACGTCTGGAGCTCGCCCTATAGTCTTCGAGTCCATACGCGACCGTATATCGGCTGGGCGTGTGTCTCTCTGAAGCGGACAGCGGCCTATCTCTGGATCTTTGCACTTTGGCGCTAGCTGTAGTGAGACTACAACCACGTTTTCGACGTCTATATGTGGCTGCGTTGATGTGCAAGCTGTGTGACGACCGCATGAGCGAATACGTCGCAGCAAGTAGACAGAAGAAGAGAGAACATGGTGTAGGTGCGCTCTCCCACCTTGAGCAGCTTGAGCAGCTTGAGCAGCTTGAACACCTTGAGCACCTTGAGCACCTTGAGCACCTTGAGAGGCAGGTGTAGTTCGAGGCGGTGTGTGGAAGTTGGTCGAATGCAGTGGGGTATGAAGTGGTGATGTAAGACGTGGAGCAGCGTGAGCGTGAGCGATGTAAGATTCCAGTGGATGTAGAAGTGTGTGTGTGTGTGTGTCTGCAAGAGAGAGAGGGGGGGGGGGGTGCAAAGTTTGCGTGTTGTGTGTTGTTGTTGTGTGTTGTTGTTGTGTGTTGTGTTTGTGATTTTGTGTGTGGTGGTAGTGTTCAGCCTTCCCATATAGTCTAGGCGGTTAGGATAGCTGGCTCTCACCCAGCAGACCCGGGTTCGAGTCCCGGTGTGGGAACATCTTTTGCTCCGTCTCTCCTCTTACGCTCTTCTGAACGTGCGTGTTTCTGCCAAAGTCTTTGTAAGTCTTTGTAAGTCTTTGTAGCATGTACGTAACTCGTCTGCACGTCTGGAGCTCGCCCTATAGTCTTCGAGTCCATACGCGACCGTATATCGGCTGGGCGTGTGTCTCTCTGAAGCGGACAGCGGCCTATCTCTGGATCTTTGCACTTTGGCGCTAGCTGTAGTGAGACTACAACCACGTTTTTCGACGTCTATATGTGGCTGCGTTGATGTGCAAGCTGTGTGACGACCGCATGAGCGAATACGTCGCAGCAAGTAGACAGAAGAAGAGAGAACATGGTGTAGGTGCGCTCTCCCACCTTGAGCAGCTTGAGCAGCTTGAACACCTTGAGCACCTTGAGCACCTTGAGCACCTTGAGAGAGCGGGTGTAGTTCGAGGCGGTGTGTGGAAGTTGGTCGAATGCAGTGGGGTATGAAGTGGTGATGTAAGACGTGGAGCAGCGTGAGCGTGAGCGATGTAAGATTCCAGTGGATGTAGAAGTGTGTGTGTGTGTGTGTCTGCAAGAGAGAGAGAGAGAGGGGGGGGGGGTGCAAAGTTTGCGTGTTGTGTGTTGTTGTTGTGTGTTGTTGTTGTGTGTTGTGTTTGTGATTTTGTGTGTGGTGGTAGTGTTCAGCCTTCCCATATAGTCTAGGCGGTTAGGATAGCTGGCTCTCACCCAGCAGACCCGGGTTCGAGTCCCGGTGTGGGAACATCTTTTGCTCCGTCTCTCCTCTTACGCTCTTCTGAACGTGCGTGTTTCTGCCAAAGTCTTTGTAAGTCTTTGTAAGTCTTTGTAGCATGTACGTCACTCGTCTGCACGTCTGGAGCTCGCCCTATAGTCTTCGAGTCCATACGCGACCGTATATCGGCTGGGCGTGTGTCTCTCTGAAGCGGACAGCGGCCTATCTCTGGATCTTTGCACTTTGGCGCTAGCTGTAGTGAGACTACAACCACGTTTTTCGACGTCTATATGTGGCTGCGTTGATGTGCAAGCTGTGTGACGACCGCATGAGCGAATACGTCGCAGCAAGTAGACAGAAGAAGAGAGAACATGGTGTAGGTGCGCTCTCCCACCTTGAGCAGCTTGAGCAGCTTGAACACCTTGAGCACCTTGAGCACCTTGAGCACCTTGAGAGAGCGGGTGTAGTTCGAGGCGGTGTGTGGAAGTTGGTCGAATGCAGTGGGGTATGAAGTGGTGATGTAAGACGTGGAGCAGCGTGAGCGTGAGCGATGTAAGATTCCAGTGGATGTAGAAGTGTGTGTGTGTGTGTGTCTGCAAGAGAGAGAGAGGGGGGGGTGCAAAGTTTGCGTGTTGTGTGTTGTTGTTGTTGTGTGTTGTGTTTGTGATTTTGTGTGTGGTGGTAGTGTTCAGCCTTCCCATATAGTCTAGGCGGTTAGGATAGCTGGCTCTCACCCAGCAGACCCGGGTTCGAGTCCCGGTGTGGGAACATCTTTTGCTCCGTCTCTCCTCTTACGCTCTTCTGAACGTGCGTGTTTCTGCCAAAGTCTTTGTAAGTCTTTGTAAGTCTTTGTAGCATGTACGTCACTCGTCTGCACGTCTGGAGCTCGCCCTATAGTCTTCGAGTCCATACGCGACCGTATATCGGCTGGGCGTGTGTCTCTCTGAAGCGGACAGCGGCCTATCTCTGGATCTTTGCACTTTGGCGCTAGCTGTAGTGAGACTACAACCACGTTTTTCGACGTCTATATGTGGCTGCGTTGATGTGCAAGCTGTGTGACGACCGCATGAGCGAATACGTCGCAGCAAGTAGACAGAAGAAGAGAGAACATGGTGTAGGTGCGCTCTCCCACCTTGAGCAGCTTGAGCAGCTTGAGCAGCTTGAACACCTTGAGCACCTTGAGCACCTTGAGCACCTTGAGCACCTTGAGAGAGCGGGTGTAGTTCGAGGCGGTGTGTGGAAGTTGGTCGAATGCAGTGGGGTATGAAGTGGTGATGTAAGACGTGGAGCAGCGTGAGCGTGAGCGATGTAAGATTCCAGTGGATGTAGAAGTGTGTGTGTGTGTGTGTCTGCAAGAGAGAGAGAGAGAGAGAGGGGGGGGTGCACAGTTTGCGTGTTGGGTGTTGTTGTTGTGTGTTGGTGTTGTGTGTGTTTGTGATTTTGTGTGTGGTGGTAGTGTTCAGCCTTCCCATATAGTCTAGGCGGTTAGGATAGCTGGCTCTCACCCAGCAGACCCGGGTTCGAGTCCCGGTGTGGGAACTTCTTTGCTCCGTCTCTCCTCTTACGCTCTTCTGAACGTGCGTGTTTCTGCCAAAGTCTTTGTAAGTCTTTGTAAGTCTTTGTAGCATGTACGTAACTCGTCTGCACGTCTGGAGCTCGCCCTATAGTCTTCGAGTCCATACGCGACCGTATATCGGCTGGGCGTGTGTCTCTCTGAAGCGGACAGCGGCCTATCTCTGGATCTTTGCACTTTGGCGCTAGCTGTAGTGAGACTACAACCACGTTTTTCGACGTCTATATGTGGCTGCGTTGATGTGCAAGCTGTGTGACGACCGCATGAGCGAATACGTCGCAGCAAGTAGACAGAAGAAGAGAGAACATGGTGTAGGTGCGCTCTCCCACCTTGAGCAGCTTGAGCAGCTTGAGCAGCTTGAACACCTTGAGCACCTTGAGCACCTTGAGCACCTTGAGAGAGCGGGTGTAGTTCGAGGCGGTGTGTGGAAGTTGGTCGAATGCAGTGGGGTATGAAGTGGTGATGTAAGACGTGGAGCAGCGTGAGCGTGAGCGATGTAAGATTCCAGTGGATGTAGAAGTGTGTGTGTGTGTGTGTCTGCAAGAGAGAGAGGGGGGGGGGTGCAAAGTTTGCGTGTTGTGTGTTGTTGTTGTGTGTTGTTGTTGTGTGTTGTGTTTGTGATTTTGTGTGTGGTGGTAGTGTTCAGCCTTCCCATATAGTCTAGGCGGTTAGGATAGCTGGCTCTCACCCAGCAGACCCGGGTTCGAGTCCCGGTGTGGGAACATCTTTTGCTCCGTCTCTCCTCTTACGCTCTTCTGAACGTGCGTGTTTCTGCCAAAGTCTTTGTAAGTCTTTGTAAGTCTTTGTAGCATGTACGTCACTCGTCTGCACGTCTGGAGCTCGCCCTATAGTCTTCGAGTCCATACGCGACCGTATATCGGCTGGGCGTGTGTCTCTCTGAAGCGGACAGCGGCCTATCTCTGGATCTTTGCACTTTGGCGCTAGCTGTAGTGAGACTACAACCACGTTTTTCGACGTCTATATGTGGCTGCGTTGATGTGCAAGCTGTGTGACGACCGCATGAGCGAATACGTCGCAGCAAGTAGACAGAAGAAGAGAGAACATGGTGTAGGTGCGCTCTCCCACCTTGAGCAGCTTGAGCAGCTTGAGCAGCTTGAACACCTTGAGCACCTTGAGCACCTTGAGCACCTTGAGAGAGCGGGTGTAGTTCGAGGCGGTGTGTGGAAGTTGGTCGAATGCAGTGGGGTATGAAGTGGTGATGTAAGACGTGGAGCAGCGTGAGCGTGAGCGATGTAAGATTCCAGTGGATGTAGATGTGTGTGTGTGTGTGTGTCTGCAAGAGAGAGAGAGAGAGAGAGAGAGAGAGAGAGAGAGAGGGGGGGTGCAAAGTTTGCGTGTTGTGTGTTGTTGTTGTGTGTTGTTGTTGTGTGTTGTGTTTGTGATTTTGTGTGTGGTGGTAGTGTTCAGCCTTCCCATATAGTCTAGGCGGTTAGGATAGCTGGCTCTCACCCAGCAGACCCAGGTTCGAGTCCCGGTGTGGGAACATCTTTGCTCCGTCTCTCCTCTTACGCTCTTCTGAACGTGCGTGTTTCTGCCAAAGTCTTTGTAAGTCTTTGTAAGTCTTTGTAGCATGTACGTCACTCGTCTGCACGTCTGGAGCTCGCCCTATAGTCTTCGAGTCCATACGCGACCGTATATCGGCTGGGCGTGTGTCTCTCTGAAGCGGACAGCGGCCTATCTCTGGATCTTTGCACTTTGGCGCTAGCTGTAGTGAGACTACAACCACGTTTTTCGACGTCTATATGTGGCTGCGTTGATGTGCAAGCTGTGTGACGACCGCATGAGCGAATACGTCGCAGCAAGTAGACAGAAGAAGAGAGAACATGGTGTAGGTGCGCTCTCCCACCTTGAGCAGCTTGAGCAGCTTGAGCAGCTTGAACACCTTGAGCACCTTGAGCACCTTGAGCACCTTGAGAGAGCGGGTGTAGTTCGAGGCGGTGTGTGGAAGTTGGTCGAATGCAGTGGGGTATGAAGTGGTGATGTAAGACGTGGAGCAGCGTGAGCGTGAGCGATGTAAGATTCCAGTGGATGTAGAAGTGTGTGTGTGTGTGTCTGCAAGAGAGAGAGAGAGAGAGAGAGAGAGGGTGCAATGTTTGCGTGTTGTGTGTTGTTGTTGTGTGTTGTGTTTGTGATTTTGTGTGTGGTGGTAGTGTTCAGCCTTCCCATATAGTCTAGGCGGTTAGGATAGCTGGCTCTCACCCAGCAGACCCGGGTTCGAGTCCCGGTGTGGGAACATCTTTTGCTCCGTCTCTCCTCTTACGCTCTTCTGAACGTGCGTGTTTCTGCCAAAGTCTTTGTAAGTCTTTGTAAGTCTTTGTAGCATGTACGTCACTCGTCTGCACGTCTGGAGCTCGCCCTATAGTCTTCGAGTCCATACGCGACCGTATATCGGCTGGGCGTGTGTCTCTCTGAAGCGGACAGCGGCCTATCTCTGGATCTTTGCACTTTGGCGCTAGCTGTAGTGAGACTACAACCACGTTTTTCGACGTCTATATGTGGCTGCGTTGATGTGCAAGCTGTGTGACGACCGCATGAGCGAATACGTCGCAGCAAGTAGACAGAAGAAGAGAGAACATGGTGTAGGTGCGCTCTCCCACCTTGAGCAGCTTGAGCAGCTTGAGCAGCTTGAACACCTTGAGCACCTTGAGCACCTTGAGCACCTTGAGAGAGCGGGTGTAGTTCGAGGCGGTGTGTGGAAGTTGGTCGAATGCAGTGGGGTATGAAGTGGTGATGTAAGACGTGGAGCAGCGTGAGCGTGAGCGATGTAAGATTCCAGTGGATGTAGAAGTGTGTGTGTGTGTGTCTGCAAGAGAGAGAGAGAGAGAGAGAGAGAGAGAGAGAGAGAGAGAGAGAGACAGAGAGAGAGAGAGGGGGGGGTGCAAAGGTTTGCGTGTTGTGTGTTGTTGTTGTGTGTTGTTGTTGTGTGTTGTGTTTGTGATTTTGTGTGTGGTGGTAGTGTTCAGCCTTCCCATATAGTCTAGGCGGTTAGGATAGCTGGCTCTCACCCAGCAGACCCGGGTTCGAGTCCCGGTGTGGGAACATCTTTTGCTCCGTCTCTCCTCTTACGCTCTTCTGAACGTGCGTGTTTCTGCCAAAGTCTTTGTAAGTCTTTGTAAGTCTTTGTAGCATGTACGTCACTCGTCTGCACGTCTGGAGCTCGCCCTATAGTCTTCGAGTCCATACGCGACCGTATATCGGCTGGGCGTGTGTCTCTCTGAAGCGGACAGCGGCCTATCTCTGGATCTTTGCACTTTGGCGCTAGCTGTAGTGAGACTACAACCACGTTTTTCGACGTCTATATGTGGCTGCGTTGATGTGCAAGCTGTGTGACGACCGCATGAGCGAATACGTCGCAGCAAGTAGACAGAAGAAGAGAGAACATGGTGTAGGTGCGCTCTCCCACCTTGAGCAGCTTGAGCAGCTTGAGCAGCTTGAACACCTTGAGCACCTTGAGCACCTTGAGCACCTTGAGAGAGCGGGTGTAGTTCGAGGCGGTGTGTGGAAGTTGGTCGAATGCAGTGGGGTATGAAGTGGTGATGTAAGACGTGGAGCAGCGTGAGCGTGAGCGATGTAAGATTCCAGTGGATGTAGAAGTGTGTGTGTGTGTGTGTCTGCAAGAGAGAGAGAGAGAGAGAGAGAGAGAGAGAGAGAGAGAGAGGGGGGGTGCAAAGTTTGCGTGTTGTGTGTTGTTGTTGTGTGTTGTGTTTGTGATTTTGTGTGTGGTGGTAGTGTTCAGCCTTCCCATATAGTCTAGGCGGTTAGGATAGCTGGCTCTCACCCAGCAGACCCGGGTTCGAGTCCCGGTGTGGGAACATCTTTTGCTCCGTCTCTCCTCTTACGCTCTTCTGAACGTGCGTGTTTCTGCCAAAGTCTTTGTAAGTCTTTGTAAGTCTTTGTAGCATGTACGTCACTCGTCTGCACGTCTGGAGCTCGCCCTATAGTCTTCGAGTCCATACGCGACCGTATATCGGCTGGGCGTGTGTCTCTCTGAAGCGGACAGCGGCCTATCTCTGGATCTTTGCACTTTGGCGCTAGCTGTAGTGAGACTACAACCACGTTTTTCGACGTCTATATGTGGCTGCGTTGATGTGCAAGCTGTGTGACGACCGCATGAGCGAATACGTCGCAGCAAGTAGACAGAAGAAGAGAGAACATGGTGTAGGTGCGCTCTCCCACCTTGAGCAGCTTGAGCAGCTTGAGCAGCTTGAACACCTTGAGCACCTTGAGCACCTTGAGCACCTTGAGAGAGCGGGTGTAGTTCGAGGCGGTGTGTGGAAGTTGGTCGAATGCAGTGGGGTATGAAGTGGTGATGTAAGACGTGGAGCAGCGTGAGCGTGAGCGATGTAAGATTCCAGTGGATGTAGAAGTGTGTGTGTGTGTGTGTCTGCAAGAGAGAGAGAGAGAGAGAGAGAGAGAGAGGGTGCAATGTTTGCGTGTTGTGTGTTGTTGTTGTGTGTTGTGTTTGTGATTTTGTGTGTGGTGGTAGTGTTCAGCCTTCCCATATAGTCTAGGCGGTTAGGATAGCTGGCTCTCACCCAGCAGACCCGGGTTCGAGTCCCGGTGTGGGAACATCTTTTGCTCCGTCTCTCCTCTTACGCTCTTCTGAACGTGCGTGTTTCTGCCAAAGTCTTTGTAAGTCTTTGTAAGTCTTTGTAGCATGTACGTCACTCGTCTGCACGTCTGGAGCTCGC
>JAGKQI010000104.1:1800000-2025000 GCA_018806915.1 Phytophthora colocasiae | reverse complement strand
AGAGGGGGGGGGTGCAAAGTTTGCGTGTTGTGTGTTGTTGTTGTTGTGTGTTGTGTTTGTGATTTTGTGTGTGGTGGTAGTGTTCAGCCTTCCCATATAGTCTAGGCGGTTAGGATAGCTGGCTCTCACCCAGCAGACCCGGGTTCGAGTCCCGGTGTGGGAACATCTTTTGCTCCGTCTCTCCTCTTACGCTCTTCTGAACGTGCGTGTTTCTGCCAAAGTCTTTGTAAGTCTTTGTAAGTCTTTGTAGCATGTACGTCACTCGTCTGCACGTCTGGAGCTCGCCCTATAGTCTTCGAGTCCATACGCGACCGTATATCGGCTGGGCGTGTGTCTCTCTGAAGCGGACAGCGGCCTATCTCTGGATCTTTGCACTTTGGCGCTAGCTGTAGTGAGACTACAACCACGTTTTTCGACGTCTATATGTGGCTGCGTTGATGTGCAAGCTGTGTGACGACCGCATGAGCGAATACGTCGCAGCAAGTAGACAGAAGAAGAGAGAACATGGTGTAGGTGCGCTCTCCCACCTTGAGCAGCTTGAGCAGCTTGAGCAGCTTGAACACCTTGAGCACCTTGAGCACCTTGAGCACCTTGAGAGAGCGGGTGTAGTTCGAGGCGGTGTGTGGAAGTTGGTCGAATGCAGTGGGGTATGAAGTGGTGATGTAAGACGTGGAGCAGCGTGAGCGTGAGCGATGTAAGATTCCAGTGGATGTAGAAGTGTGTGTGTGTGTGTCTGCAAGAGAGAGAGAGAGAGAGAGAGAGAGGGGGGGGGGTGCAAAGTTTGCGTGTTGTGTGTTGTTGTTGTGTGTTGTGTTTGTGATTTTGTGTGTGGTGGTAGTGTTCAGCCTTCCCATATAGTCTAGGCGGTTAGGATAGCTGGCTCTCACCCAGCAGACCCGGGTTCGAGTCCCGGTGTGGGAACATCTTTTGCTCCGTCTCTCCTCTTACGCTCTTCTGAACGTGCGTGTTTCTGCCAAAGTCTTTGTAAGTCTTTGTAAGTCTTTGTAGCATGTACGTCACTCGTCTGCACGTCTGGAGCTCGCCCTATAGTCTTCGAGTCCATACGCGACCGTATATCGGCTGGGCGTGTGTCTCTCTGAAGCGGACAGCGGCCTATCTCTGGATCTTTGCACTTTGGCGCTAGCTGTAGTGAGACTACAACCACGTTTTTCGACGTCTATATGTGGCTGCGTTGATGTGCAAGCTGTGCGACGACCGCATGAGCGAATACGTCGCAGCAAGTAGACAGAAGAAGAGAGAACATGGTGTAGGTGCGCTCTCCCACCTTGAGCAGCTTGAGCAGCTTGAGCAGCTTGAACACCTTGAGCACCTTGAGCACCTTGAGCACCTTGAGAGAGCGGGTGTAGTTCGAGGCGGTGTGTGGAAGTTGGTCGAATGCAGTGGGGTATGAAGTGGTGATGTAAGACGTGGAGCAGCGTGAGCGTGAGCGATGTAAGATTCCAGTGGATGTAGAAGTGTGTGTGTGTGTGTGTCTGCAAGAGAGAGAGAGAGGGGGGGGGTGCAAAGTTTGCGTGTTGTGTGTTGTTGTTGTGTGTTGTGTTTGTGATTTTGTGTGTGGTGGTAGTGTTCAGCCTTCCCATATAGTCTAGGCGGTTAGGATAGCTGGCTCTCACCCAGCAGACCCGGGTTCGAGTCCCGGTGTGGGAACATCTTTTGCTCCGTCTCTCCTCTTACGCTCTTCTGAACGTGCGTGTTTCTGCCAAAGTCTTTGTAAGTCTTTGTAAGTCTTTGTAGCATGTACGTCACTCGTCTGCACGTCTGGAGCTCGCCCTATAGTCTTCGAGTCCATACGCGACCGTATATCGGCTGGGCGTGTGTCTCTCTGAAGCGGACAGCGGCCTATCTCTGGATCTTTGCACTTTGGCGCTAGCTGTAGTGAGACTACAACCACGTTTTTCGACGTCTATATGTGGCTGCGTTGATGTGCAAGCTGTGTGACGACCGCATGAGCGAATACGTCGCAGCAAGTAGACAGAAGAAGAGAGAACATGGTGTAGGTGCGCTCTCCCACCTTGAGCAGCTTGAGCAGCTTGAGCAGCTTGAACACCTTGAGCACCTTGAGCACCTTGAGCACCTTGAGAGAGCGGGTGTAGTTCGAGGCGGTGTGTGGAAGTTGGTCGAATGCAGTGGGGTATGAAGTGGTGATGTAAGACGTGGAGCAGCGTGAGCGTGAGCGATGTAAGATTCCAGTGGATGTAGAAGTGTGTGTGTGTGTGTGTCTGCAAGAGAGAGAGAGAGAGAGAGAGAGAGAGAGAGAGGGGGTGCAAAGTTTGCGTGTTGTGTGTTGTTGTTGTGTGTTGTGTTTGTGATTTTGTGTGTGGTGGTAGTGTTCAGCCTTCCCATATAGTCTAGGCGGTTAGGATAGCTGGCTCTCACCCAGCAGACCCGGGTTCGAGTCCCGGTGTGGGAACATCTTTGCTCCGTCTCTCCTCTTACGCTCTTCTGAACGTGCGTGTTTCTGCCAAAGTCTTTGTAAGTCTTTGTAAGTCTTTGTAGCATGTACGTCACTCGTCTGCACGTCTGGAGCTCGCCCTATAGTCTTCGAGTCCATACGCGACCGTATATCGGCTGGGCGTGTGTCTCTCTGAAGCGGACAGCGGCCTATCTCTGGATCTTTGCACTTTGGCGCTAGCTGTAGTGAGACTACAACCACGTTTTTCGACGTCTATATGTGGCTGCGTTGATGTGCAAGCTGTGCGACGACCGCATGAGCGAATACGTCGCAGCAAGTAGACAGAAGAAGAGAGAACATGGTGTAGGTGCGCTCTCCCACCTTGAGCAGCTTGAGCAGCTTGAGCAGCTTGAACACCTTGAGCACCTTGAGCACCTTGAGCACCTTGAGAGAGCGGGTGTAGTTCGAGGCGGTGTGTGGAAGTTGGTCGAATGCAGTGGGGTATGAAGTGGTGATGTAAGACGTGGAGCAGCGTGAGCGTGAGCGATGTAAGATTCCAGTGGATGTAGAAGTGTGTGTGTGTGTGTGTCTGCAAGAGAGAGAGAGAGAGAGAGAGAGAGAGGGTGCAATGTTTGCGTGTTGTGTGTTGTTGTTGTGTGTTGTGTTTGTGATTTTGTGTGTGGTGGTAGTGTTCAGCCTTCCCATATAGTCTAGGCGGTTAGGATAGCTGGCTCTCACCCAGCAGACCCGGGTTCGAGTCCCGGTGTGGGAACATCTTTTGCTCCGTCTCTCCTCTTACGCTCTTCTGAACGTGCGTGTTTCTGCCAAAGTCTTTGTAAGTCTTTGTAAGTCTTTGTAGCATGTACGTCACTCGTCTGCACGTCTGGAGCTCGCCCTATAGTCTTCGAGTCCATACGCGACCGTATATCGGCTGGGCGTGTGTCTCTCTGAAGCGGACAGCGGCCTATCTCTGGATCTTTGCACTTTGGCGCTAGCTGTAGTGAGACTACAACCACGTTTTTCGACGTCTATATGTGGCTGCGTTGATGTGCAAGCTGTGCGACGACCGCATGAGCGAATACGTCGCAGCAAGTAGACAGAAGAAGAGAGAACATGGTGTAGGTGCGCTCTCCCACCTTGAGCAGCTTGAGCAGCTTGAGCAGCTTGAACACCTTGAGCACCTTGAGCACCTTGAGCACCTTGAGAGAGCGGGTGTAGTTCGAGGCGGTGTGTGGAAGTTGGTCGAATGCAGTGGGGTATGAAGTGGTGATGTAAGACGTGGAGCAGCGTGAGCGTGAGCGATGTAAGATTCCAGTGGATGTAGAAGTGTGTGTGTGTGTGTGTCTGCAAGAGAGAGAGAGAGAGAGAGAGAGAGAGGTGCAAAGTTGGCGTGTTGTGTGTTGTTGTTGTGTGTTGTGTTTGTGATTTTGTGTGTGGTGGTAGTGTTCAGCCTTCCCATATAGTCTAGGCGGTTAGGATAGCTGGCTCTCACCCAGCAGACCCGGGTTCGAGTCCCGGTGTGGGAACATCTTTGCTCCGTCTCTCCTCTTACGCTCTTCTGAACGTGCGTGTTTCTGCCAAAGTCTTTGTAAGTCTTTGTAAGTCTTTGTAGCATGTACGTCACTCGTCTGCACGTCTGGAGCTCGCCCTATAGTCTTCGAGTCCATACGCGACCGTATATCGGCTGGGCGTGTGTCTCTCTGAAGCGGACAGCGGCCTATCTCTGGATCTTTGCACTTTGGCGCTAGCTGTAGTGAGACTACAACCACGTTTTTCGACGTCTATATGTGGCTGCGTTGATGTGCAAGCTGTGCGACGACCGCATGAGCGAATACGTCGCAGCAAGTAGACAGAAGAAGAGAGAACATGGTGTAGGTGCGCTCTCCCACCTTGAGCAGCTTGAGCAGCTTGAGCAGCTTGAACACCTTGAGCACCTTGAGCACCTTGAGCACCTTGAGAGAGCGGGTGTAGTTCGAGGCGGTGTGTGGAAGTTGGTCGAATGCAGTGGGGTATGAAGTGGTGATGTAAGACGTGGAGCAGCGTGAGCGTGAGCGATGTAAGATTCCAGTGGATGTAGAAGTGTGTGTGTGTGTGTCTGCAAGAGAGAGAGAGAGAGAGAGAGAGAGAGAGAGGGTGCAATGTTTGCGTGGGGTGTGGTGTTGTTGTGGGGGGTGTGTTTGTGATTTTGTGTGTGGTGGTAGTGTTCAGCCTTCCCATATAGTCTAGGCGGTTAGGATAGCTGGCTCTCACCCAGCAGACCCGGGTTCGAGTCCCGGTGTGGGAACATCTTTTGCTCCGTCTCTCCTCTTACGCTCTTCTGAACGTGCGTGTTTCTGCCAAAGTCTTTGTAAGTCTTTGTAAGTCTTTGTAGCATGTACGTAACTCGTCTGCACGTCTGGAGCTCGCCCTATAGTCTTCGAGTCCATACGCGACCGTATATCGGCTGGGCGTGTGTCTCTCTGAAGCGGACAGCGGCCTATCTCTGGATCTTTGCACTTTGGCGCTAGCTGTAGTGAGACTACAACCACGTTTTTCGACGTCTATATGTGGCTGCGTTGATGTGCAAGCTGTGCGACGACCGCATGAGCGAATACGTCGCAGCAAGTAGACAGAAGAAGAGAGAACATGGTGTAGGTGCGCTCTCCCACCTTGAGCAGCTTGAGCAGCTTGAGCAGCTTGAACACCTTGAGCACCTTGAGCACCTTGAGCACCTTGAGAGAGCGGGTGTAGTTCGAGGCGGTGTGTGGAAGTTGGTCGAATGCAGTGGGGTATGAAGTGGTGATGTAAGACGTGGAGCAGCGTGAGCGTGAGCGATGTAAGATTCCAGTGGATGTAGAAGTGTGTGTGTGTGTGTCTGCAAGAGAGAGAGAGAGAGAGAGGGTGCAAAGTTTGCGTGTTGTGTGTTGTTGTTGTGTGTTGTGTTTGTGATTTTGTGTGTGGTGGTAGTGTTCAGCCTTCCCATATAGTCTAGGCGGTTAGGATAGCTGGCTCTCACCCAGCAGACCCGGGTTCGAGTCCCGGTGTGGGAACATCTTTGCTCCGTCTCTCCTCTTACGCTCTTCTGAACGTGCGTGTTTCTGCCAAAGTCTTTGTAAGTCTTTGTAAGTCTTTGTAGCATGTACGTAACTCGTCTGCACGTCTGGAGCTCGCCCTATAGTCTTCGAGTCCATACGCGACCGTATATCGGCTGGGCGTGTGTCTCTCTGAAGCGGACAGCGGCCTATCTCTGGATCTTTGCACTTTGGCGCTAGCTGTAGTGAGACTACAACCACGTTTTTCGACGTCTATATGTGGCTGCGTTGATGTGCAAGCTGTGCGACGACCGCATGAGCGAATACGTCGCAGCAAGTAGACAGAAGAAGAGAGAACATGGTGTAGGTGCGCTCTCCCACCTTGAGCAGCTTGAGCAGCTTGAGCAGCTTGAACACCTTGAGCACCTTGAGCACCTTGAGCACCTTGAGAGAGCGGGTGTAGTTCGAGGCGGTGTGTGGAAGTTGGTCGAATGCAGTGGGGTATGAAGTGGTGATGTAAGACGTGGAGCAGCGTGAGCGTGAGCGATGTAAGATTCCAGTGGATGTAGAAGTGTGTGTGTGTGTGTGTGCAAGAGAGAGAGAGAGAGAGAGAGAGAGAGAGAGAGGGTGCAATGTTTGCGTGTTGTGTGTTGTTGTTGTGTGTTGTGTTTGTGATTTTGTGTGTGGTGGTAGTGTTCAGCCTTCCCATATAGTCTAGGCGGTTAGGATAGCTGGCTCTCACCCAGCAGACCCGGGTTCGAGTCCCGGTGTGGGAACATCTTTTGCTCCGTCTCTCCTCTTACGCTCTTCTGAACGTGCGTGTTTCTGCCAAAGTCTTTGTAAGTCTTTGTAAGTCTTTGTAGCATGTACGTCACTCGTCTGCACGTCTGGAGCTCGCCCTATAGTCTTCGGAGTCCATACGCGACCGTATATCGGCTGGGCGTGTGTCTCTCTGAAGCGGACAGCGGCCTATCTCTGGATCTTTGCACTTTGGCGCTAGCTGTAGTGAGACTACAACCACGTTTTTCGACGTCTATATGTGGCTGCGTTGATGTGCAAGCTGTGCGACGACCGCATGAGCGAATACGTCGCAGCAAGTAGACAGAAGAAGAGAGAACATGGTGTAGGTGCGCTCTCCCACCTTGAGCAGCTTGAGCAGCTTGAGCAGCTTGAACACCTTGAGCACCTTGAGCACCTTGAGCACCTTGAGAGAGCGGGTGTAGTTCGAGGCGGTGTGTGGAAGTTGGTCGAATGCAGTGGGGTATGAAGTGGTGATGTAAGACGTGGAGCAGCGTGAGCGTGAGCGATGTAAGATTCCAGTGGATGTAGAAGTGTGTGTGTGTGTGTGTCTGCAAGAGAGAGAGAGAGAGAGAGAGAGAGAGAGAGAGGGGGGGTGCAAAGTTTGCGTGTTGTGTGTTGTTGTTGTTGTGTGTTGTGTTTGTGATTTTGTGTGTGGTGGTAGTGTTCAGCCTTCCCATATAGTCTAGGCGGTTAGGATAGCTGGCTCTCACCCAGCAGACCCGGGTTCGAGTCCCGGTGTGGGAACATCTTTTGCTCCGTCTCTCCTCTTACGCTCTTCTGAACGTGCGTGTTTCTGCCAAAGTCTTTGTAAGTCTTTGTAAGTCTTTGTAGCATGTACGTCACTCGTCTGCACGTCTGGAGCTCGCCCTATAGTCTTCGAGTCCATACGCGACCGTATATCGGCTGGGCGTGTGTCTCTCTGAAGCGGACAGCGGCCTATCTCTGGATCTTTGCACTTTGGCGCTAGCTGTAGTGAGACTACAACCACGTTTTTCGACGTCTATATGTGGCTGCGTTGATGTGCAAGCTGTGCGACGACCGCATGAGCGAATACGTCGCAGCAAGTAGACAGAAGAAGAGAGAACATGGTGTAGGTGCGCTCTCCCACCTTGAGCAGCTTGAGCAGCTTGAGCAGCTTGAACACCTTGAGCACCTTGAGCACCTTGAGCACCTTGAGAGAGCGGGTGTAGTTCGAGGCGGTGTGTGGAAGTTGGTCGAATGCAGTGGGGTATGAAGTGGTGATGTAAGACGTGGAGCAGCGTGAGCGTGAGCGATGTAAGATTCCAGTGGATGTAGAAGTGTGTGTGTGTGTGTGTCTGCAAGAGAGAGAGAGAGAGAGAGAGAGAGAGAGAGAGGGGGGGTGCAAAGTTTGCGTGTTGTGTGTTGTTGTTGTGTGTTGTGTTTGTGATTTTGTGTGTGGTGGTAGTGTTCAGCCTTCCCATATAGTCTAGGCGGTTAGGATAGCTGGCTCTCACCCAGCAGACCCGGGTTCGAGTCCCGGTGTGGGAACATCTTTTGCTCCGTCTCTCCTCTTACGCTCTTCTGAACGTGCGTGTTTCTGCCAAAGTCTTTGTAAGTCTTTGTAAGTCTTTGTAGCATGTACGTCACTCGTCTGCACGTCTGGAGCTCGCCCTATAGTCTTCGAGTCCATACGCGACCGTATATCGGCTGGGCATGTGTCTCTCTGAAGCGGACAGCGGCCTATCTCTGGATCTTTGCACTTTGGCGCTAGCTGTAGTGAGACTACAACCACGTTTTTCGACGTCTATATGTGGCTGCGTTGATGTGCAAGCTGTGCGACGACCGCATGAGCGAATACGTCGCAGCAAGTAGACAGAAGAAGAGAGAACATGGTGTAGGTGCGCTCTCCCACCTTGAGCAGCTTGAGCAGCTTGAGCAGCTTGAACACCTTGAGCACCTTGAGCACCTTGAGCACCTTGAGAGAGCGGGTGTAGTTCGAGGCGGTGTGTGGAAGTTGGTCGAATGCAGTGGGGTATGAAGTGGTGATGTAAGACGTGGAGCAGCGTGAGCGTGAGCGATGTAAGATTCCAGTGGATGTAGAAGTGTGTGTGTGTGTGTGTCTGCAAGAGAGAGAGAGAGAGAGAGAGAGAGAGAGGGGGGGTGCAAAGTTTGCGTGTTGTGTGTTGTTGTTGTGTGTTGTGTTTGTGATTTTGTGTGTGGTGGTAGTGTTCAGCCTTCCCATATAGTCTAGGCGGTTAGGATAGCTGGCTCTCACCCAGCAGACCCGGGTTCGAGTCCCGGTGTGGGAACATCTTTTGCTCCGTCTCTCCTCTTACGCTCTTCTGAACGTGCGTGTTTCTGCCAAAGTCTTTGTAAGTCTTTGTAAGTCTTTGTAGCATGTACGTCACTCGTCTGCACGTCTGGAGCTCGCCCTATAGTCTTCGAGTCCATACGCGACCGTATATCGGCTGGGCATGTGTCTCTCTGAAGCGGACAGCGGCCTATCTCTGGATCTTTGCACTTTGGCGCTAGCTGTAGTGAGACTACAACCACGTTTTTCGACGTCTATATGTGGCTGCGTTGATGTGCAAGCTGTGCGACGACCGCATGAGCGAATACGTCGCAGCAAGTAGACAGAAGAAGAGAGAACATGGTGTAGGTGCGCTCTCCCACCTTGAGCAGTTTGAGCACCTTGAGCAGTTTGAGCACCTTGAGCACCTTGAGAGAGCGGGTGTAGTTCAAGGCGGTGTGTGGAAGTTGGTCGAATGCAGTGGGGTATGAAGTGGTGATGTAAGACGTGGAGCAGCGTGAGCGTGAGCGATGTAAGATTCCAGTGGATGTAGAAGTGTGTGTGTGTGTCAGCAAGATATATATATATATATATATATATATATATATATATAGATAGATAGATAGATAGATAGATAGATAGATAGATAGATAGATAGATAGATAGATAGATAGATAGATAGATAGATAGATAGATAGATAGATAGATAGATAGATAGATAGATAGATAGATAGATAGATAGATAGATAGATAGATAGATAGATAGATAGATAGATAGATAGATAGATAGATAGATAGATAGATAGATAGATAGATAGATAGATGAATAGATAGATAGATAGATAGATAGATAGATAGATAGATAGATAGATAGATAGATAGATAGATAGATAGATAGATAGATAGATAGATAGATAGATAGATAGATAGATAGATAGATAGATAGATAGATAGATAGATAGATAGATAGATAGATAGATAGATAGATAGATAGATAGATAGATAGATAGATAGATAGATAGATAGATAGATAGATAGATAGATAGATAGATAGATAGATAGATAGATAGATAGATAGATAGATAGATAGATAGATAGAGAGAGAGAGAGAGAGAGAGAGAGAGAGAGAGAGAGAGAGAGAGAGAGAGAGAGAGAGAGAGAGAGAGAGAGAGAGAGAGAGAGAGAGAGAGAGAGAGAGAGAGAGAGAGAGAGAGGGTGCAATGGTTGCGTGTTGTTGTTCGTAGTTCGAAGAACTATCGTTAGTAGACACAGCGGGCTTCGTGTGATCGTACGACGTTCGTGCGACGTTGTCATTCCAGCAACCTGAATCGGATAAGAACGGAACCGGAGAATGCCCGATATATGGAAGCGGCGGCGGCGATAGCGACGACCGAAGGCGATGTAGCGGCCGTTCGGATCCGGTTGATCGGCAAGAAGGGTGATGGCGATGGCGTGAAGGCGACGACCTGAACGCGAAGAAGTCCAAGGAGGGCGATAAGGTGGAGATTCCGTACAATGGCAAGGGCAAATTCTACCCGGGAGTGACCTCGTGCTGCCGCCTGTACGGCACGTACGACGTCGACTTCGGCGATGGCGAGAAGGGGAAGGATGTAGCGGCCGTACGGATCCGGTTGATCGGCAAGAAGGGCGACGACGACGACCTGAAAGCGAAGAAGTTCAAGGTGAAATCGAACGGCTTACCCTTGCATGTGTTCATGTCTGTCGAGTTTCCATACTGCGTGTTGGTGCTTTAGCATGGCCTGGAACTCCACAAAGAGCCATTAGCATGACGACAGCGGCACATAGATTGTAGAGAGCGAAGAATGTAGAAAACCCCCGGGATTTTCGCATTGTCATACTCCATATTCGAATCGACACTTCATTGGACTTGAGCCAAAGAACGTTTCTTCTTTCTCTTCACGGCGTTTTACTCTTTTCCAGACGTACCAGGTACCTCGACTGCTGGCCTGCCTAGTTGGCGTCGTTAGGGGCGTTGAAGAGTGGGATGGCCTCGAGGGGAGTACCGGGAATAGGGCATAGCGCCGACGCGTGGTGCACTCGTGTGCACTTTTGATTTTGTGGTACACAGACCCATCGGTCTGTATACTTTTCATTGTTGCGCTATCCCATAGGTGTGTGCAGTTTTTGATCGATTTGCTACGGTGGAACCTTGCCAAGGTGGCGTTGCTGAGGTCGTTTAAGCGTTGTTCTTCACGGAGTGAATGTTTCGGTGGCTTCGACCACTCCACAAGTTTTGCCGACATTGGTGCTAGTGCGATCAGCCCCTTGCGAGTTGTAACCCGTGATACAAGCAAGTAGGTCTGTTGCGGTTTGTTTGAGTCGATTTCCAGTCCATAACAATCATCGACCGCAGCGTTTCTCCTTGGACTTTATACACTGTCGAACCAACTGCGCACACAAATGGGAATTGCTGTGGGCGCATTGTGACGGAACGAGGCTGTCCATCTGGTGCAGGTGCTAGCTTAATAGTCGTTTTTGCGTACGCTTGGGTTGCATAAAACACTGGGAAGAGTTCGGCATCTAGTCCAGGACGAATCGCAACAGCGTTGGGTCTCGGAACACGAATTAGCGTGTAATCGGGAGGTTGACTTGGAAGCTGAACGACTATGGACGTTGAACCGTCCTGAACGAGCCGAAACTCGGTTTTAGGTAGAAAATGGACGTACGCGAGACTCCCAAGTGTGCCATTTGCTACACCCTTTGCAGTGACAATATTCTGCGTCACTTGGATGGGCATTCCGGGGACTAAATCCAGATATGGAGCCATCCGGCCGAACCTGTTGTCCGGAAGACGAAGCACATACTCAACATCACTCCGGCTCAAGCCGTTCAGCGCTCCCTTAAAATTCGCGACCACGCGGATCGGGTAGACACCTTCATGTAGTCTGTCCGAAGTCTCCTTCATGAACGCATTGTTAATTGCCAAAATGCGTTCATGAAGGAGACTTCGGACAGACTACATGAAGGTGTCTACCCGATCCGCGTGGTCGCGTCGCGTCGCGTTCTCAGGCGTGACGAAATCCGCAGAGGCCCTGGATTGTTCCTGAAGCGATAGCGGGTTGTTGTGTATAACGCGTGCGTTGATCATGTCAAGAAATTCAGGTGTCCAACGGCCTAGACGCGCATTACGGCAGCCCTCTCCCCACTGAGGGTCGTTTCGGAAGCATACAGACTCGTCCAAAACCACAACCATCGTAATCGTTCGCCAAAGCTCGAAGCCCCCAATATCCGTTGTGCTGGGCGTTGCCTTGTCGATGGGGTCTAGGTAGATTGGGTCTGATTTCACGGGCGGCATCTGCAGAAAATCACCTACCAGCACTACATGTATTCCACCAAAAGGGACGTTCTCAACTTTCATGTATCTGCGCAACAACCGGTCGAGTGTGACCCATTCAGGCTTACTCATCATCGATATCTCGTCGATGACGAGAAGATCCTGGGGCGTAAGCTTCTTTTCCTTGATTGCGTGCTCCAGTCGTACGAGAAAACTGGCAAGTGTGCGGCCACCAATAAGTGTCGCCGCTTTACCAGTCACTGCTGTTTTAACCATAGCGTTACTGCGGTGCCAGCCTGAACAAAATGCGTTGACGGCGTCGATGACACGACTCTTGCCCACCAAGAAACAAAAGCAGCAGGTCGTCTCGTAGTCGCGATTCGAAATCTTTACCGCAATAGTCCGTCGACCCATGAGCATTGGCGTGTTCTTGTTGCTCGAATCGCCGCAGCAGCGCGGTAGTAATGAGAGAGAAGGCTACGTGCTGGCGACAATTTAGAGTGAATGCAGCCGACACGTCGGTAATACTTGGGTACGGGCGTAACGGTGGTGGCGAACATTCTTGATGAGTTGACAGGGACCACTCGCGGCCTGACTCCAGCGCGCCCTGGATAAGCTCTATCACGTCCGTGGCATGTTCATTGCGTGAGTGGCGACTTGGAGAAGCCTCGGCTTCGTCAATCGCCGAATTGTTAACCCATTCCTGCAACTCTCCCACTGACAACTCCAACATGTGATCGTGGTTACTGAGATTAATGGCCACTCGAGCCGTGCTTTCGGCTGCAGAGTTTAGTAGTTCTCGATGGAACACGCTTGGTAACGAACTAAGCTTTGCCGTCGGCAAAACAGCCATCGTCTGGCATAGTAGCATCATCGTCTGCGGTGAATATATGACAGAAATCGTCGGTTCTCCCACCATTGTCAGGCACATCACTTTCATCTGGTATGTTGCCAATCACGCCATCGATGCTATTGCGGGTACCAAGTAACTCGTCACTGTCACTGTCCGTTTCATGGTCAAGCTCCATATTAGCAGATTCCACGTCCTCCTGGGCTTGTTTTGATGTGCGGTAGTAGTTATCCATGTTTGCCATTATTTCGCGCACGAATCCCGCTCGTGTGTTTCCCCACTGCAAATACGCGTCGCTCCATGCAGACTCACTCTCCGGATCTCTGACGAGATCTAAGGCGTTGCGAAATGGCTTAAACAATACCAGCGCAAATTTGGCACGTTTAGCGACAAGATCGGGAGGCGTTTCGGAGTCTACATACGGCATGCGCACACCTGTGACGACTGGAACAGCTTCGAATTGGTGGAGGTGGCCAATACAATGCGTACTATAGAGCGGGTGACCAGTCAAAAACGAATCCGATGTTGCTGTCGATCCGGATTGCTTGCGGTGAAAGCACGTCATGACGAATTCGTAAAGGCATTTCCGGTCAAGTGATTCTGGTCGGTACAAATAATCATCAAGAAAAGACGCTGCTCGGAACTTGATGTTGGACGCGTCATCTCTCACCTCGACGAGGTTGCATGAGTGTGTGTCGTTTTGGATCAGCTCACGCAAAATGTTGTAGAGCGGTAGAGTTGTGCAGGAAGCGCTCAAGTAGGAGCATGACCCACGCAGGAGATATAGTGCAGCTAGAGGTCCTGCGATCTCGCGCCGATTTGTCATTGCAAAAACCATAGATGCAACGCGTCTGCGTCTAACTATCGAGCGGTCCGTTTGCGATGTATGAGTTTGCTATTCTCGGAGCTCTCGTCGCTTGAAAGCTGCTAGTGCTACTGCCGTGACAGATTCAACCAGACTTTGCTTTTTCGTCACGTACTGTCGGTAGAGGTGAGAAAGAACTACGTACTTGGTGGTATAATAGACGCGCAGCAGAGCCCCCAAGCCTCCAATAAGCACTTGAATGTCGTGATTAGACTTGAAGGCTAGCATCATGATGCCATTGTAGCCATTGACATATTCGAATGGTGCTCGTCGCGCGAGCTCGACACCAGCGCTAGTACAGATTGTGCTGTCAACTCGTGCTCGTGGGAACCGGTACCGGCACCGCCCTGGAGTGGACCTACGGATGGGTTTAAAGCAACTGCCAACGTGTGACCACCAGTGAAGATTCAACATGAACACGAGCATGGCTACCGCAAACGCAACGTGTTTTGGTGCCCAACACTCGTCATCGACCGAGGGCGCATAACAGCTTGAGCTACTTTGTCATTTCGGAAAGTGGCGTCTTCACGCTGCTCGTGGCGAAATGGCACCGCGTTGAGTGCTCGCAAATGATGTCCGTAATTGTCATCGCCGTCACGCGTGGCCAACACCATATCCTGACGAAAGACTGCAGCTTTTGCAGCACCGACACTACCTCGACATTTGACTTGCATTTGCGCCGCTGTATCAAGCTCCTCCGACGAATACTCTCGCATTGATGGGGGCCAAGCCATTGGTCGATGCTGGAGAAGAATGCGTCGCAACACATATTGAGAGCTCATCTTTGTCGCGCATTGTGGGCATTGAACGAGCAGTGGTTCTGCTTTGGAGCGTCCACGGCCCACGTTCGGATTCTCGTACGCTTGAAGTGGAATCGGTAGCTCTTTTAAATCGGCAAGGGAGTGACCACACCACTGGCATCTCAACGCCTTCACATCAAGAGGTATGGAAGTACTAACAATGCTGTCGGCATACATGGCGATGTCGTGGTAGTACTGGTCACCGTGCCCAGTCACTGCTCGACGAAATGCGTCAGTATTAGGCGGCGCGTCATTGACCCAGACGAGAAAATGAACATGCAAGGTGCCACCGCCCTGCGTTTTGACCATGCCAAAATAAGCTTTAACGTCACCAAAGAGGCCGTCAAATGGCTTGTTCTTCATCTGATTGAGGGGCACTCCGTGAACATACTCAATGAAAGCGTCCATGTTGTGCACGAACAAGCGGGCGGACGCTGCATCATTGTGCAGACTCGCGCTGTGGAGAGCCGAACGTCTGGGCACCTCGGCCAGGTTAGCGTCGAACAGAGTATCGACCGACGAAATTCCTGTGTAATGCGCCATCACAAATGAATCGGCTACGTTTGGCGTGAGCGTTACGAAAAGAGCGGGCTGCCCGTACCTAGCCTGGAGGCAAATGCCCGTCGTCTACATTGTGCGGCATCACTCCCCCATATCGCGCCTCCACTGAGCTCAACGGTTCTTAAGAATTCGCTGGCATGGGAACTTTCATCATGCGCCACTGTCGTTCGACCCTGGCGATGCTGCTCTTTTTTTCTCAATGCTTCTATCAAGGAGGCTTCCGATATGGTGCTGTAACGTTCAAACCTGATAGGGTCACGTTGACACTTGAGTGCAACCTGCACGTACATGCGCTGGATAGTCAAATGGTCAAAACTCACCAATGTGAATAACTCGTCCTCTGCGAATTGCCGCGTACTCAACTCGCAGTAATGACGGATGCAAGCTCCCAGCGAAACTGGAATTTGCCGCTTTTCGTTTGGATGTCCCCTACTATAAGGAAAGAGATGCGGAAACATTCGCGCAAACAGCGAGTTGTCTTTGCTGGCAAATCGGCTCGAGTGTCGAACCAGAAACTGAGGTTGTGATTTGCGCTGCGTTGGTAGTTCGATTACTGGAACATGGATAGGCGGTCCGTCTTGCGCGTTGACTTCACTGTCGTCCGCAATGAACACCACGCGATGCTCTACAACGTCGGTCTCTCCATCAGTATCACCAAAATCTGCGGAAATGCCAACTCGGTCACTCTCGGCATCGACATCATTAGCTTCAACGACAGCGTCACTCTCCTCGTAAATCATATGCTCCGCCACTTCTTCGGGTGCGAGATTTGAGTAGTCGACAGCGACATCCTTGTACACATCATTGTTTTTGCAGTAAAAAGCCAGAAAAACTTCGACCACAGCACGACGAATGAGATGCATTTCACGAACGCGAGCCTGTTGCTCGGTAGTGAATGGACCAGCCATCACGACACGATAGCAGCTGATGTTGCGGGCAGACGTTGGTAGCAGCGTGGCAGCTGGACCCGGTATTAAGTCAAAGGCAAGGCAATGCGAACGGATCGCGCGATGTGAGCCCCCCCCCACGCATAACTCGCGTCACTGCGGAAATCATGACAGTCTGTGTCATGAGACGCTCCGGTAGCGTCGTGTTCGTAAGCCGAGTCGGCAGCGAGCCCACATAAAACCCATTCTTGATCGAGAATTTTGGCAACAACTGCTTAGCTAAACTGGCATTGCACTCTTGACAAACTTGGATGTAACCAGCCGGGTGGATGCCACGTTTTGACAGAAGCATTCCACCTAAGCAAGCAAACAACTCGGACCAATCATACTCTACTGCCAATTCCATTGGCAACTGTTCTTCGACGCTGGACAGCAGTAAACTTATCTGGTGAATACGGTCACGATCATCGCCTAGCGATATCAGGTGCATCGACTTCCGTAGCTTGTTGCGATCACACACAGCGCAGGTCGCACTATCAAGTCCTGACGGCCCCAGATCTAGCCTCAACCGATGTAGAACTGCTTTCTTTGTGTGGTTAGATACCGAGTGAAGCCTTTGAACGTTATCATCTAGCCAGCTTTGATGCGGTTTGTCGATGGGTTTACCTCTAGGATCTCCACCAACAGCACTGCGGGTACGTTGATATCGTTCACGTTGTTGTCGCAATCGTTCGGCTCTCGCTTCAGGACTCTCGCGTGCTCTGTAACGTTGGACAGCGCGTTTGTGCCGCTCTCGCTTTTCTTCAGCAGTCAACACCATAACGCGTGGCGAACAACAACCAGTACAGAAAGTGGTGGATGATGAATGCCACTCCAGCCGAAGCTCTTCATGTCGGTTGTAACTTCAACATCAAGGCCTCGTCCCAGGTTCGCTCGTTCAAGTTCCAACACCGTCGACACCGCACGGGTGGGAAAACACAGGGTGCTGTTGTAGTCGGAACTGACAAATTTTCGATCGTGTGCGCTGCAGAATGCATTGCGAAAAGCTCATGTCGACTGCATGCCGTCACAAAGTCAAATACGTGCTCTCGTTGGCCATTCCGTATTACAACGTCCCAGCCGCACATGCTAACCTTCCGGTATGCTCGCTCGCAATTTTACACGAAATTTTGTCTGCTTATACTATCTTCATCCACTGCTATCGTCTGGTCCCTTAGCAGCCGGACCGAATTCGTATCTATGAACCGCGTTCATCCATTTTCGCAAAGATCGTTACTTTCTCGTTTCCTACCAAAGACATGCCACCGAAGAAGCAACGTGACAAAGAGATGATCGGCAAACAGGCAATTGGCAACGTCACAGCCGACCTTCCATCGGCGTCTACCACAAACTACCAGTCGCCCTTAAAGAAACTCAAGAGCACCATTGACAAGCACCAGCGCAAAATTTTTTACAATGTCGATGGAAGGTATTTATCACCACTTCGTGGCCATCGACATTCATAACCTTACACTTGCTGTCTGACAGACCATGCGAGAGTATATCATGAACAATGACGGCAAAGACAAAGAAGTGTGTGCGTCGGTCCGCATTAAGGCGCGGCCGCTCTGGATTGCGCCTGACACGGTCGGTTACCTACAATTCTTGCGGCTCTACTTTGGCGAATACCAGGCTCCGAAGCCACTACAGGAGCAACAACAGGTGATCAACACGCTAGAACACGATAAACAATGTCAGAATTCACTGACAAGTGTCATCGACATTCTCAGGAATTCAAGCATGCCCAACGTGAGGATCCGTTTGAAACGAACCAGTTCCTCATCACAGTTTTACTGCTCAAAGTGGACATTAACGACCCAAAGCTCCCACGTCCGGGAGATGTGGTGATGACAAGCTCAACGTCTACCGCAACTGCTGCCAAGTCGATGCTAAGCTCTACGGGCTCGCCAATATCGACATTCCATGAGCGTCACGCAAACACGTTGGCATGCCCATGAACACCAAGCAATCCCCCCAGCACCCAGTCAATCGCCGGTCGATCAGTCAATTAATCAATCAATTCTCGCTTCCAAACACCACAAAAAACACGCATCAACGTTTCGAACTACGGCCCCAGGATTCAGCCTGGTAACTAATTGTTGTGATTTTGTGTGTGGTGGTAGTGTTCAGCCTTCCCATATAGTCTAGGTGGTTAGGATAGCTGGCTCTCACCCAGCAGACCCGGGTTCGAGTCCCGGTGTGGTGAGCGCGATAGCGAGCGATGTGAGTTGTGAGTGGTTGTCGAAGTGTGTGGTGGGTGAAATGAAATTTGATATATTTACAGTATCCTTCCTTTTAAGAACACAACGTACGTTACAGGAACGAATGTTTGCCATAATTTTGTGGTACACATTGTTTTTTGCTGAAGATACAAAGCGGCATGAGCGAATTGAAAGAGCACGAGCTCCGGTGCCAGCAGTTGCTGTCGGAAGGAACGACTCCATGTCTCGAGAAAGCCGTAGATGTAGCACGCACGTGCTTGAAGATGGACAAAACGCAACTGTGTGGATATCTATTGCTCACTGAGGCGCTCTCGCGACTGCGCAGACATGAAGAAGGCGTGACTTGGTACAAGAAAGGTTTTGTGGAATCCATAATTGCTCTACACCTCGTTGTTAATGCTTAAAGCACGGTGCCTTGCTGTATATCATAGGACTAGAGCTCCATCCCAACAATGATAAACTTCAGGCAGGGTTGAGAGAGGCTCGAATGGCAGTTCTCAATGATTTGCTAGAAGAGAGCGAAGAAGAAGAAGAGGTGGAGATTGAAGAGCACGAGGAGAGTTCTGATGAGGCTTGTCTTGCACACGAGAAGGGCATACTGCACTCTACACAAATCGTTCAGCGTGCTCAGGTGTATGCATCGGCAGGACTTAGTGAAGTACAGCCCAATGACAAAGATAGCACGGTTCAAGATCGCGCCGAGGTGCAGACGACGGTGTTTCAAGCTAAGATGGAGCAGATCCTGGACCACCTCGACGTATGGAAGCTCGGAAGACTATCAGTTATATACATTTTGTCGGAGCTGTTGAATCTGCGACGTGTGACGATTGGAATTGGACTATTTTTCCTTGGCCTGCTAGCTCAAGCCATCATGCATCGCCAAACGATTATGGTGGTCTCCATGATGGTGATATGCTTATACCGCTCACAGCTCAAGGAACGCGCACTGCGTTACGCCCAGGACTGGGTGCAAACATCGACAGATAAGTTGGGTACTTTCACGTGGCTCCCGCGGATTGTTTTCGTGATTCCTGTGCTCATGAAGGTCTTTGGACACCTGAAGTTTATGCTATTCTTGCAGCAAGATGTGCGCCTGGCAGCATTTGTGATTACTGTGACAGCAATACTGGTTATGAACTCTTTGCGCAATGACGCCGGACACCAAGCTAAGCTGTGGGGCGAAGGAAGGCGCTTAAAGTTTGCGGCTTATTTTGCCACTATCGCGTATTGGGTGATTTGGCGAGGAAACTGGGCTGACACGATGAGATTGCTTGGGCCAGCATTTATTGATGCTGGCGGCATCATGCTAGGTTCTGTTTCATCATCGGAGTTGCAGGAAGTCTGTCGGCGTGGCTTCAAGAGGCTCTACAATGACGTGGCGAATGATATCCAAACCGATGTTGCCATGGACGCGTGGTTCTTTTTGAGCTTGGGAAATTGGGTCGTTGAATACTGGCAACAGCCTACAGACTTTTCGTTGGAAATGTTGTCGAAGATGCTGACGGAGTGTTTGGATTCTATGGAGAAAGCAGCAGTTCGGACATTCACCCCTGAGCTCCAGCACTTGAGGAATCAGTTAAAGAATATGGAAATCACTGGCGAGCTGCAACTGCTGGTCGCGTATCTCAAGCAGAGTCTGGAAGCTGTTCCACCGCCGAAGTCGTTCGGTATGGCAGCGTTATTTGCCAAGAAGTGTTCGTCATTCGTCGTTTTTGGCCTTCTTGTGGTGTTCTCCGGTGTCATTTCGTTACCGTTGCTGCCATTCATGGCGTCCGAGTATCAAGACGCAAGAAATTTATACGAAAAGTACAGATCTGGGGATCTGCAGGACAAGGACGGACTAGAGCTGATACTGCTGGACTCACCACTCTTCCGGGTCTGGGAAAACGTCAAGGGCTGTGTCTACTGTATTGAGGGCGGTGTCACGTTCTCGAAGGCGGTGACTACTGGAACACACATTGTATCGGCAGCTGCACGGATCACGTACGTAACATTGCTTCAGCTCCGATTCAAGATTTACTGTCTAACCTTGCAGTTCTTTTTTACAGTCGATTGGCGGCTTTTGCATCTCGTGTGAAGAAAGAGGGCGTTTTCGTTCATGCTCATGACATTCCGGATCATATCGCAAATGCATTCCTCGTCACGAAAGACTCGAGGTATCGATGCTTAATCTGCTTTCTTGATGCGCGCGCTAATACCGTTTATCTTATTTTGTAGTTTGATTATTGAAGGGGTTCGTTATCTTCGCGAGAGTACCCATTTCAACGATCTCCAGGCCTCTGTTGCGAACTGGTGGTCGGGAGGGCAAGCAAAAGAAGCAGAACAACGAGACAGCTAATCTGAGCTTATTTAGAAACATGTATTAGAGTCGAGGTATCATTTCTATGTATGTACGAGAGGTGAGTGGGGCGGGGAGGGCAGGACCACCATGAAATACGTCTATGTTGTGACTCCAGCAACCGCTGCTTGTCCTCTGGCTATCTTTGTTCTTTGTCTTCGTTTTCGGCTTGCCGGCAGCCGTCGCTGGATATAAGGAGCTCTGAGCTAGTTGAAACGACGTTTTTGGTTGAAGCGCTTCATCTCCAGGATAGCAGACGAAAGCGGCTGCTCACTGTACTCACCCTTTATCCAAGGGTGATCGAGCGCCTGCGCTGCACTAAAGCGATCCTGCGCTGAGACGTTGAGCAGGTTACGAATCAGATCCTTGGCTGTTTGGAATTCAACATTACCAGTTTAGGCACCATTATCTTCAATATGAACAAAAGAAAGAGTACGTACCTCCATCAGATACATTTGTCCAGTAAGGATGCGGGAAGTCGAGGACACCCGAACGGATTTTGAGATACACAGACTCCAGACCATTTTCATCTTCCGCGAAAGGAGGGAATCCACACAACCTAAAACATCGTGCCGACAAACATTCAGTACTGACACACACACCTCTCAAGCCCTTTACAGTCACTTACATGATGTATAAAACGACGCCAAGACTCCACAAGTCCACTTTGCTGTCGTATCCTTCTCCGTTTAGAACTTCAGGAGCTGATCACAAACAAATGGACACAAAAAAACATCAGTAGGTTATCAACAAGCAACTGCTATACTCTTTCCCACATACCAACATAGTAGTCTGTCCCACAGCTTGTGTATGCGCGGCCACGAGAGCGAGCACCATCGTCTTCATCCTCGAGAATCTTGGCAATGCCGAAGTCACTTAGCTTTACGTCGCCGCTGTCGCCACTGGCCAACAGAATGTTTTCTGGTTTAATGTCACGGTGCAAAATGTGGCACGAGTGCAGGTAGTTGAGCGCTTGCAGCACGTTAGTGACAATCTCGGCCGCCTGTCGCTCTGAGTATACACCGACTCGCACAATGCGATCGAACAGCTCGCCTCCAGTGACTCTGTACAACAAGACCTGTCAGTACAAGTTTCCCCATGTCACTGTGGCCAGTTGTGACACTACGCACCTCTCCATGACCAGCAGCAACTCCTGGTCACTCTCGTAGACTTCTTCAAGGCTGATTATGTTGGCGTGTTTGACTCGGAGCAGCACTGTGATCTCGTCCCGCAGCGTCTTCTTCTTGACGCACAGAGCCTTGTTGATGACTTTGACAGCGAAGATCTGCTGTGTCTCCTTCCTCCGACAGAGGTACACGAGAGAGAAGGCACCACGACCAATAAGGTCGCCCACATCATAGAGCGAGTGGAACATGGCGACACCGTGGACGTCTGTGAGTCCCTGAGTGACTAGGTTGTCCTCCTCCTTGCGGAAGAATGCCGAGAGCGGGGGAGCTGCAACAGACACACACACACACAGTAACCATATTCATTAGAAAGATGGGTACACTACTACTTAGACTATTTTACGTTGAGAGCACCTTTGAACGCCGCCATGAAGAGGCTTTTACGGTCCGAGAATCGTGTTCTTTGCTGCTGTCGAGAGCTTTTTTCTCTGTGGGTTTTGTCGCTGAGCTGCGCGACGAGACGGCGATGTGCAGGCGCGGGCGGAGGCGCGGGGCTGAGTGCGATGAGCGAGTGGCGGCTTGAGCCAAAGAGCAGGTCGTCGGTCGGATCTGCCGAGTCGACGCTTCTTGTCTTCGCTATATGCGAATGAAGGTGGCTTGTTCTCTGGCACCTTTTGGCGGATTTAGTCGGGTAGAAGACTGGTGATTGGATAAAATCATTTTATCCCAGCCAATGAGTGACATCTAAAATGCTAATCAACAATTCAGTTGAGAGGTACAAACGAGACAACATTTTAGGGCAAACAGCATCTGCCTAAAGGCAGCAGGCATTTTAGTTTGCCAAATGTAGAGAATTCACCTGTATCTGTAGGTGGCAGTGTGTTGCATTTGGTAGTCACCTACATTTAAATGGAGCTCCACCAAAATCCCATGGTGCAAAGTGGCTGTCCAACTTCAACTTCACTGCACTTGCACTTTTCCGATAGTTTTTGCGGCTCCAGGGCATTGAAGACGTCGAAGTAGACAATTCCTCAGCTTAGTGCATGCCGTGAGTGATGGTGATCAGCACGACCGACACCAGCGAAAACGCCAGCACCATGTACAGCCACACCTGATGGGCAAACGGACTCGCAAACCGGTTCTTGTTGCCGCGCGCTGCTGCCGTGCCCGGGCGTGTCACGGCCACTTCCATCGGGTGCATCTGCTTCCACTCCGCTGCCAGGCGACGGCGCAGGCAGAAAACGAGGAACGTAGGGACGATCCACTACAACACCAAAGCATACAGGCACGTCGCGCAGTTGTAAGTACGTACTCCCCTGAGAAACACGCAAAGCCACGAAGCCTACGCACCTGAATGCCCAAACCGGCGTATGCGCCGGTGAAGCCAACCAGCATGGACACATCCTCGGTGAAGAACGCCACCACGAGCGGCGGCAGAAGTGCCACCAACGCGTACATGTTGGTTTCCAGGAACCCGAACAGCCCTCTTGGGGGCGTGGCGGCGTCGCTTGGTGGCATTGGATCGCTCATTCTCGAAGCAAGGTGGCGAATATTCTCCCGAAGTGTGATACAAATAAGAGGAAAGCTCGCACTGCAGACAATTCAGATCGTTAGCATAGCGTTTAGTGTACGCTGGATAGGACAATGGACCCGCCTTAGCGTGAACACTGGAAACAGGCTCAAAAAGTATCCAAACGCTTGCACCGGGTAATCCTTGAAGTTGAGCGTGTACACATCCTAAGCAGAAAAATTGTTAGTGTCGATTACAATGACAACACTGCGATGGCAATCGAACCTCGACGTCCTCTGGCTTAAAGCGGAAGGTCGCCGACGCGCACAACACGAAATAAACGCTCAGGACCGCCTACATGAGCATTCAGTATTAAACCAGCACAACCGTCACCAACAACACAATGAAAGAGGGACCAGTGTAGCACGTACCATGAAAGCCGATGCGAGTACCATTCCAACTTTCGACTTGTCCGTAATTGGTGCCACGAGACCAGGAACACTGCAACAAACGGAACGTAACAAAGCCGTTAGCACTTCTAATGACACGATCGATCGCGCATCAAGTATTTACGTACCTGTGATGGCACATGAAGGAGTAAATGCACACGCCGAAGAAAGTGGCGATGTTGGCTGGCTTCTCATAGCTTACGACGTCTGCAACACTTCGACCATGGCCGCGCGCAATCCCAATGATGGCCAACACGATCATAAGGCCAAACGAAGCGTGGCGAATGACAGTTGACACAAGCTGCAACGTGCGCGTCTTGTGCACATGCCCAAAGGTGAAGGGACCAAGAAGTAGTCCGAAGAGCACAACGAACAGGCGGTACAGGTCCGAACTGTTGAATTTGTCGGAGCAGTCCCAGACGATGGCGTCTGCCGAAGGGCGCGGGCAGATGATCTCCCGCAGCGACTTCGGGACGGCTGAAGATATCCATGTCATACAAACATGAGCTCAAGACGAAAGTTGCATAGCTTAAGTGCTTCACTTACCAACAGCGTAGATCGCCAAGTCACCATATAAATACACCGTGATGCAGGCGTAGAAGGCGACGATCCCTCGGTTATTGAAAAGTAGCTCGGCCATCTCAGCTAGCTCCATCTATAACAGCAATGAGTTCTCAATTTCACCAATTTTATACCGCTCATGTTACAGTCCCGCACCTTCTTGGATAGATCAAAGTGGAATCTCAGTTCGCTCGTCTTCGCTCGCAGTTTCCGCTCGAGAGCGTCTTGCTTCTGCAGTATCAAACACAAAACGCAAACCGCGTGACAAAGTCGTCCACATATTAGTGTTGAGTGATCCACTAAAAACCACAAAATCAATAGTACTTCGTTTGCGACCATTAGCGGCACAAACTCCGTGTGCGCGTCACCGTCGTCGCTGTCGCTGAGTTCGTCCAGCGGGCGCTTCTCGTCTCCATTTGTGGCGTCCAGCCCGAGCTCTCGTGCACGTCGCTTTAGTGCGTTAACGCCTGCAATGGCCTCGATCATGAATGTAGCGGTAACATAACTCACGGATGCCAGGATGGACAGCGCTATGGACCCGTAAATAAGTCCGACCTGCAGTTCATCAGCATCGAAACACTTGTTAATCCAAGTTTCTGAAGACGAATTACACTCTTCTTACGTTGGCGAACGCGTGAGGAATCGTGAGCGCGCCTGCGCCCACAATGAGGTTGAAAATGAACACGAAGCCCGTGAGGGGCGAGTAGCTGCCGATGCTTGGCCCGCCGCCCGCCATGCTTTCTTGTTCTTGATCTGCAGAGAGATCAGGTCGTTACCTCGAGGTAGAGATGGCAAGTGCATCCGGTATTATAGATCGTACTTAGTATAAACCCGACTAAGTACGAATTGAGAAGCTCACTTCAACTTGCGAGCATGGAAGTGCTTCGAGCTCGCTTCCTGCTTACTAGCGGCCACTTGGTGGCCACGTGTCTGATTGATATGAGGGTGAGCTTGCTGGTTTAAGTTTATTGGTGTTTTGTATTTTGACTTTTTGATGCTCAGGCTGCCAGTATCGTGGCGTATCTGTCCTTTGCGTTGACATTTGGAAGTCTCTTCGCTGGCCTCGACGTCTTTTATCCGGCGGTACAGTACATGTATATCTTTTACGCATGGTGTACAGGCGTCTCTTGCTGACGAGATTCTTTAGAAGAACGCTGTGCATATTTCCTGCCACTTCCTAGGAGGAATCCTGGTTTGTCAAGTGAACTTGCATGATCTGGATCCGGAACGGTATCTGTGGTACGAACTGAAGTTCGCCCGAGGTGACTTGCGCTTACCTACTGTGTTGCCGCAGGTACGTAGTGTTGCTGGTGCATATGCCCACTTTGCTGTGTACACTCGACAGCATTGCGCAGCTCTATGTATTTAAAACCGCGCGGCATTCCTACTGAGCGCAAGCCAGGTCAAACTGCAAGAAGGAGACGATGGTTATGCTTTCAGTGTCGTATGACTAAGTGTTATTATAAAAAAGAGCAATACTTCACATACTACTGCGAGGCATCTGTATCCCTTCAAATCGGTCTCTCCTGGAACTCAGTCAAGTTCGAGTCGCTTAGGCGTTATTCTTCTTCATCAGGTTCAGCGCACTGCCGTTCTTGAACCAGTCAATCTGCTCCTCGTTGAACGTGTGGTTCACCGTGATATCAAACTCAGGCTCTCCAGAGGCAGGGGTCACACGAAGTGTCAGGGGCTTGCCAGGCGAGAAAGTCTTGAGGCCCAAAATGGCCACCTTGTCGTTGCCAGTGATCTTGTCGTAGTCCGCCGGGTTCGCGAACGTCAGGGGCAGCATACCCTGCTTCTTCAGGTTCGTCTCGTGAATACGTGCGAACGACTTCACGATCACAGCGCGACCGCCAAGGTGACGCGGCTCCAGAGCAGCGTGCTCACGGGAGCTGCCCTCACCGTAGTTCTCATCACCAATCACCACCCAGCTTACGCCGTCGGCCTTGTACTGACGGGCCACAGCGGGCACCTTGTCAAACTTGCCAGTAAACTGGTTCTGCACGCTGTTCGTCTCACCCGTCTCCGAGTTCTCAGCACCGATCAGCAGGTTGTTCGAGATGTTGTCCAGGTGACCACGGTACTTGAGCCACGGGCCGGCCATACTGATGTGGTCGGTTGTGCACTTGCCCTTAGCCTTGATAAGCACCGGCATGCCCGTAAAGTCCTCACCGTTCCACTCGTCGAACGCAGACAGCAGGGCCAGACGCTCGCTCTTAGGGTCGACGTTCACGGTCAGACCCTCACCGCTAGCGGGCGGGGCCTGGAACGTCTCCTCACCGGGGTCGAAGCCACGCGGGGGCAGCTCCTTGCCGAACGGGGCGGCGAACTTGAAGTCCTTTCCATCCGGAGTCTTGATCGTGTCCTTAGCGGGGTCGAACGTGGTCGTGCCAGCAATGGCGCTCACAGTCACCATCTCAGGGGACGTCACGAAACTGTGAGTGGCCGGGTTGCCATCAGCACGCTTTGCGAAGTTACGGTTGTACGACGTGAAGATCGAGTTCTTCTGTCCCATGGGCATGTCGGTACGGTTCCACTGGCCAATGCACGGTCCGCAAGCGTTGGCAAGAACCGTGGCGCCAGACTCCAGGAACGTATCCAGGATGCCGTCACGAGCGATGGTGGCACGCACCTGCTCCGATCCGGGCGTCACGTAGTACGGTACCTTGAAATCAAGGCCAGCAGCCTTAGCCTGCTTGGCAAGGTCGGCGCAGCGAGTCATGTCCTCGTAACTGGAGTTCGTGCACGAACCAATCAGACCAGCGCTCAGCTCCTGGGGCCAGCCGTTCTTCTCGCAAGCCTCCTTCATGTCGGCACCAGCAACGTGGCCAAGGTCGGGGGTGAACGGACCGTTCAGCATCGGCTTCAGCTCGTCGAGGTTGATCTCAATGATCTGGTCGTAGTGAGCACCCTCGTCAGCACGGAGGTTAGCCTTGAACGACTCCGCAGCAGAGGCAATGCCACTACGCTTGGTGGAGCGCAGGTAGTCGCCCATACGCTCGGTGTAAGGGAACGTGGAGCATGTGGCACCGATCTCGGCACCCATGTTACAGATCGTGCCCATACCCGTGCACGAAATGGACTCAACACCCTCGCCGAAGTACTCGACGATGGCACCAGTTCCACCCTTGACAGTCAGGATGTCAGCCACCTTAAGGATCACGTCCTTGGGCGAGGTCCAGCCCGAGAGCTTGCCCGTGAGGTTCACACCAATAACCTTGGGGGCCTTAAGCTCCCAAGCCATGCCGGCCATGACGTCGACAGCGTCAGCACCGCCCACACCGACGGCGCACATGCCCAAGCCACCGGCGTTGGGGGTGTGCGAGTCCGTGCCGATCATAAGACCACCGGGGAAGGCGTAGTTCTCGAGCACGATCTGGTGAATAATACCGCTGCCGGGCTTCCAGAAGCCCATGCCGAACTTGGCACCAGCCGACGACAGGAAGTCGTAGACTTCCTTGTTGACGATCTTGGCGTTGTTCAAATCCGTGTCCGAGCCCTTCTCGGCCGTGATCAAGTGGTCACAGTGGATGGTCGTGGGCACAGCGGTCTTCGGCAGGCCGGACGAGATGAACTGCAGCACAGCCATCTGGGCCGTGGCGTCCTGCATGGCCACACGGTCGGGGCGCAACTTGAGATACGTCTCACCACGCTTAGCCTTCGTGGTGGCGTCGTCCAAGTGGCCGTAGATGATCTTCTCAGCGAGAGTCAGCGGCTTGTTGCCGTTCGTCTTGCGCACGGTGTGGAGGTTCTTCTCCATCTTCTCGTATGTCTGGTCGATCGTGGGGCTGCCCTTGGGGTCCAGGACCGAAAGGGGCACAGGCACACCGCAGCTAGACGACATGCTGGCCTAAACGGGAGGAAGAACATGGCACAGACCACCGAATTGTGAGTTCCAGGGACTCAAAAGATACGTTTAACATGCATGTATGGCGTGGACTGTCTAAGTTCACCAGCCTAAAGCTCTCGAGACGCACCTTCATGGCCGTGGAGCGCATCGACTGACGCGCAGCGCGCGCGGTCGTGGAGACGGCGTACATATTGCAGGGGCGAGTGGGCGTTCGGCGTCCGTTCCGCTTGCGAGGAGATCCCGAAATGCCAACGGCGAGCCGGGTGGTCCAGACCAATCCCCGGGCTCACGTTTAAATTACCGATAAAATACGGGGAAGATTGATGTCCCCCCTCCTGACAGGATTGCTTATATACATAGTAGAGACGCGTCATCTCTCTACACTTGATAATTGTAAGCAAACGTCGTCCGCGCAATCTCAGCCGCACGTGGCACAGCTGCTTGATCCCGCAGCACGTTTAACGTTCGATTGGGCGGAAAAAGGGGCTAAGCCGCTTCCTTTCGTTCTGGTGGTCTGCCTGCCGTCGAGTGCAGTTTGGCTTGCGTTTACCACGAGGATGCACTTCTTATCATGACGTTCAAATCAGCGCGTTGCGTTTTCTAGTGTACACGTGCCCATGTGGAGGCGTTTGCACGTCTTGCGAAGGCTGGAGGTCCAGCGAGGGCGAGTCACGGCCTCTAATGCAAAATGGGACTCATGTACTCAAATAATAGACCCAAATGGAGACCGATTGCTTACAGAGCGCAGCCCGTGCCATGTTCCTGTCGAGCTCGCAGGTAATCAGACCTGGCGTCCTAACATCGAGGGCGCCACCCAAAGCTAGAACGAGTGGCAGACGTTCGTGCTGCTCTGCTTCGTCACAGTTTGCTCGCGCAGTGCGATGGAAGTCCTACAGTGCTGGCCATAAATATGTAGTGAACAGTTATTTGTAGCTAATTGGATCAATTTTCTACGATTAAGGCTAAAACCGCGTATTTGGGCGTTTCCAACGGAGAGCTTTCCGGGCATATATTTTTTTCATTCAGACGATTCGTGGTTGCGGAGAACTGAGAGTGACCATCACTCTGACGCTGGCCAAAAGTACGTAGCGAAGGAATTGGAGCTCGATATTGAGCATTTTTCTTTCGTTTCTAACTTACTAATGCTTTGTCTTGCCTCCTTTACCTTCGATGACATCGCTAATGCGATCTGGCATCGAGTTCACTAAAGATTGAAGCTGCGAAAGGCCCACATTCTCCCAAGCAGCTTGAATGGCCGACTTGAGCTCGTGGACGCTTGTGTATTGCTTTCCACCCCGATAGACACATCGTGCAAGTATACCCCAGACGTTTTCAATTGGATTCAAGTCTGGAGATAGCGCTGGCCAGTCGAGAACACTGATTTGTGAGCTATTTAGGAAGGCCTGGGTGCTCTTTGACGCATGAATGCTTGCGTTATCATGTTGAAAAACGTAGAGACCTTCATGGTAGGCCTCGCCAAAGGGTAGGAGATAGTTGGTAAGCGTTTCTTGGTAGTCATCAGAGTTTTGGCGGCCATCCAGAAATGCCAAATCCGTTTTTCCAAGAGACGAAAAACCACCCCATATCATGACGGATCCACCGCCATTTTGGCGGCTGAAGTATGTCTCCTTCTCGCATCTAAGATCGTGCCAGTAGTACTGTAGACCATCCGGACCGTCAAGATTAAATTTTTTCTCGTCAGAGAAAATAATTTGATCCCAATCGGTCCTCTCCTTGATCATTTCCCTCGCCCATTTTTGGCGAGCCATCTTGTGCCTCATTTTAAGCATCGGAGTGCGGTTTCGCTTGACGTAGGACATGTGAGGGGAATCGTGCAGCACACGACGCACTGAACGCGCCGAAATCGTCAGTTTCAGCGCCGTTTTCACGGCGCTAGACGACAATTTAGCATTCTTCGCCTCCCGGACGATCCTCCGCTGCAACTTGCTGGAGACCTTACGAGGCCTTCCAGACCTCTTGACTTTGCCGTAGTTATCTCTCATCCTCCAAAACTTGCTCACCCCCGATTCCGATCGATTTAAGTGCTTGCCTATCTCATTAAACGACCAACCGGCCACACGAAGACCGATTATTTTGCCTTTCTCATTTTCAGTAAATTCCGTTCCTTTGGTCATCTCTGTAGACCTGCTACAGCCAAACCAACAGCTTCGTTAGATGCACAAGACACACAGCATTCAATTATGGCACGCAGTGGGCTCTAACGCGTTACAGAACGCTCAATATTGAGCTCCAATTCCTTCGCTACGTACTTTTGGCCAGCGTCAGAGTGATGGTCACTCTCAGTTCTCCGCAACCACGAATCGTCTGAATGAAAAAAATATATGCCCGGAAAGCTCTCCGTTGGAAACGCCCAAATACGCGGTTTTAGCCTTAATCGTAGAAAATTAAACCAATTAGCTACGAATAACTGTTCACTACATATTTATGGCCAGCACTGTACATGCATTATATTGTGCTTTTCGGTCAAATTTCCAAAATCGGGCCTATTGGCGACCTTTCGCCCAATCGACCTTCAATCGACCCTCGCAGTTTGCCGCACACCACAAAAGATCCTTGGCCCCCTCTACCGATGGAGATTGCAGTAACAACACAGCACGCGCACCCTAATACCGTATTTCACTGCTTGTATGGGTATTACAGCCTTGGTTTTTCCAGGAAACATTTAGCTCACGTCTACAACAAGGACATTAAGACTATAGGGAATTGGATTCGCGTGTATGAAGAAACAGGATCTTTCCAGCGGGCACAAGCACATACAGACAAGAAATTCACGAAGACGCACCGCAAGTGGTTGTTCCGGTATTACCAGCTACGCCCTCTAGCTTATCTCGATGAAGCTCGACAAGATTTCATTCGTGAGTTTGATGTTGCTATTTCTATCGCTTCAATATGGAGAATTATTCACGATATGGGTCTGACTCGGAAGGTTTTAGAACGGCGCGCACTTCATATCAAGGAGAAAGATATTTTCCGGTTTGTGGAGGAACTGAATCGCGTGAATTGGTCCCACCAAAATCTAGTGTTTCTTGATGAAGTGTCTTTTGATAACAAAGGCATGGTCCGAAAGCGCGGTTATTCTTTACGAGGAAAAACTGTTGCCATTCGTGGCGACTATCAGCGGAAACCTCGTGTTTCAATTTTGGCTTTTATTGGCGTGAACGGCATCATCGACTACAACACTGAAGGGACTTTTGATCGAGTAGAGTTTCTGAGGTGTTGCCGCAGTTTTGTTTATTCCAAGCAGGGCAATGTACGATTGTATCCTGGTCAAAACTCAGTGTGGATTCTAGATGGCGCTGCGATTCATTGTCATCCTGATATTGTTCACTTTCTGCGTAGTGTCGGTGTGGTGCCAATTTTCCTTCCAGCATACTGCCCATTCTTCAATCCAATAGAATATCTTTTTGGTTACGTGAAGAAGGCATTTCAGAGGCATTATATTGAAAGAAGCAAACGAGATCTCACGCCATTCATCGTTGAAACTTTTTCTCGATTTGAATCGTTCAATATGAAGCGCACTTTTGAGCATTGTGGCTGGTCTTCCCAAGGCTACTTCAATCCCGTCAAGCAATTGGCAAAAGAGAACTACGGTCAGATTACCTCCAACAACAACGACAATTTTGGATATGTAGTTAGGCAACTTTAAAACAACTATTCGTGATCGACATCGTTCATATTTTCCATGGCGTCGAGAGGGTCGATCACATCTCGCGGTGGGAGGATATTGTTAATAAAACCGAGAATAACAGCTCTCCGTGCTTCCAGCGCTTGTTTATTCCCTCTTAGCCGAGCCCCGAACGCTTCCCAATCCTGAAGTAGTTGGTCGGTTGCAGATATCGACGATTCAACACATTCCAAAGCCAAATTCGATGAGCGGGACATGTCGGAAACTTGCTGCTCGAGTCGAGATTCGGATGCTCTCAACATCCTAACTAAGTGCTCCGGCGGTGGCTGTTCGATTGCAGAGTCCCAGGTTGATCGATCTAAATTGCGCAATATGTGGTTCGCCCACATTCTCCATACCGTAGCTGCACACTGAAAGGTAGACTCCACTTATCCTTAAGTCGCTCGACCACGTCCTCTAGAGATTCCTCTGCGACTGCCCTGACCGATCTCTGACTTGAGGTGTAATGCACACCTTCTTGAACTCGACCAGAGTTGGCAGAGTCGTAATGGAAACCCCGTATTGATAAATCAGTAGCTTGACAGCTTCTCCACGAACGGTATGAAGCCATGAGTTCCACGCCCGTTCGCGCTTCGTACTGTCAATAACGTGGCGCTTAAACTTAAACTGAATCACTTTACTCCACGTCTCAATATTAGCTGACTCCACAGCCCACTTGCCACGAGTTTTGACGGCAACCCCATGCACATGTTCACTGTATCGGTCCCAAAGCTGTTTGAGAATTACATTGAAGGACGATCCTTCCAGTGCGCAGACATCTAGTAGTTCCCCTGAAGTGTCACGCTGGCTGAGAGATGTCTTTATGATGGGGGTCACAAGAAGGCGATACAAATTTGAACTTGTGGCTGGCGCGCTTCTGTTGGGAGGTGACGTACTATCACCTTGACTAGCCAATCTTGGAGATCTTCTGACTGTGCGCTCGCTCTCGAGGCTTCCTGTCAGACGCCGCAACGGTGTATCATGACTACGCGGAGGTGATGTCAAAGAAGCGGTTCTTGGTGATCTCCTCACAGTAGGAACTCGATCTGGGGTTGACGTGCTGCTTGGCGAGCACGCTAGATGAGAAGATTCCGTCCCAGTACCTTCACCAGGCGAGGCCAGTGAAAACTCGGGGGTATCTTGGGCTAGCTGGATGTCCACTTGGCTCGGAGTCTGTGCCGGTCGGATGTCCTCCTGGCTCGACGATACATTCAGCGACCTTCTTGCAGATGGCCGTGCGTAATACGGCTGCACTCGACGTGGATTGCGCTGTGAACGTCCTCGTAGAGGCGATAAACCCGCTCTATTAGCGCTTGTCGCGCCACCAACTCCTTCTACCATCGCAAATGCTCTTCTTGGCGTCAAGAAAAACTTTTAAATGTCATAAGATCGAAGTCAATATCTGAGGTGGTCGATTGGGGGGTCGATTCGCCCAGGGTCGATTCTGAACCGCCCATGGGAATTTTGGAAACGAACCACAATACTACCTAGCAGGCCATGTACACGTGCGCCGCTAATTACACTCCAGTCTGAACAGCAATGATTGCAACTGCTCCTGCGGCATGCCCGTAAACGACAAGGCACAGTAAATTACGAGAAGATACACGCACGCACACCAACTAGTATCGCCGTTGCTCCCTGCTGTTGACTTCCTCGCCCATGAATCGCAGCAACTTGCCGCTGGCAAGTCCTGGCGTGAAAGCAAACTGGTTGTGGGGATGCTTCGGTGCGCAATTCCCCGCGAAATGGGCCTTCCAAAGAGTACCCAGCGGATACCTGATCAAAAGTGGTTCAACGCAAACTGAAGCGCAATACCATATGGCGTCATTTATTCGCGTTGTGATTGGCTATTTGGCAGACTAGACTAGAATCCAGCTTCCAGCTTCAAGCTGTCGCAAACTTTTTCCCCGAACTGACTCGCTCTCTTCCAGTGGATGTCCAGTTTTCCAGGTGGCTCCTATTTTATGCCCGTCATTTATTTCCGCTTCAACCTGAACCCCTTTGCGCAAGTACGTGGCATGCTTCGTGTGCATCTGAGCCGCCAGGCTGATGTACTTGAGTCGCGATTGATCAAGTTGGCCGGCGCAGCGCAAGTGGAAAAGATGTTCGCGAGCGCACTGAGTGAAGAAAACGGTGACATTTTGTGCGACGCTGTTGCCGGAGGCCCTGCGAATCCATGCTCAAGACCGTCGCGACTGCCTCTACAACGCGAAAAGCAAGCGACCAATGTTCATCGATGATCGATGGCCACCCTGCCGTAGTAAAATACGTGCAGCAGTGTCATCCATATCCACCACAACATGAAAAAGAGCACCGCCAGCGGCTTCATCAGCGGCAATACAATAGCGTTCGTCTACAGGCCGTACAAGGTCGATCAGTGGACCATAAATGCCTCGAATCCGGCCCTGCATCTCACGCACTGCCTGCAGACCACGACGAACGTCATACGCCATAGTACTCTGCAACGCATGCTCGCCATCACTTAGCTTCTTCTTCAATTCGCGCACGTTGTACGAGATCTGGTTCTCCTCGCGCCACTTCTCCTTGCGTTCTTCATTCAGGCGGTTGCGTTGCTCCTTCAAGCGTAATACTTCGGTTCCCACGGCATCCACTCGGCGGCGATGTATGTATTAGCGCTGTGTGTGATAATGGACCATCAAATTATTGTTTGCAATAATACCTAGTGCAATGTACTCAATGAGTGAATCTGTATGATTGTTTCAATCAGTATATTTTTTATTCAAAATGTATGGGTACCGGTACCACCCCGCATGTCTAATTTAATAATGCAACGTATTTGGTCAAATTGCCGTACTCTCCCAAAGGCAACCAATCCATTCCTTGGCTACTTCGACTTCCGCCGGCAATGCATATCAAGCAGGTAGTGGTGTGTGGCTTCCGCAGCTACAAGGATCAAATAGCGGTGGAACCCTTCAGCCAGCAGCACAACGTGGTGATCGGGCGCAACGGCACGGGCAAGTCCAACTTCTTCGACGCCATCCGCTTCGGGCTGTTGACCTCGCGCTTCGCCAATTTACGACCCGAAGAGCGTCAAGCGCTGCTGCACGAAGGCTCGGGCAAACATGTCATGTCGGCGTACGTGGAGATCATCTTCGACAACAGCGACGGTCGCCTCCCAGTGGACGACACGGAGGTGGCGCTGCGCCGCACTATCGGCGTGAAGAAAGACGAATTCTTCCTCAACCGCAAACATATTCCCAAGAGCGACGTGCTGCATCTACTAGAGAGCGCGGGCTTTTCGCGCTCTAATCCGTACTACATCGTGCAGCAGGGTAAAGTCAACGCATTGGCCGTGATGCGGGAACGAGAGAGACTGGAGTTGCTGAAGGAAGTGGCAGGCACCAAAGTGTACGAGGATCAGCGAGTCAAGTCACTCAAGATCTTGCAGGAGACGCAGACGAAGAGAGATAAAATACAGGAGGTAGTCAGTTATATTGAAGAGCGGCTGTCCGAGCTGGAGGAGGAGAAGGAGGAGTTGAAAGAGTACCAGCAACTGGACAGAGAACAGCGAGCACTGGAGTACACGATGCACGAGAAGGAGCTTCAGAGTGTGCGGGCGGAGATGGAGGTGCTCGAAAAGCAGAGACAGCAGGAGAGTGCGCTGACTACGGACCTGCACGAGAAGCTCATGCACATCAGAGCTGAGGTCAGTAGGATTGAGAGCGACCAGCACGAGAAAAAGCAAGATCTAGTGCAGCTCATGGAGGAGCAAAAGGTTCGAGAAGACGAGCGGAAGGGGCTGATGGAAGCTAGATATAAGTTGGAGACCGAGGTGGAGGAGTTGAAAGAGCAGATCCGCACCGACGGTGTGCATCGGTCCGCTGTGTCGAAGGAGGCGGAGGACGTGAAACGAAAGATTGAAGAGAAGCGAAAGCAGCTGGAGAGCGAGATCCTACCGGCCCTACAAAAAGCGGAGCAAGCGTATGACCAGGTGAGACGAAATCTACAGGAGTGTAAAGCGCAGTCGGACCATCTTATTGCCAAGCAGAGTCGAAAAAATCAATTTCATACCCAGCAGCAGCGTGACGATTACCTACAGCGTGAAGTCAGTGATATCGAGGGCTTGGTACGTCGGAAAGAAGCTGATACTGCAGCGTTGAGATACTCTATTGAAGGCTTGACGAAGTCTATTGAGGGATCCGAGAGAACGCTCAAGCAGCAAGTTGAAGAGTTGCATGAGCATCGCCGCCGAGTGGATGCCGTGGGAACCGAAGTATTACGCTTGAAGGAGCAACGCAACCGCCTGAATGAAGAACGCAAGGAGAAGTGGCGCGAGGAGAACCAGATCTCGTACAACGTGCGCGAATTGAAGAAGAAGCTAAGTGATGGCGAGCATGCGTTGCAGAGTACTATGGCGTATGACGTTCGTCGTGGTCTGCAGGCAGTGCGTGAGATGCAGGGCCGGATTCGAGGCATTTATGGTCCACTGATCGACCTTGTACGGCCTGTAGACGAACGCTATTGTATTGCCGCTGATGAAGCCGCTGGCGGTGCTCTTTTTCATGTTGTCGTGGAAACGGATGACACTGCGGCAAGAATTATGCGAGAGCTGGACAGGAAGAATCTGGGCCGACTAACGTTTTTGCCTCTCAACCGTTTGAAAGTCAAGGAGCATTTCGACTACCCTCGAAAGGACGATGTTGTTGCCTTGGTTGAGAAGATGGAATACCCTGCCGAGGTTCGCAAAGGTGTGATGGCTGCCTTCGGCAAGAAGCTGTTGTGTCGCGACCTGGATACTTGCGTTCGGTATGCAGAGCAGACTAACATGGACTGCTTGACATTGGACGGCGATATGGTTCACCGTCGTGGCGCTCTTAATGGCGGGTTTAAAGACCCTCGGCGGTCCCGCACTCGAGCAATGATGGAAGTGAAGCAGGCGCAAGTAGACCTCGAGAGTGTGATGGACAGAGCTCAACGAGTGAAGGCAGAAGCTCAGCAAGCAGATCAGCGGGTGACAGGCGTCATTAGCGAAATCCAGAAGCTCGAATCTGAAAAGCATCGCGCTATTTCTGCTCACGAGCGCTTGTATGACGAGATCTCGCGACGTAAGAACCACATTCGTGCGGAGAAAGACAACTTGCTTCAGAGAGAGCGGAGTTGTGAGCTTCAGGAGCGAGAGGTGAAAGATCTGGTCGCGAAGGTTACGTCCTTGCGCTCAGAACTTCTCACTCCGATGCAAGACACGTTGACGGCCGACGAGGAGTTGTTGTTACATTCTTTGTCTGCAAAGATTTCGCTGTTCGAGGCTGAAGAACGAGATCAGAAACTACGACTGGAAGAGATCCGTGCAAAGCAAAAAGGCATCAAGACCGTTCTGGAAGAAAACCTAGTGAGGCGTGAGAACGAATTAGCACGACAGCTTGGTGAAGGCGCTGAAGAACTGGCCATTAGTGAGCGAGAGGAGAGCCTCAAGGCCAAGCAGATTGATTTGGACGATGCCTCGCGGTTGGTTGATGACAATACATCCTCGCTGAAAGATCTCGAGCAGAAGATCGCAGCACTACAACAAAAAATAGCGTCTGAGAAAGCACAGGCCGACGCATTGAATGGAGAGGATGTTTCCTTATGCGACCAGATTCAGCAGGAAGCTCGACGGTCAGAGAAGGTTTTGAATAAGCACCGTCGACTTTTGAAGAAGACCGAAGACGTAACCCGAGACATCCAGGAGCTGGGGACTTTGCCGATTACTGAACTAGAAAAGTTCAAGGATCTGTCGTACCAAGATGTGATCAAGCAGTTCAAGCGCCGAAACGAGAAGCTGAAGAAGTATAGTCACGTGAACAAGAAGGCACTGGACCAGTTTATTAGCTTTAACGAGCAGCGATCGACACTTCTGGAACGAAAGAGGGAGATTGACGATGCGTACAACTCGATCAAAGACCTGATCGACGTCCTGGACAAGCGAAAAGACGAAGCCATTTTCCGAACGTTTAAAGGAGTAGCGAGCTTCTTCTCCGAAGTCTTCCGTGAGTTGGTACCGACAGGAGAAGGCAAGATGATCCTGGTGGGTGCTGACACAAGGCAGACTGGTAACGCCAACGGTGGTGATACGCCTCTGGAGTCGAATGTCGACACGTACTCTGGCGTGCAAATCAAGGTAAATTTCCGTGGAGAGGGCGACTCGTACTTGATGCAGCAGCTCTCCGGTGGCCAGAAGGCTTTGGTGGCCCTTGCCTTCATCTTTGCAATCCAACGAGTAGATCCAGCTCCATTTTATCTGTTTGACGAAATCGATCAGGCGTTAGATTCCACCCACCGAGCTGCTGTTGCGGCCCTGATTCACCGTCAAGCGCATTCGAAGGATAACCCAGCACAGGTTCGTCATCTCGCTACTCTGGCCGATCGATGCGCTTATTTGGTACTAATCCTGTTGTTTTTGTGGTGGTGTTTGTAGTTCATTACGTCGACGTTCCGGCCTGAGTTGGTGAACATCGCCGATAAATTCTATGGTATCGGCTACCAGAACAAGATCAGCAACGTCTATGCCATGACGAAGGAGGAATCTCTCGACTTTATCTCCAACATTATGGCGGAGGAAGAGGGCGTGGCAGAATCGTAAGTGCAAGGACCAACTCCAACTCACTAGCTCTTTCCCGTTTTTTATCAACAGTTTTGACTTAAGCAACCAACCGGACAATTCTATCTAACAAGTCCCATGCACCTATCTAGTCTTTTGCTGATCGAACCCGTTTACCAGATTTGCGCAGACCCCGCGCGTCACGCTCATCAGCCTGCTTTGACTTGAACGCGAGCTTGAGACTCTCGAGTTTCTTCTCCGTCACTGGCCACTTGTTGGTTGCCTTGGAGTTCTGCCAGAAGAAAACGCTCGTGTCGAACGATGCGATGCGCCAGCGAGTCTTTCGAATCTGCTGCTTGCCCTCACAGTAGCCATGTTGCTTTTGTGGGATGAGCAGATGCTGCTGGTTGAAGCGGCTCGCGTTCAGTTGTTGCCATCCCTGTCACGAGTCAACGAGTCAGCAAACAGATATGAGCAGATCTCTCATGGCAAATCGGTACCTCAGTGTCTTGCCACGCTGGAATAATGACAATAAACGCCAAAGGCCCGTCGGCAGCGTTCAGAAGCGCAGTCATGTGATCGGCCATGCGCTTGATCACCTTGGGGATGAATGGTGGGTTGGCTTCGAAGCATCCAGAGCGAGGTGAGAAGTCGAAAAAGCTGCCCACACTTCCAAACCCGACGTCCGTGTCCAGGAAAGCACTGCAAAAGCGCGAGTACCGGCAGTTTAGAGGTGATGCAAAACATTCCATCTTGCAATCGAATTCCTTCAGCAGCACATCGAAACACTCTTCATTCAGTGCAGCCTGTTACATCCATATAAATTCGTCAGAAACCTAAAGAGCCTTATCACAAGATCACAATTCCTGGCCTTACCTGGAAACCTCCTCCATCTAGCGAATCATACCGCAGCAGCAAGCTGAACAATGCGCTTTCGAACTGACGTTGATCCTTTGGTGCCATCTTCGATCCGTCACCTTCAAGCTCCTGCTTCCTCGCGTACATCTCCCGCAGCTTCGCGAAATGGTCAGCACTGAGTTTCACCGTCGAGTGGCCGTACGTCAATTGCTTCATGCCGTCCTCTATCGTCGCTACATGCACCTTCTTCTTCTTGCCAGCGACAAAGTCCTGCTGGGTGAATTTACGCAACATTCGCTCAGATTCACGTGTGAGCTCTTTGCACTTCTTGGTAGCCCCAGATTTGGTGGCTCCAGCCTTGCGAAGCTCCTCGAACAGGCCGCTATAGTCGCTACCAGCGTGGGGGATAAGTGGATCCAGCTCCTTGACCGTTAACTGTGACGTGAACTGCCACGTCTCGTAGGCGGAATTCGGCAGCTTCCCAATACCCAAGTCTTCACTGGCACGGCGGATTTTGTTGCATAAAGCACGCACAGTCTGTTGTCGAGCAATCTCCATTGCTGGAGTAACAGTGTTCGTCTTAGTAGCGTCTTCCAGTCTACGGAGAGTGGCGGCGTCGAGTAACATCTCTTCCTGAGGGTTCCAGATCCCCGACGGAGCTGTAAATTGCGCATCTCTCTCTCGTTTTTTACCCAAAGACTTGGAAATTGCAGTCACTGCATTAGTAGACGTAGAATTCTCAGCTTTAGGCTGTGATACATTGCCAGTGGCCGCAGCCATCGACGCCAGGATAGCTTCGAGCGGGTCCGCCATCGTTGATAGTCAAATACCCAGTAACACAAGCGTAATTATACATTGTATATTTGTAATATTCAATTTCTACCAATTTCCTTTACTAAGTACGATTTAAGCGATTGGCTGGTAGAGCCCACTGCTTTTCCATTGTATCAATTGACCACGACACTTTGAGTTTTTGCAGTAGCTCTCCGTATCAAATATGGGTCACCGTAAGTTCGAGGCCCCGCGTCACGGCCACCTGGGATTCCTCCCCAAGAAGCGTACCAAGCACCACCGCGGTCGCGTTCGCAAGTTCCCGCGTGATGATGCGTCCAAGGCGCCGCACCTTACGGCCTTCATGGGCTTCAAGGCCGGCATGACGCACATCCTGCGTGAGGTTGACCGTCCTGGCTCCAAGGTGCACAAGAAGGAGATCGTGGAGCCCGTGTCTATTGTGGAGACGCCCCCCATGGTTGTCATCGGTGTCGTTGGCTACCTGGAGACCCCGCGCGGTCTGCGCACCCTCACTACGGTGTTCGCTGAGCACTTGAGCGAGGAGGTCAAGCGTCGCTTCTACAAGAACTGGTACAAGTCGAAGCGTAAAGCTTTCACTAAGTACGCCAAGAAGTACCAGACGGCCCCTGCCGACATTGAGAACGAGCTCAACCGCATCAAGAAGTACTGCCAGGTTGTGCGCGTGCTCGCCCACACGCAGGTCCGCAAGGTCAAGCTTCGCCAGAAGAAGGCCCACCTCCTGGAGGTGCAGGTCAACGGTGGCTCGGTGTCTGACAAGGTGGACTTTGCCAAGTCTCTGTTCGAGAAGCAGGTGCCTGTCACTGCCGTGTTCGCCAAGGACGAGATGATTGACGTCATCGGTGTTACCAAGGGTCACGGTATTGAGGGTGTGATCACCCGTTGGGGTGTTACCCGTCTGCCGCGTAAGACTCACCGTGGTCTGCGTAAGGTCGCTTGTATTGGTGCCTGGCACCCGTCGCGCGTTCGCTTCACTGTGCCGCGCGCTGGTCAGCACGGTTACCACCACCGTACGGAGATCAACAAGAAGATCTACCGTATTGGTGCCGCTGGCGACAAGAAGTCGTGCATGACCGAGCAGGACCTGACGGAGAAGGACATCACCCCTCTGGGTGGCTTCCCTCACTACGGTGTGATCAACGAGGACTGGCTCATGATCAAGGGCCAGATCGTCGGCACGAAGAAGCGCGCTCTGACTCTGCGCAAGTCGCTTCTGGTGCACACCAAGCGTTCGGCCCTCGAGGAGATCAACCTCAAGTTCATCGATACCTCGTCGAAGTTCGGTCACGGTCGTTTCCAGACCGCCGAGGAGAAGGCCAAGTGGTTGGGCCCTCTCGCTCGCCAGAACCGTGCTTAAGTCTTTTCCAAGGCTTCTGCACTGCTTTGCTATGTGGCAGGTGTCCTCTGTGGCATTTGTTGAGTTAGCGTAGCTCCCATGCTTCTGTCAGACCTGTGAAGGGAAACCATAAGCAAACAATGATACTGCTGCAAACTCGTAAACTATTCCGTTGTCTTCCTTGATTTGTTTCTGTTACACAGTTTACTCTTTGCCCATGAATCGTTGTTCAGGTAGACTCGTTTTTTTTGAGCTGGTGTATTTTGTGTTAAACAACGTTTCGGTCTTCTTCTCGTTCTCAAAACTCATTCCAACAAATGACCCCAACTTACTCGGTCTTCTTCTTCTGCACGGGCTTCTTAGCGATGCTAATGTCCAGACGGAAGAGGAACATGCAAACGACGAAGAAGGCCAGGAAGGCCGATACCAGCAGAAGCGGCTCGTGCAGCATGAAGGACTTGGGGAACTCGAAAGTCACCTCGAACGGCACGTTGTGAGCAGCCACCACGTTCTTCTTGTCCAGAATCACCACAGGTCGGCCAATGGCCGGCGTATCCAGGTACGTTTGACGAGTCGTCTCGCTTGTGCTGTCAAGGCCGAACGGCACGTTCACCTGCACGTTGGTAGCACCCTCGGGCAGGATCACCTTCAACGTGAGGTCGTCCACAGCGGCGCCCTGAACGGGTGTCGAGAAGTCAACCTCGAGCTTAAACTTGTCGCCGACGTGAGTCAACACAGAGTGGGTGGGCACCGAATAGCCCAGATACCACTGGCTCTTCCAGCCTCCGAACAGGGGAAAGCGCGGCTTGAACTCGAGGTTCTGGTACGAGCCCGTGCGGCCAGCAGGACGAAGACGCGATGTCGAAATGTTGCCAATCTGGTCGCGATAGTAGACGTTCACCGAATCCTTAGGGAGGTGCGCGTACATCTCGTGGAACGAGGCACTGCGCTGGTGCAGTTGCACGTAGTCATAACGAGAGAAACCTCCCTTAAGCTTGGCGCCAGTGTGCTCCATGTCGTAAACCTCCTCGAAGGATACACGGCCCCACATGGACACTTCAACCTCACGTGTAAGCTTGGTGATGGTCATGAACGGGGCGTGATTCTTGTAGTGCACACTCAGAGGCGAGGTTTCCACACCGGCAGCGAAGGACTTAATGTCGGAGTAGGGTCCAAGAGTGACCACAGAACCCTTCCTGGAGATTGGCTCAGCAGCACGAACATTCTCCACATTACCCGACGGCAGTTTCAGCTTGGTAGTCTGCGTCTTGGTAACGTAGGGCGAAGTGATAAGGTGGCTGGCATCGAAGAGCACAAGTTGGTCATCCTTCTGCGTGATTTCGGCCGGGTAGGGTGTGAGCACGCGCGTAAAGTAAGCAGTAACCTTAACAGTGCCAGTCTCGCCCTTAGCAACAGGCTTCTTTAGAAGCACAGTGTACAGTGCGGCGTCCTCGGGGGTCTTAACAGCAGCCGTGTGCTTCTGCGTAGCTGGCACAACCTCACATGGGGTCTTGCCACAACGCGCAGAAACGTCCGCAAGATGCTTCTCCAGTGCACGAGGGAAGGCCACGTCGAATTTGGTCACTTCAGCGTCCGCATCGGAGAACTGGAACTCGGTATACTCGCGTACTACGTGCTTAGTTAGATCGAAAGTGCGTTTGGCCTAAATTGACACAATTCAAGTTAGACGAGGATTTAAACATCCTGTAAAAGTATATACAAGACACACCGATTGGTTGATGACTTCGCCCTGCACAGCAGCCATCGTCACTGCCGCTACGAGCAGCAGAACGCGCTTCATCGCCATCATATCGAGAGGAACTGGAGCTGCTCTTCGTGCACTGCGGATCTCCCAACTGACACGTAGCTCTTTGATATGCTGTCATGATATTGGTCAAAATCCCATATCGGAATTTAAACCAGTTAAAATGCTTCATTTGTCTTTTTGACTTCTAAGTGGCTGAAATGTTTTTCTGTGGTTCGTGGTCGCGAGACGCTTTTGGAGCTCCTCATTAGCGGCTTGTGGCCCCAAATTCCCGACTGTCCTCCAGCGTTCCTCGACAGCTTTAGAATGCTCTCGCGCGTATCTCGAGCGGCGCTCCGCAGCGCGGCCACGCGTCGCACGTGTGTGAACAACATGCGTCTTACCCAGGTGGCCTTTTTCTCCGAGGAAGCTGCTAAGATCCCCGCTACTGCTGAGGAGGAATTGGCTCTGTCTCCTAAGGTGCAGACTGTGCTGGACCAGATCCTCGACCTTAACATGGTGGAGATCGCTGAGCTTTCGCACGCTATTCAGGTTCGTCACGACAAATTTGGAACGCTGTTTTCTGCTGAGCTTTATGCTAATGTTGTGGAATTATTTTTTTTTAAATACAGGCCAAGTTCGGAATTGCTGAATCCGCGTTCCAGGTGGGCATGGGTGGCGGCGGTGCCGGCGGTGCCGCTCCTGCTGCTGAGGAGACCAAGGATGAGAAGACTGCCTTCGACGTGAAGCTGGCCAGCTTCGATGCCAAGAGCAAGATTAAGGTTATCAAGGAGGTGCGCGCCATCACCGGTCTGGGCCTGAAGGAGGCCAAGGAGCTCGTGGAGGGAGCCCCCAGTACATTAAAGAAGGACGTGAAGAAGGAGGAGGCCGACGAACTCATCGAGAAGCTTAAGGCTGTGGGCGCAGTTGTGGAACTGGAATAGAGCTTTGGGCGTTCGCTTCCTCTCCTAACAGTGCAACCCCTACTTACAGATAGCAGCGTGTTTGGTGTCGCTTTTGCGTCGTCTCGCTTCAGACTTTATCATGCATAATGACCCATTGCAATCCCCACACTTGTCCTCGATCTTGGTAGTTGGAAGCATGTCAAGCAGGGGGACGTCTATGAGCCGCACATGCAGAAACACATTCGGTTATAGATGCTGTCTGTAAAAAAGCGAGCCAATCATTACCTCTTTATTTTCTCTTCACATATCTGATTGGCTTGTCTTTTTAGTTGCTGTACCTATAAAGTGCACTCAAGTTGTGGTGACATTTTGATTGGGAGGACGCAATGGAGGCGCTCAAGAAGACGTTCAAGGCGGCTCCAGCCCTCAGTGAGGAGGAGGAACGCCACCAGAAATGCGAGGACATGCGAGAGAAGTCTCTTACCAAATGTGCGTGAATAAAACGCGATAGAACCTGCAGAAATGCTGGATAACTGCGGTATCGCTCGAGACTGTGACACTGCTGTGTTCTTGCTATAGGTTCCCGTGTCAAGTTTTTGGTGGACGCCATGGACAAGATGGGCTGCAGTCTGGAACCGGGTTTCTTCTCTAGCGTGGAATGCGAGGGCAAGATTAACGGAGGATTTCATCTGGACAATGAGAGCAAACCTGGGGTGGGTGGATATTGTTTGATGCAGTAAAAAAAAGAAGAAGAGAAGATGAACTGTTGCTGTTGTTGCAGGTGGTGCTGTGCCAGAACCACATTCCCGACCAAGAGTGGATGGATCGCACCATGGCGCACGAGTTGATCCACGCGTTCGATCACTGTCGCAACAAGATCGACTGGAACAAGTGCGAGCACCATGCTTGCAGTGAGGTGAGGTGGTACTGCAATGCGGACGGAGGAAGGTGGGGCGAGGCGTTAACCGTTTATCTTGCGATAGATTCGTGCTGCTGCGTTGAGTGGTGACTGCAACTGGAAGTACGAGTTCTTCCGCAAGAATTTCAATGTGAGCAAGCAGCACCAGGTACGTCGAAGTTTGCCCAGCATGTATTTCCACATAACGTTTACTGACTGTGCGGTTTTGATCGTTGACCACAGATGTGTACACGACGACGAGCAAAGTTATCTATCGAGCAGAACGACGCTTGCAAGGGCAGGGTACGTTCAAATTCTCCACTGCATCTAGCTATCCCTACTTACTCTTTTTTGATTTCCTGTACAGGCGGACGAATGCATCGAAAAGGTGTTCGATTCCTGCTACCGCGATTGGTCTCCTTTCCGTGAGATTCCGTAGTTGTACAGGGTACAACAAACCACGCTGTTGCCATCTACCAGTTCGACCTTCAATGCTTGGTACTGTGGCAATACAGCAATAGAGGAAAAGCCCAAACTGTTTAAAATCTAAACAATGATTGGCCCACAAAAAATCAATACAAAAACTCACCACTATTCACCACTGCAACCATGACGACGGTCGATCGAACCGAAGCAGCAGAGTCGCTTGTACCTCCAACTCCTAATACGGAGGCACCGATGGCCTCAACTTCTTCGCCTTCATCTCTTGCCCCCGTGATCAAGAAACGACGCGTGGAGAGACGTGAGCGGATGCGCAAAAGCGCTCTGTGCAAACACTTCGACAAGCCTGGTGGATGTCCATTCTTCAATTGCAAATTCGCACACGGACGGTGAGTTTTAATTGTGTTGCTTGTATCATATTTTGCTGTTTCCGATAGGCTTTACATTTCTGGTTGTTGCGTGCAGAGCGGAGGTAAATGACAATGACACGCACTCGGTGGCAGCTCAGCGGAGACTCATTCGGGAACAGGCCATCCATCGGGCTGAGGAACAATTCCAGACGGCAGACGCAGGCGCCGTCACTTCCAAGCGTAGAGGCACAATGGTAAGTTGCAGTTTGCAGCCTGTGACAGCTACTATATATGACAGAAGACTGACTGATTCCTGTAGATCGAGCGCTACTACACGGAGATGTTCTCGTGTGACATAAAGGGAAAACCAATGGAGGACCAATACGTGCACATGCACTCCAACCGATTGTGTGTGGTGGGCGTGGCTGAGACGCACCCTGTGATGCAGGAGGAACTCGTGAGCGTTGAGTTCACACAGAGTGTGCTGGATAGCCGTGTGACGGGCAAGAAGAAGAAAGGTGGACGCTTCATGATGCCTGACACGGTACTTGCTGTCCTCAAGTGCAAGAGTGGCCGTGAATTTAAGCTCTACAGCTGCATTCGAGGTGCATTGATTGAAGTCAATGAGCGTCTGCAGAGAGAACCGGAACTGTTGAAGCAGAAGGTGAGTTTGTCCTCTGCTAAACGTGCACGTACTGTTGGCTAACACGCGTTGGCATCTATTGCAGCACCAATCGGACGGGTATCTTGTCATCATTCAACCCAAGAAGGTGGAGGTCGCGGAAATACAGGAATCGCTACTATCCAAGGATGAGTACAAGCAGTTTCGGGCGATCTCGAAGGCTAAAACGCTGGCTGACGAGAATTTCACGGAGTCAACTCTAGCTGAGACTGCGACTACTAATGTCGAGAACGAACCACAGGTCGAGGCTGTACCGATGGAATAGAGATGTTGCCGCGTGATAATAGACGTTCAAAGCGAGCAAAGGGGGAAGCAAAATCACGTTTGAAGTTGGCGACGAGCACCACCCATCCTATCCCCAGCCACCACCTTGGTTCTGAGAGTACGCACCTACAGTGCACGCCGGAATTATAAACGCACCAGAAAATTGACTTTCCTGAAAACCATCTTCAGTGTTTCCAGCCAAACCAACCCTTACAGACTACTGGACGACAATAGAAAACGTATGCAAAACGGAGAAATGGAAAAGCTGGTGTCGTTCAAGAGCAATCGGCAAAAAACATGTTTTGGCTCGGGTCAAAAGTATAAACGCACTCTACTTGCCAAAATTGGTTGGGCTCTAGTAGGGAGTCTTCGAGCCTTTCAGCAACCGTGTCGCTTCCAGTCGCTTAGAACACTCCTAACTAACTTTTAATGTACGTTGGATCAATTCGAGACCACTCTAACTTGATCTGTTTGATCAAATCGGCGGCCCTCTCAAATTGGCGACCGTTTGCATATACTTTGCGAGCCAGAAGTCCCCAAACGTTCTCTATGATGTTGAGATCGGGGCTCTTCGCCGGCCATGGTAGCGTAGTAATGTTATTTACCGCGAGGAAGTCCTTCGTGAGTCTTGCCGAGTGAATGGACGCGTTATCGTGCTGAAATATTGGGTCCAAATCGCCAATATTCGACTTAAGTTCTCTCATGTAAGGTAGCAAGCTGCTGCGAAGAGTTTCAGTGTAGTTGCTAGCACCTTGCTTGCCCTTTAAAAAGACGATCTCGGTGTTGCCGTACCAGTTCACCCCTGCCCAAATCATGACGCTTCCCCCACCGTTCACCCGCTTCGACATGTATTTCGGCTCGGCTCGCATGTCATGCCAGTAGTAACGGAACCCATCAGGGCCATCAAATTGAACTTCTTTTCGTCTGTGAACACCACGCGCCGCCAGAATACGCGTTTGCCACGGTAACGTTCCGCAAAAGCCACTCGAGCCTTCTTGTGGTGAGGCTTGATGGTTGGAGTGAGTTTGCGTTTAGCAAATGTGATGTAGCGGTGTTTACGCAGCACACGTAGCACGGTAGACTTACTAGGACGGCATGGCAAATGACTAGATATGTGGGAAGCTGATAGATTTCGCGCTACAGCCAGCCAAACAACACGCCTCGACTCTCGGTCATTCAATTTTGGCCTTCTCCTGGTTCTCTTGGTCACTAATGAAGCATTGCCGCGCTTTAAGTAGTTCCTTATAGCCGTCTCACTGCGTCCAATCTCATTTGCCACTGCTCTGTTGCTTTTTCCCTCTCTTAGCAGCTTGTTTATCTTCATGCATTCTTCCTGGCTTAACTGCTTGCCGCGAGGCATAGTTGTCACCTCCCCAAAAAAACAAGTGGTGGTATCTGAAACGTTTTTCAAACCGCTATTTATCTGTTTCATTTATTACCAATAAGACCGCTTATATTTCGTTTATTACCGCCCGTAATAAAAAACTGACCAGTGCGTTTATACTTTTGACCCGAGCCAAAACATGATTTTTGCCGATTGCTCTTGAACGACACCAGCTTTTCCATTTCTCCGTTTTGCATACGTTTTCTATTGTCGTCCAGTAGTCTGTAAGGGTTGGTTCGGCTGGAAACACTGAAGATGGTTTTCAGGAAAGTCAATTTTCTGGTGCGTTTATAATTCCGGCGTGCACTGTACCTACCTACAGTGCGCGCGGAAAATATAGCCGAAAACTCGGGGTTTTGCATTATTTTGTCAAATCAAACGCTTTGAAGCCAAGCGTTTTAGCCAATAACAAGCAGTTCTTGGCGGTCATTTTGCGGTGCCGCTTGCGTCAATCGGACTTGTGGGGGCCAAGCTACAGTCAAAAATCTACCGGGAGCGGGGGAGTCCAAGCGCGAAAAAGATAGACCAGGTGGGCGTTTGCTCCAGTTTGACGTCGCCTTCGCCGCCATCTACGCGTTTTAGCGTCTCTTATCGCAGCGTGTAGATGTCCTAACCGGTGGTTGCTAATGGTGGGCTTCTTGTTGATTTCTGTAGATGGGGAGAGGCAAGCCGTTAACAGACATCGAGAAGGGTAAGATTCTCGCTCACCAAGAGTGCGGGCTGTCCGTCAGCGCTATCGCAGCACGTGTAGGGCGGTCATGGAAGGTCGTAAAAGCTTCCTGAATGATCCAGAGTCGTATGGCTCGAAGAAGAGCTCAGGAAGGCCCAGAAAGCTGACTATTGCTGCTGAGCGTCGTCTCCTTCGTGAGGCATCAAAGACTGGTGTGAGCGCTAGGCAGCTCAAAGACGGGCTGCAGCTGCCCATCTCGGTCCGTCGGGTGCAGGAGGTGTTATACAACTCCGAGAACATGGTCCACGAGAAGAGAGTGTCGAGCCCTGTGCTCACGGCTGCGCACATTGCAGCCAGGTTGAAGTGGGCACTTCAACATGTTGAACACGGCGACAAATGGGGACGTGTAATCTTCTCAGACGAGAAGAAATTTAACCTCGATGGCCCTGATGGCTACCAATACTATTGGAGAGATCTAAGAAAGGACAAGCAGATATTCTCTAAGCGTCAGTCGGGTGGTGGGGGCGTGTTCATTTGGGGGGCTTTTAGTGCCAAGGGTAAGTCTGATCTGGCTTTCCTAGAAGGCAAGCAGAACGCAGAAAAGTACATCGACACGCTGGGGGACTATTTGTTTCCTTTTGCGCACTTGAATCACGGCCTACGATTTGAATTTCAACAAGATAACGCCTCCATCCACACTGCAAAAGTTGCTAAAGAGTTTTTGAAGGACAACAAAGTCAAGGTGATGTGGTGGCCGGCCAAGTCTCCAGACCTAAATCCTATCGAAAATCTGTGGGGAATTCTTGCTCGGGCTGTATACATCAACGGGAAGCAATATGACAGTAAGAGCGAGCTGATCGAGGCTATCAAGACCGCCTGGAACGCGATACCTGTGTCAACGTTGGAAAGTCTTGTTCGCTCGATGAAAACTCGCTGCCTAAAAGTCCACAAGGCCGACGGCCGCAAGATTGATTACTAAAGAAGCAGTAGCAATAGATTAGAACACTTAATTAGAGGTCTTTAGCAGAACTGTGTCAGTTTGAATTTTACAGACAGCTGTAATGAGACCGTCAAACTGAATCGTCTAACTTTAACACAACAGTCCTCGTTCCTCGCAGCCTGATGCCAAATAGCCTGTAATTAGCACAATGAGAGTCACATTTTACTCACTCTACAATCTGTGCCAAAGCTACAAGATGGTTTTCCGCTTCACAGAGGAAAATGACAAGGAACTAATGAGGGAGGCTATTGTCCAAAAGCCGTTTGCCGCAAAGTACGGGGAGTCCGCTCGCCTGTGGGCACACGTTGCGCAACGGGTGTCAACGGCAATCCAAGAGGTCGTGGGGGAGAAGCAAGTTCGGGACCGGGTCCGGCTACTCAAGAAGAACTGGCGTGTAGGAGAGCTCCGTTCTGCGCTAGGAAGTGGCATTGAGGAGACATTAGAAGCTGTTAACGAGCAAAGCCACTATGAGACCTTGGTAGGGCTAGTCAGGCAATACGTACTGCTTGAAGACGCATTCATAGACGACAAAAAGGCCGCGTCAAGGAAAAAAAAAGCAGAAGAGACAAGAACAACACGTTGTGCGTCGGAGATAGTGGAAGAGGCGATGATTCGGCGCTCGCAGCGAGGGGAGCAAACTTATTCCGATGGCAGCTCTTCGGAGAACGATGACTGCGGAGAAACATCGTCTACCAAATCTACACCAGCAAAGCCTAGACGCAATAAACGTAAAAGCGCATTTCAACTGGAAGCTGACCGTCAAGACAAGCGTCTGCGCGACGATATGGAGCTTCGTCAGCAGCAGTTCGCGCAACAAATGGCGGCCCAAGCACAACAACACGCGGACCGGATGACGTTGGAGCGAAACATACAAATGCGTAGGATCGAACTCGAGCAGGCTCGGATCGATGCTCAGAATCAAGCAGAATTACGAGCGCAGCAAGCGCGAAGCGAGTCCGAAGAACGCAACAGACAGCTAATACTAGAGTGCGTCAAGGCATTAGGTGCTGCAGTTTCCAAGGCAGATAGCAAATGAGAATGCATTCTGTATTTAAAAAGAAGACCATTGTATTAACTACGGCTTAATCTTCATTTCATTCATTTGAAATGAACTTCAGATATTTTGCAAGACTTGGAGGGGACAGTCTGAAGTAATCACTTATCGTGTTGCCACCTTGAGCACAGGCAATACAGTTCGTGAGGAATACACCGACCCTGTACATTACACCAACGGGTTGGACACCGGCTCGGGCTTGTCGCTTAAAGTCGAGTGCAGTCCAATAGTTTATAACCTGACCATAAGACCATTCAACCGATACGCGAACACGACTCATGCTTACATTCACTTGGCGCTGCTGTCTCGATAAGTTTCCAACAGCACCGGCGTATGGGCAGCACAAAATGGAGTCGTTCCCGTACGCTTGATCGCCATAAATACGGAATCCACGAAAGCGAGTGTCATTCAAAATCTTTTCAGAGATTTTGGACTCCTTGAAAAGTTTGATATCATGGTTTCTACCAGGAAACGGTCCATAAAGATGCACGATTAATCCGTCCGGTGTAGTCAATGTCTGGTACTTAAGGGCATGCTTGCGTTTGTGTCCGTTGTACACTGACTTCTGGCTCATGAACATCCCGTCGCGTTTGATGTGCCGAGGTTGAGGACGGCAGATTCCTCTAACCGTACCATCAATAAAGGCCCACACGTTTTGTAGGAGGCCCCCAGCATCGAACACTGCGTCGGCGTAGTCTTGAAGATTTTGCGCGACGTAGTCATGATAGAAATATAGAAGTCGGTCATACTTCTTGTCGATATAAGTTAATACATGGAGAAAAATGTTGGATAACCCACTTGCGTCGCGCCCGAAAAATCTTCCAGGTCCACCCAGCGCACAGGGACAGCAAGTTTGTATAAAACAATACAAATACCTTCAACACCTGACGCTACTGTCCTCTCTCGCGTTCGTATTCCTTCCACACCCAACAAAATGACAAGCTCCACTATTTGGTGCTTCTCGAATCGAAACTTGTCAATACACTGGTCGTTGGACAGAGAGTTGAAATTAAATGGCGCGTGAAAAGTGGCTTCGGGGGACATATCCGCTGACAATACCGTGTAAATTGCTGCAGCGATAACAGCGTCCCCATCAATCTGTGCTTGACGCCACACTCGGAGTAGATAAATCTTTTTGTGGTGACGGCGCAGCCCCGATGTTAGCCTTCGCACTATTAAAACAGCGTGATTAGCGTCGTCTCCGCCGCTCGAGGATGAGACCTCCATTGCTTAGAGAATATTCGTCTGCCTACAGAGTGTCAGGGGGCGTTCTGCGACCTCTGACTTCACCTATGCCACCTAAGATTTAGTGCTGCCACCACGTGGTTTTAGTAAAGACACCGAACAGTATTTTTCTTTTCAAATTGTAGATTCGAAACCATTTACTTGTTCGCACTTGTCGATTGGGAGCTGTGGTTAGGCGAAATTTCCGGATGGCAAACAGACTTTTCTTGATTGGACGGTTCTGCTAAAGACCTCTATTGACTCTAATAACACTGTCGGACAAATACTGTAAACACTTACCTGGTCTATCTTTTTCGCGCTTGGACTCCCCCGCTCCCGGTAGATTTTTGACTGTAGCTTGGCCCCCACAAGTCCGATTGACGCAAGCGGCACCGCAAAATGACCGCCAAGAACTGCTTGTTATTGGCTAAAACGCTTGGCTTCAAAGCGTTTGATTTGACAAAATAATGCAAAAACCCGAGTTTTCGGCTATATTTTCCGCGCGCACTGTACCTACCTACCTACCTATACTTTCGTCTTTCTAATGACGACGTCAAGAACTGATCGAATGAATTTGGTCATCTCGGACCTACTGAAGCTCAGCTCCTCCTAGAAACACAGATAAAGGTCAGCTCTTGTCATGACAGAGATGGAATGCTGTGCACACGTACTCGTAAATATGACGGCACTGTGATGCCCTTCGGCGGCGTCTCGCTTGGAAGATATTCAATTTCGCTCGATGCGATGGCAGGAACAGCTAGCTCGAACTCGAATTGTTTGCCAGTTGCTGAGTCTGTTGTCGTACAAACGACCTCGGTGCAGTCATCAGCATCGTCGTCGTCGTCACCGGATTGGATTAGACGAATGTCCGTGCTGGTCACCAACCGGTACAGCTCGAGCAGCTACAAGAAGCAGAGCACAACAGGAAGTTAACGTGAATTGTCACAATTGTAATCACCACAAGCAGCCAGTAGTACCTTGTTCGCTTGATTGAGTTGCAAAATCGCCTCACTGTTCTGCATGGCTGTGGTAGCTGAAGCCGCCGCAGCGTTCACCGTTACCACGTCATCAGGCCCTGTGCTCCTTTTGTAGGATGCAAACTGGGACTCCAGCTCCTTAATACGTTCCCGCAGCGCCCTCTTCTCCACATCCCCGTCATCTCTGTTCCTCTGCTTGGCTTCGTAGTCGCGCATCTTCTCAGCCACGAGTTTGTCCACCTCTTTCTTGCGCTTCTTGCGCTCCGTCTCGGCCTGCTTGGACAGCGTCGTGATGTCCTTCTTGAGCTTCTCGATGAGTTTCTCCTGCGTCTTTTTCTCCTGCAGCGCCAAGTCACGCACCTCTTGCAGCAGCTGCTCACTGTCCTTCTCGTACTGCTGCTTCCTGCCCCTGTATTTCTCCTCCAGAAGGAAACGCTCGTCGTCATCGTCCTTCTCTTTAGCTGTCTTCTTCTTCTTCTGTACTACTGAGATCTTCTCGTCCGCCTTTGGATCTTTACGAGGCCGTGAGCGCTTCTTCTTAGGCTTTGGCACCTCCTCCTCTGATTCGCTGCTGCTGTCCCCAGTACCGTCGAACTCTCCGTCTTCATCCTCGTCGTCCCACGAGTTCTTACGCTTCTGCTTCTTCTTGGGGGCCGCTCCAGTCTTCTTCGACGGTGCTCGCTTCTTCTCCACGGGTTTATTATGCGCACGGGGCGGCATGTCTGGAAGCTTTTGGGCTCTTAATTCCCGCCACGTTTTTTCAAATTTTGAGACCAGATCAAAATTTTAGAACATTTAGACCAGTCTTTGGAGGAATTCAACAAAAGAAGTAGATTATGGTCAACTTGAACAAACATAAGTACATGTAGAAGTGCAGTAAGACAGTTCTGAAATCGTGTGTACTGAAATTGTAGAATTCCTTGCCGGCAAAGGCGGGGTCGGCCAAAATGACGGCGCTTTGGTCGTATCAGGATGCAGCACGATACGTTGAGCTCGAGACTAAATGGCTAAAGCCATTCGTACCAGTGCCATACGCTTTTCACCGTGACACCATCGCCACCTGGCAGCACCCAGTGATCCGCTCTCCGTCCGCAGTAACCCAGCAGCTTCCAGACGCTGTCGGCATTAGCACGTGGCGTTAGCAGAGACCGAACCATCGCCGTCATTCGAGCCTTTCGGCTGGTCGAGTTGCTGTTCGCTGTTCCCTGCGCATCTTCTCGGCGCTCCCCGTCCGCCTGTCTTTCCGCCCTCGAGTCGAACCGTACAGCTCCTTTGTCCGTCACTCAATTTACTCCGTCTCGGGGGGAAAGCGGTCTCTGTTTGTGTCTCTGTGTGTCAATTGTTCAGTTCGCTCGCTAGTCGGCGGGCCACAGGACGTGGCGACGGACGAACGCACGGGGGACGGAGCAGAGCAGAGCAGAGAGAGAGAGAGGAGAAAAACACACAGGAGAGGGACGTTTGTTTGACAAGCAGACAATTCCGTAGCAGCCCCTCGGACTATCCGCTTCATGCCACAACCGCGAGCTGCCGCTCCCCCACGCGGCAACAGCGCCATGGCCCAGTTCAAGCCCAAGCGGTGGCAGGTGGAGGACCGATGTGGCATCTGCAACAGCGACTTCTCGCTCATGAACACGCGCCACCACTGCCGCAGCTGCGGACTCTCGGTCTGCGGCAAACACTCGAGAAACAAAGTTATCGTGCCCACCTCCCTCTCCAAGGTGCCCCAGCGGGTGTGTGACAAGTGCTACCCCAAGTGCCGCAACGTCGCCATGGGACTCGCACCTCCGCCACGTCGAGACTTGCCGGACGACAAACCACGACGACACACGCTGGAATCGAGGGACGAGCGGGAATATGGCCACCGAATGCGGAGCCCCCGCGACGGAGCGAGGAAAACAGCAGAAGGTGCCCGACGGGATAACAGGACGTGGAATGGAGACGACGACTACGACGAACCTAGACGCATCATCCGACGGGACGGAGAGCCGCGTACGGTGCACTCAGCACGTGATCGACGCATGCGATCACCTCGTGCAAAGTCTCCTCATGCTGCGAGATCTCCGCACGGAAGAGACCCACGCGAGGTGGTTTCAACGCGCGGCAAAAATCTTCGTGATAGACCTTCGCGTGAAGGAGACTTGCATCCCAATGATCTCTTTCATGACCCACGGGACAAGGAGCGACGACACAGGGACCCACGCGAGAGAGACCCACGCGATAAGGAGCGACGCCAGCGAGACCCACGTGAGAGAGAACGTCGCAGGGACCCCCGTGAAAGAGACCCCCGTGAAAGAGATCTTCGTGAAAGAGACCCTCGTGAAAGAGACCCTCGAGAAAGAGACCCTCGAGAAAGAGACCCTCGGAAAAGAGACCCTCGTGAGAGAGATCCCCGTGAGCGTGAGCGGCGCGATCGGGACCCTCGTGACAGGGAACGACGTGATAGGGCTCTGCACGAGCGCGATTTGTTTGATGGCGCCCCACGGGGAAGATCTTCACGCGATTCGCCAGCGCAAAAGGAGCGCCGCCGCATACCAAGCACGGACCCCACCAGGAACAGGAAGAATGAGCAGATGCGTAGCCCAGCGCCTAGTCTTGGCAAGCACGTCAGTAGCGGCAAGGTGCGTAGAGATACGTCGTCTACATGCCGCACTACTTCTTCAACGCTGAGCAACCTGTATGCTGCTATTAATGCGACTGAGGAAATAAAGGATGTAGCTCCACCACCAAAGACGAAGCCGAAGCGCCCACCGCCACGCAAGGAGGAGACGGAGAAGCCCAGTGCGTTCGCCGATTCGACGTTTTCCATCTTCAGCCTTGCAGGATCTGACCACGAAAGCTCGGAAGCCAAGGCGCGTAGCAATGCACCAATCAAGAAGAGAGCGACGCGTCGACCTGGTGCGAGCGCGAACAGTGCGAATCGCGAGTCAATGGAGAAGAAGGAGCATCTCGATTTTAGTGCATCCTCCAGCAGCATCAAAAGCTTCGAGGTGTCGGCAATCACGCAGAAGTATCTCAAGCCAAAACCAGCGAAAGCAGCGATGCAGAAAACTACGCTAAAGCCGATGATTGAGGAGGACAGTGAGGAGGAATCTGCAAGGGGCCCGAGCAGACGTAGGGCGGACCCTCAAGCATACACAGGTGAAAGAAGGCGCAATAAGGTTCGTGGAGAGACGCAGAACGACCGTAAGATGATGTCCCTGTTCCGACGTAACAGACCTGATGCCAGTTTCCGCGATAGCAGTGAGCTTATGCGAGGTGGAAACAGAAAGCCTCAAAATAGTGGGGCTACGATGTCGATCTCAGACTACGATGAATTCCAGGAGACGCGTGTTTTATTAGGTGACGACAATTCGATTAGCAACGACGACGACGAAGCTATTGCGGAATTACTTGCAGCGTCCAACCGGGGGAAGCAGGACCTGACCGCGAAACTTCGAGCCAAGAAGAAAGCCATTGCAGGAATTGACGCTGCTAGTCTGGAAGCGAAGGAAAAGGCTCCGACAACCGCCAACTACAAGTTGACCGCGAAAGACAAGGAGTTAATGCGTCAGATATCGGAGCTAGAAGCGACTGTACTTCAGCATCAGAAGGAGCTGCCGGATCTGATCGACATGTACAGCGAAGCCATGAAGCGATCGCAAAAGGCACAAAGGGAGCTCCAGAAGGCCAAGGTGCGTGTGGCTCGATACGAGAAGGCCCACGCAGCGGTATCGCGAGCCATTCGAACCGGAAAGCTGTACATGAAGCAGAAGGAGTATATGGCTGCCATCCTGGAGCTTTCGCGCGCCACCGGTATCGAGCGGTCCAATGCGACGTTGTGGTATTTGCTTGCCGAGTGCCGTTTGAAGGTCGGTCAACCGGCAGCCGCGGAAGATGCCTGTATGACGAGTTTGAAGCTGCAGCCGAGTGGCGCAGCGGTGGCGATGCTGGGCCGCATCATGCACGAGCGAGGGCGAGACGACGAGGCGATTGAGTGTTATTTATCAGCTTTGGGGCGAAACGATGAGAGCGAGGACGAACAAGATAGTGAGTAGTAGAAGTGGAGTAGTGTGTGCATGTGCTGTGCTGCCCCGCCACGCCGTAGCTCGCCAAGGAACAGAGCTGTTAAGGAGAATTTGATGTTGATAATGGACGTAGTACACTGAAGTCGGACGTACAACCCAGCCCATGCACTCGCGGCAATTTTCGTCAATGCCTGGTAAATTTTCCATTCTCGTTCGACAAGGCATCAATCCGTCTCTCTTGGCAGAGAACCTTGAAGCGTGAAGCAGAGTCTCTGCTCCTTCAACGCCGCGCTAATTTCATGCGATCACCAGAATGTACACAAATATTGCAACAGATTTCGTGCTTTAGCACAAAATAATTGTATACTTCCGTGTTCTTGCACTTGTACGGTCCAATACAGGTATCTGCATGGACGCCTTCCTCCAGCGGCAGCTGTTCGCGCAGGACGTGGTGTTTCTTGCGACAGACAGCGAATCCGCCAAGGCTCGTGACCTGGTGAAGACGCACGGCGGCGTCGTGCTCAGTGAGGACCAAAAGGACGCAGAAGACGCTCGCGTGAATGTCGTTTTGCTGCCAGGACAGGACCAAAAAGACGACGTGCTGCAGGTTTTAGTCTCCCGCTTCCCTAAGGCCGAGATCCTGCGCGCCCAATGGGCCCACGACAGCGTCCAAAAGAATCGGAGACTGTCCACTACGTCCTACCGACTGTTTCAGCCTGCAATGGAGTCGACAACCACCGGAACGGAACCTCCAGCTAAGAAGCAGAGGGTTGCAACGCCTACAAGTGCAGATTTCTTTTCTTCCAGTAAGCCAGCAGCAAAGAGCGATGCATCTCTGCCGGAGCCGCACTTCACCCCGTGGAAAACGATCCAGAACTCTCTGTACGTGCTCGATGCACGTGCCAAAGAGCAGCAAAAAGAGCAGACGGACACGTTCAAAATCGCAGGTTTTGACTTGGATGGGACGCTCATCGCCACTAAGAGCGGGAAGAAATTCGCCAAGGACAAAGATGACTGGAAATTGTTCCATCCGACGCTCGTGAAGCAGAAATTAACAGAACTGGCAAGTGACGGATTCACGTTGACCATCTTCTCGAACCAGAACGGAATCGCCAAGGGCCACATTACGGCTGCTCAAGTCCAGGTTAAGGCTTTTGAACTGTTGCTAGTGGTAAAGTGAGTGCTAATCTGTATGTGGCTGCTGCGTAGAGTAAGCTGGAGGCAATCGTGAAGCAGCTGAAGCTGCCTATGCTGGTGTTTCTAGGGACAGAGAACGATTCCATGCGTAAACCTCGACTTGGAGCCTGGAAGGAAATGGTCAAGTTATTGAGTGCGAAGGGAGAGGAAGCGATTGACAAGAGAGGTAGTTTCTATTGCGGAGATGCGGCAGGACGGCCGAAGATAACTGGACGAGCGAAAGACTTTGCTGCTACAGACTACAAGTTTGCCCTTAACGTTGGTATCCGATTCTTCACGCCTGAAGATTTGTTTTTGGGCTCGAAGCAACGGATCCACACGCGTCCTGACACATGGGAGCTCGGTTTCGACCCCAAGTCTATCGCTCTCAGTGAGTCTATCGGTAAGGTGCCGTCTTCACTGTGTGATTCTCTACTTGCTCCCGAACTAACCTTGATTTTTCTTTCATATTTGAAGATCCCTTGCTAAACCCACCTTTTGCACATGCTGCTAAACCTGACCAAGAGCTGGTGGTTCTTGTGGGTCCTCCTGCCTCTGGGAAGTCATTCTTCGCGAAGACTCACCTTAGCTCCTACGTTATCGTGAGCCAAGATGAGCTACGCACAGCTGCCAATTGCAAGAGGAAATGTCTTGAAGCAATTGAGCAGAAGAAGAGCGTGGTTATCGACAATACCAATCGTGATCCACGTTCAAGAAAGGAGTGGATTGCAATTGCAAAGGAAAAGGTAAGAAATCATGTCGTAGTATTTAAAGCTGTGCCATAATACTCACCAACTGCTGTTTCCAGAACCTACCCGTTCGGTGCTTCGAAATGAACGTCGATAAGCCGCTCTCAATGCATCTCAACACATTCAGATCGCTGACAGAGCAGAAGAAAATCCCCGACGTCGCCATCCACGGCTTTTATAAGAACCTCGTGGCGCCAACGGTGCGTGATCCTCCCATCTTTTGTAAACTGACAAAAGGGTTGCAGGACTGACACATCTTCTGAATATGTTAGATCAACGAGGGGTTTGTTGAGGTGGTGAAAGTTCAATTTCGCATCGACAAAAACATCTCGGAAGCTGATCAAGTGCTGCTACGGTCCTATATTTGAAGTCTTGGACTCAGGACAAAGTCCGCTTCCACTATTAATACCATGCTGCGCTTCCTCTTCCTTGATGAGCTAGCGTTGTATTTTGGGGAGCTATTCAGGTGAGAACCGTGTCATCGTCTGTATCACTCTTCCAGTCTTTAGTATCGACAGAGCCGAAGAGCAGCTGAAGGAAGGAACGCGCCAGCGTACGAGCGTCAAATGTCGTCCAAAATCAAGGATGGACTCTTCATGGGGGACATGGATGCTGCTCAGGACGCAGACTTCCTGCAGCTGAACGGAATCGTGCATATTGTCAACTGCATCCCTCGTCAAATGCCTAACATCTTCCAACAGAGTCTAGGGCTATCCTACACGGCGTGCGACCTGGACGAAGTACTGCGTCGACCTTTCTTCGATCTCAAGAACCGCGAGTTCACGCATATTATCCAGCTCATCGATCGAGCTCTCGAGCGGACGGAGAGCGTGTTGGTGCACTCGTTAACCGGTATCAACCGCAGTCCAAGCATCATGATCGGGTACTTAATGGTGAAATACTGTTGGGGGCTCGACAAGGCGCACGAGTTTGTCATGACCAAGCGCTCCGACATGAAGCTGCACGAGTCTTATATCGACCAGCTTTGCTCGCTGGAGGCTCAGATTCAAGAGGACCGCCCAGCACGCGCCACCGAGCGTCAACTGTACGAGTGGAGCACCGCTTCGGCCGATTCAAAGTCGGATGAGGTGGTACTGATCCACACGTTCCTGAATACTGCCAGCACGTCCACTACAAATACAAATGCTGTTCCAGAACGTCGACGACTAGATACCAGCAAACGACACCGCGGTGCAACACCCGAGCGCCGACTGACCTGGATCGATCAAACTCCTGAAATGGTAAGTAACCAGGTTTTTATGATCTGATGAATTTCCCTAATTGACAGTTTCCTCCTTTTTATTAGAGGAAGCTCCACCCGTCATTACTCGTACGACCAGAGCGTCCACCGAACAATTCCTACAGCAAGATGACAGCGGTGAGTAAACTGCCAGCTCTATTGTTTGTAGCTATTTACTGGATGCTAATAATCTTTGGATTTCACTTGCAGGCAAACGGTTGGGTGGACCTGCTCGATCCCTCACCAGCACTAGCCCACCAAGCGAAGATTAAGGTAAGACGCATTACAATTCACGCACTAAAGGAGGCACCTTAACAGGCTTTGATCCGGGATGATTTACGCAGGAAATGGCAGCAGATACTAGTCTCCTTGCTGCTCGAGTAGCTTTCGCCGACTTGGGGTTGAACCCCCCACGAACATCGAGCAGATATCTGGATCCGAGCGAGCCTGAGTTCGATCTGCGAGTCCCAAGTGCAGCGGAAACACCACTCGTGCACAACAACAAACGTCTTCATTCTTTCTCAGCTCCAAAGAGGACAGAAGTGCTGGACGACGAGGCGTCCACGTCTCCGTCGACGGTCAGTGAGGAGCTTGACTTCGACGACACGTCGGGCTCCACCCCTCGCTACCTTCGCGAGACTTTAGCGTCCATCAACTCCCGTCCGCGACGTCAATCCAGTTCTGGCCCCACCCGAACAGCATCGTCTACTAAGCGCGTGTCACGGCCAACTAATGGACGTAGCCACAGCTCCGGTGCCATTTTAGGCTCCACGACGTCCAAGGAGACTGCGTCCAAGGGGGTCCCGAAGAAGACAGGACGAATGACACGGACTACTCCAACCACAGCTCAAGGAGGACGTGTGTTCTACAACGTCAACTTCCCACCGCAGTCGTCAACGGCGTCGCTCTCCAGTCGCAGTCGCGGAGGCCACATCTTGACGGGTTCGGCACGGCGATCAGTGAGCGATTCTCAACAGTCTCAAAGTTCCGTCCCAGCTCGTCCTCGAACGGCTCCTCCACGTACACGCAGAGACGTGGAGACGAGGGATCTCTTACAGAGCAAGAAGGTGGAGTTGGGGGCCTTCAGCCAGATCGCAATCGACCCAAAGACCTACCGTCTGCACTCGTCACTAGACTTTACACCCGGTTTGGATGCGAATCCTACAGTCTCAGCTCGAGGCGTGCGACGGACTTCTACTACGTCATCCACTGGTTATGGACGACCAAAGACAGCGCGAGCATCTTGGAGGTAGAAGAGAGATACAAGTTCACCAGGCTGTTAATCGTTGAGGAAGTGGTTCAAATTTAAGATTTAGCTAGGTGAAGAGACGGAGGATCTAGTCATGGGAGCGAGTTCATCCACTCCGTTCTCATGTCATAGCTGGTCCCCTCCTCTAAGTGAAGAAAACTCCAAGCGATCAATGGACGAGGTTCGGATACTGTTTATACTTGTTAGTTGCTGCTAACCTTAATTCTTTGTGTAGGGCTTCTACCCTGCTTTAAAGATCGAGGTTAAGACAACGGACTGCTTTATTTTATCTGCTGAGACTGCAGGACACTTGGGACAACCTTTGCATCACCTTCCACTAGGTCTTCTCAAGCGAATCCTGCAACTTCATCTGCCGATTGAAGAGACTTTTTTTGTGGTAGCTACGACATCGGAATATCCCCCAATTGACCTCAACATCACTAGTTCCCAACTAAATCAACACGTGCGAGTAGTTTTTGACACAACAAAGCAAAAACTAAAGACCCAGTCCAGTCTCTTTTTCACGTTACTACTTTGTGCACGATGTGGAACAAGTACTGGATGCTCTTGTGGTTGGAGACAACAGCATTTTATTTTACCAGAAATGGAACACCAAAGTGTGCTGCAATTTATCACTTTGAACTTGGTAAGAAACAACTACAGTTTGAAAATAATGGGGAAGCTTTGTTTTCACTCTTGTTCCTTTATACCAGCCGCGAGTTCCGCCTCAAGCGCTACCATATTATCATCTTCGTCTTAAAGAAATTGGTAAAACAAAAAGCGTAAATTACGGTGTTCAAGTCTACAAACACCAAGTGCAGCGACCATTATTGAACCTCCATTCATTGTAAGTGAGTTTCTCACATTCAATCGTTTGTTTTCTAAACACTGTTGTATCGAGCAGGTCTTCAACATAAAAATATACCTCGGGGAGCTCAAGTGGAGACTTTCTCGAAGATACAGCGAGTTTGCTGAGCTACATACTCGCTTAAAAATGGTGGTTGATGGATCAATTCTACCTCAACTTCCACCTACAAAGTGGTTATCTGCGAGCGATCCTAGTTTCCTCTTCCAGCGTCGTGTACAGCTGGAAAACTACCTCAAGGGGATTTTTATGATCGACGATTTACTCGATGCAGTACCTTTGCTTGTCTTCCTGGGAGGTATGAATTCAAATTAGGCCCCCATCGTAGTACTGACTCTCTGCTTTACAGTTCTATCGACAACCTATGTCGATCATGTCGCCCTACGTAGCTATAGAACTCAGATCCTGCATCTTCAAGTGTTAGAATTCTACACTTGTCCAGGAGACTTGATCCTCTTCAACGGTCGAGCCAAAGTGAGCATGATTCAGAGATCCGTAAGTTCACAGATCCAGTCCTCAAACCAGTTCTACTAGCTCACAACTCGTTTACATTTTGTAGATGACAAGATCCGAATGGGACCACATTGGCATTATTGTACCAGGACGCGAAGTGGGCACTCTTCAGCTTCTGGAAGCGACAGGAGACGGCGTCACTCTAACTCCTTTGGTACGAATGACCAAAGTCATAAATTACATCAGAACTAACGCCCTGTTTGTGCTCTAGACGGCTCGGTTGCTAGCGTATTCAGCCTTCCACGTCCGATACTTTACACTTCGGAAGCTTCGGACGCCACTGCTTTCTCGAGCTGTGGTGAATGACCTACTAGAACGATTTACCAACCAGGTTCGCACCAATGTCTCTTTTAATCATCTCCTTCTCTTATTAACTTCTAATACATTGCAGGTCGAGGGTCTCTCCTACGGTTTAAGCATCCGTAAGATCCTTGACTCAGGCCACGTACAAGACAGCACATTCTTCTGCTCCGAATTGGTTCGTACTGCTTTCTAGACATTTTAAACCTCAAATCATTCTAAATAGGCTCTAACTGCAGGCAGCAGAAGCTTATAAAGCACTCGGGATCATTTCCAGTTCCAGTTCCAACTTCTGGCCCGGATCGTTCTCACCCGGAGACTTCGTAGACACCGAACTCTCTCGTCACGGAGCTTCTCTTAGTCCGGAGATCATTATCGACTGTACATTTCTAGAAGTAGCCACTGCAACGAAAATCCTAACGTGAAAGAGATCTCGATCTTGAAGAGACGCAGACCCCTCAGTCTCGCAATTCCGTTGAAAAGATGAAGAAGCTCTTCAAGTTAGCATCCAAGTTCCACGGTGTCGGTCCTGTAGTCTTTGCGTGGCACCCGAACGGTACATTCCTCGCCACTGCAGGCAAAAATGGACTAGTGCACATCTTCGACCGCCAGGGCGAGCAGCACGACGAAATTGGCTTGGATCTCGCGGCCCCCGTGGTCGCTCTGGAATGGGACACGGAAGGCAGCACTTTGGCCATTTTGCAACAAGGTAGTAGTGTTGTTCCTCTATGGGACAATGGGACACGCTCAACGTTGAGTCTGGACACGAATCTTAAGGATCCGACGTTTGCTCGATGGTCGAAGGAGGGGTCACTACTGGCTGTGGGCACGCAGAAGGGGAACCTCGTACTGTACAGTAAGATCACGAGGAAATTGGTGCCTGTGGTGGGGAAACATTCGCGTCGCATCTTGTGTGGATCTTGGAACGGTGATGATAAATTGGTTTTGGGAGGAGAAGATCGGATGCTTACAGTGAGTAACCCACAAGGAGATACCATTGATCAACGAGAACTGAGTCACACGGTAAGGAAGAGAGCAATTTGATTTTTGAAAAGTATTGTATTGGAACTGACAGCTTTGTGTGAGTTTTTTAGCCGTGGGAAATTAAGTTTGGACGGAAGCGAGGTGATTCAATGAAAGCAGCCGAGCAGTTGATTGCTATTGCGCTGTCCAAAGCGATCATCTTGTTCAACCTGCAGGATCCTTCCAACCCCGTGGAATTGACGTTCCAGACGGTACGAATATTGCTCACTTTTAGATCAAGAAAGGTTACTAAATTGTGTTGTTGTGTAGCACTACGGCAATATCATCTTCATCGAGTGGTTTGCAGACGGTATGATCATGATCGCCTTCTCGGAAGGCTACCTTATCGTCATCTCCACTAAAATCGATGTAAAAGATTGCAAAGTATTGTACAATCTATTGTATTGAACTGATTGGGAATTTGGATTGCAGGAAGTTGGTGAGGAACTCCAGTCGCATCGGTTCTTCTCGGATCGAATCTTCACTGCATGTTACTCATCGACACTTGATCGCGTTGCTCTCAGTGGCGAAAGCGGCATTAAAGTCGTGGACATGACCTCGTTCACTGAAGTGGCTGCAGACGCCATCAAATTATCCGATACCGAGGTAAATTTCACTCATTTTTGTCTTCTCTTACCAACATTTCCCTCACTTAAACACTAACTTGCACAGGAGAATGAAGCGCATCTGATGAACTTCACGTCGGATGGCCAAATCTTAACCGTAGCGACTCAAGGCGGCACTGTACTCAACTTTTTGGCTCAGATGCCTCGTATTCACGACCATTACGGTCACTACGTCGCATACCTGAGTTCCTTACGAGAGCTCAGCGTCGTGGACACTCGTCGTAACGAGACTGGGAGCAGCAGCAGTGGCGCCATCCGTATCGCTTTGTCTGTAGAACCGTCTTTTGTAGCTATCGGACCAAGACATGTAGCTGTGGGGATGAACAACCGCGTGTGGTTCTACCGCTGCGACGGCTCTGGAGCTGACGCACTGGTGAACGAACAACAATATCTCGGTCGCGTCACCAGTATGAAACTCAATCGTGACTATGCGGTGGTACTTTGTGACGGGAAAGCAAGTTTACACTTGATCGAACCGGGCGGTGGCAGTGCTCACTCGCCTACAAACGGCGGTGAATTACAGGGAGAACACGGGAAAGTTTTCTCCGGTGGCGGTCGAGATGAACGTAATAGCGAGATCAGTGCAGTGGCTTTGACCAAGGACTTTTTCATCTACTGCACCACGAACGGTACCGGTTCCATCCAGTTCTTCTACTTGAACGCCTGGCAGTTCCTGGATGGTTGTACTTATCGACACGAAGACGGAGTGGGGATCGTTCAGCTTGCTCCGAACCGGACGGGCACGCGAATTTTCTTCTTGGACACGAAACGACGGGGTTTTGTACTGAACGCAGCTACAAGGGAGACTATGAGCGTCCCCAATCTCCCTACGAGTACGTCGGGTGTTCTCTGGGATATGGTGGATCAACAAGTGTTCGTAGCTTTACAACCAAAGGAAATGGGCGTATTCCAGCTAGCAGACGCAACGATTCGAGGTCCAGAAGTCACTCAACTCGGCGTTTTGGAGGTTCTTCCCGACGGGGACGTGTTAATTGCGCCTCAAACGACCCCAATTCCTGCCGACTTGGAACCAATTCTCGTTAGTGATGGCATCGTGACGTGTCAACACGCTTCTGGAGGTGGCCGACTAGCTTCTCTCACTTGTGTGACTCATGATCAGCTTCGGAAGGTTCCAGCAACATCCACAGGCTCAGGAGAAGCCGAGAAAGCAGCTTTCCGACAGAATCTGAGTCTCCTCCGACTAGATGAAGCTTGGAGATTGGCCTCTCGCGTGGATCAACGGGACTATTGGCTTGCTCTTGCTGGTCGAGCCATGCACACTCTTGACATCCCTGCTGCTCGTCGAGCTTACCGATCGCTAGGAGATTCTGGTATGGTGCTTGGTCTCGACCGTCTGGCAGATATCGAGGAGAAAAACCTGTTGGCTGGCCATGTCTGTATGCTCTTCGGCGACTACAGTGAAGCTCGTCGGTTGTTCTTGAATTCCAGCGATCCACTATCTGCTCTGCAAATGCAACGCCACTTACTGCAATGGGAACAAGCCTTGAAGCTCGCAGACTCTTTAGCTCGCGACCTCGTACCGGAACTTAGTGCCGCGTACGCCACTCAACTGGAATTCCGTGGGGAGTTCGATGCCGCTTTGCGTATGTACGAGCACGCAGCTAACGCTATCGAGAGTATCAGCAGAGACGAAAGTATCAAAAGTACAGAACCGGAAGCTGCAGAGAAGCTTCGAACTCAAAGTCTTGCGGGGGTGGCGCGTTGTACGTTCCGGTTGGGAGATCTGCGACGCGGTGTCAAGTTGGTGACGGAGATCGGAGACCTCTCAGTCTTTAAAGAGTGCGCAGCCATCTTAGAGTCCATGAAGCAGACGGCTGAAGCTGCTTCGCTGTACGAACAAGGCGGTCAGATCGAGAAGGCTGCGCAGTTGTTCGTACAGATGAAGAATCTCGCCCGTGCCGCGCCATTAATGACGCGCGTGAAAGCGTCGAAAGTTCACGCACAATTCGCACGAGCGAAAGAAGCGGCGGGGGAGTTTGCAGCTGCAGCGGAAGCGTACGAACATGCAGGGGAAATGGACAATGTTGTTCGTCTTCAACTGGAACACCTGGACGGAGCGGAGAAAGCGTTCGACATCGTTCGCGAGACGAAATCGTCAGAAGGAGCTTTATCCGCTGCTCGTTACTGTGCAGATGCCGGTCGCTACCCGAACGCCATTGAGTTTCTACTGCTAGCGAATAAAGAGGACGAGGCGTTCGCTCTGGCTCAACAGCATGGAGAAGTCGACTGTTTTGCTTCTACCTTAGGCCAGGAGAACATGTCGGCTTCGAGAGCTTCGCAAGTGGCTGAACACTACGAGAGATTATCCCCTGAACGTGCAGCCGAGTTCTACCAGGCTGCTGGAAACTACCATAAGGCTTTGAGACTGTTACTGGCGTGTAGTGCGGCCGGCGGTACAGCTGGAGGTCAGGGATCTGCAGCGGATACGGCGCTCGTACGAGCTATTGAAGTGGTGGGAGCAGCTCGCAACGATATGTTAACGCACACCCTGATCGACCACCTCATGGGCGAACAAGACGGCATTCCGAAGGATCCACACCATATCTTCCGCCTCTACTTGGCTCTGGGTAACTACACGCAAGCAGCTAAAACGGCGGTGATCATCGCTCGACAGGAGCAGGAACTGGGTAATTACAAGCTCGCGAGGGATGTTTTAGTGGAAACTTCGCGGCAATTACGTGCACGTCGACTACGCGTGGCTCGAGAGCTTCAAAACGCTTTGGCGCTGCTTCACAGCTACGTTTTAGTCAAGAAATTGGTCAAACGATCGCAGCACGGCCCGGCCGCGCGCATGCTCGTGCGCGTGGCGCAACATTTGTCCAAATTCCCGACCCACGCCGCGAATATCCTCATCTCAGCAGTCATCGAGTGCCAACGCGCAGGGTTAAGAGCCTACAGCTACGACTTCGCGGCTACATTGATGCGAACGCCAGAATATCGCGGATCCATGGATAAGGACATCCGACGCAAGATCGAGGCTATTGTGCGTCGACCCAATAAGGAACAACCGCCGGACACACGAAGTCCTTGTCCGTATTGTGCACATGAGCTAGCAGAGGCGGAACTGGACTGTCCAACGTGCAAGAACTCCATTCCGTACTGCGTTGTCACGGTACGAAATGTGTTTTACTTGATGTGATTACAGACTAATGAACGTGGTTTTGATCAGGGCTTTCACATGGTCAAGGACGACTGGACGCAGTGTCCGCGATGCACATTTCCAGGGTTGTACTCGCAGTTTATCGAACACCTGGGCACGGACCCGACTTGTCCGATGTGTGAACAGGGTCTGACCCAGGGCGAACTACACAAAGTTCCTGAAAACGAGGTGGTTCTCGACGATGAGGTTGCACCAGATGCAGGAGCGTCGTAGTTGGTGGAATTTGCTGAAAGATATGTATTGTATACTCTACAAAATATATTCTATGCCAGTGCTTGTTCAAACGGATAGAGCTCTCCAAACAGATACATGAACGACTCGTATCCTGCTGGACGGTTAAATCACATGTTGTGCATTCCTGGAACTCGAAAAGGGCTTTTCGGGGTGGAAAGTGAACATTTCTCGACTGATTTTGCTTTTCTTGAGGTCCTGGAGGCGAGCTCGCAGACGTATCAAGCCTACCGAGCAAGTATCTTACTTCCCGATTCGGTTGTCGTCGCTTTGCTAATAGCCAACTGCTGGTCCACAGCAGCTACTGCCTATTTCCTTCGGAAATCTCCTGCTCTCGAACGTGTTGTTGTGCTTTGATCAGCTTCGGGATCATGACGATCGTTCTGTTGATGGTGTTCGTCCCGTACACCGAGGCCTTCGATATCCCAACTAAATTGTTCCAGAACGCAGATTTTCTGTAGCAATCATCAAATCGGTATTGGAGAACCGCTTCATTTTCGCTTCAGGGATGTTCGATTTTGGTACGAAACTCATCCCACAACCAATATCCTCTTGGCTTTACTGACTCTGAGCGAGTTGCTAAGCTATGGAGACGTTCAAGCGATTACTAGCGCTGAGAACAAGGCGATTCAGTCGGCGGTAGTTAAACCGAAGGACTGAGTTGAAATCCCAAGTGTGGTAGCGAAAAGCTCTACAATTTCAGAAAACCCGAGCCAATGGCGTGCTTTTCACAAGTGGAAGGGCGTGATCGCAGTTGCTGTTTTTCTCCTTTGGGGATTAATCGTACTGCGGCATACCGAGCTGCTCATTACGATGTTGTGGGTTGTCGCGCAGAGACTCGTCCGTGGTTCTTCGAATGGGAAGAAGTCCTGCTCCAGTTTGGTGTATGATTTTAAAGCTCTTGGCACTTTATCACCGAGTAGAAGCTCGTTCTGCTGCGTGATTTTCAACATTACCACTGTCCAGTGCTCGATAGCCATCGGACATCCAACGTTTCGGTAATTTAGTCATGGTCCACATCTACAACTCCACGATCGTTAACCCCCCAACGCCCATACGTTGTACGTACAGCATCAATCATGTTGTACGTACAACATGTTAAAACGAGGACATTTTGCAACATAGTTGGGGTCCTGCGGGAAAATGCACAGGGGTAGGTGTAAATGATCTGCTTCAAAGCTGACATAAAATGTTTCAGTTGTGTGGACCACTACCGATCAACTAGTGGCTGTGAGGCTCATTTCAAAAAGAACTCAGGAGAAACCGAGATGGCCAACGTCCCCCTACGGGAAACGCGCAGTGAACACGCGCGGTTCCTAAAGCGCTTAGAAGGGAGGGATCCGCACGATCGTGCACGACTGCAGAAGGAGCACGCAGAATTCCTTGCTAGGAAGAGGCCTACGGACGCTAACTTCGGTGATTCCCAGCCTTCGACAAGTGGTGGTCCAAGTGTGAGCCGCGCGCCGTTATTTATCGCTCCCACAGGGAAGAGTGCTGCGTACGAGAGACAAACAAAGCGCAAGGCAGCAGAAAGGCAGCGTGCTGTGGCTGCAAAGACCGTAGCTGGTTCCGGAAAAAAGAGACGCTCCCCACCGAAGCCTAAAGACGACGATGCCGATTACCTCCCCGACGATGACGAAGAGGAGGTTGATGACGAGGACGAGGTTCTTTTAAGTGAAGACGTTGAGGTAGCCACCTTGCCTGTGTCAAAGGGAAAGGCCAAGCAGAAGACAAAGAGAAAAGCTGCGACAAAGTCTAAGGCACCGGATAATCCGAAACCAGCACGGAAACGTAGAGCTATCCAGGTCAACAAAGAGTCGGAAATTGCTGGAAGGGCAAATGCGGCCAAGAATCGAGTTGCTGAGGCTGCGAGTGCTGAAACTCAAGGTACCTCCGCTCTACAAGACGCCCGAAAGAAGCTCAAGGAAGTCGCTTCCGCTAAGAAGAAGGTAAAGACGGCATCTACGACGACAAAGAGGAAGCCTCGTGGCAAGTCGGCGGAGCCGTTGAAGAAGAAACGCACGGCAAGCGTCATCGATGAGGACGAAGACTCCGCTTCAGCTCTCAGGTACAACATGCATCATGTTGCATGATACAACATGTTCTAACGGCCTATGTTGTATGTTATGCAGGTACTTACAACATATTCACTTTCCAGGATGTATACAACGTCTCCAGCGGTGTACCGTACAACATGTAGTGGCCTCCAACATGCGTACAACCGCAAAAAGTGGTGTGATGTACAACATGACGGGAGGTCCAGCATGTGTACATCATCATTGGATGATGTCTCGTACAACTTGATATCATGTTGGACATCAACTCTGTTACTAACTTAGTTTGCTATTCTAGATCTCCTGTTCAAAATCCGGTCACGATGGGTTCTGCTGCTATTTCGGAATCGTCTCAACATTCTGGGAGTCCTTCTCCAGCAGGTAGTCAACCAACCTCTCCTGGTATTGTTCAATCCCCCCTCGCTATTGTTTCAGAAGAAGTGGAGGGCTCGATGGATGGTTACGATGTCATAGGGTCGGATTGTGAAGACACTGAAACTGAATTTTGTTTCGTGGATGATGACGATGAGCTCGATCTCGGACGACAAACTAGTGATGGGAGTGAAATTTACGACGAAGATGAAGATTCCGGAGTTTCCGATATTGACGTGGAAGTGGATGAAGGATCTTCAGTGCAAGGAATACCAGTCCAGACATGGAGCGAGCTCGACAAGAAGGACATGGCAAATTTCGCGAAGAGTGCGGATAATATGGCTGCAATGAGAGCAAGCGGTTGGACACACGGTATATGAATAGATTTGGTTGATGTTGTATCATACAACACGTTCTTACCTGTATCATGTTGTACGTAGATCCTGACAATTTCCCGCAAGATCAACGCTATCCGAATTTGTTCAGTGGGGATTATAGACCGACGGAAGAAGTGTTGAAGTTGTCTGATTCACCGTTGAAGCTGTTTTTCTTCTTCATGCCAAAATCTCTATGGAGGACTATCGCAGAAGAGTCAAATCGCTACTTTGTTCAAAACCTGACGGCCCGAGTTGACAAGATGTTTGAGAAGCAGCACACACCAGGAAGAAGGTCAAAAGAGTGGTTTTTGCAACGCGAAGCAAAGAAAGCTGACATTGCACCACACGAGCTCTTGCATGTCATTGGGTTACTCATCGCGCGGATGCAGAACCCCCATCGTCGCCGTTTCCGTGATCACTGGGGACAAAATACCAAGGGGGCGGTTCCGCGTGGGTCTTTTGGTGATTTTATGGCTAGACATCGGTTTGAGCACATCATGGCGAATCTCCACTTCACGAATAATGCTGATGAAAAGGCAACCACTGATAGGGCGTGGAAAGTCAGATCTATTGTGGATACGCTCCAGCAAACCTTTCCGTTGGGGTATTCGACTCCTCCCGTGATTTCATTCGACGAAGGTATATTACCTTCTAAGAATCGCAAGAACCCAACCCGACAATACTTGAAGGCAAAACCGCACAAGTGGGGGACCAAGTTATTCCTGACATGTTGTGCAAATACGGCTTATTGCATGCGGTAGGTAAACACGCCACAAGCCCAAACGGGCTTGTGGCGTATTTTTTTTTGGCTATGTTAATCATGTTGTATCCTAACGTTGTATTTGAACATGGTGTATCTTACTACATGTAGACTTGAGATTTATTGCGGAAAACAGCAGCATATCCAGGAAGTTGGAAACGTTCCTGAGAGTCAGCGATCTGCAGACCCAAACACTGGTCCATCCGCAGTTATCCGCAATCTCGAAGCCGTGTTGCCACGCCGTCAAGACGATGTGTTCCATCTAGTGGTGACAGACCGATTCTATACATCGGTCCAGCTTTCGTTTCAGCTGCTGGAACGGAACGTCTACAGTATTGGTACTATCATGGGTGATCGCCTTGGGTATCCACGAGAAGTGGTAGAAAAAAATGTGGTGTAGTGGATCCGCTGGAATGAGCAGGGATCCAACGTTCACACACGGCGCCCAGACACTGACTAACGGAGGGGGTACTCCGATAACCGTGGGGTTGCTGAGGCTCACCTTGTGTACCCGTCAGTGGGCGGGATCTGCTCTCTCAGGAACGGGAGACTGTACACAGGCGTGAGGGCTTGAACGTCCTTGGCGGGGACTTGGGAGGTTGGACTTGCGTGGGTATTCCTGCACACAGGTCCTGGTTGGGGGGATCTTGGTCTTGGACTCGAAGATCTTGTGGATCCTTGGATCCGGGGTTGCCTTGATGGGTGTGGGGTCCTTTTCCTTTCCTTTACTGTCTTGCTTGCCGCCTCCTGTAGCGGTTGGTCTTGGGGGTGTTGAGAGGTCGAGGGATCCTACGGTTAAGCAATCAACACCGTTGGATCCGGGGTCTTCACTAGCGTAAGGTAAGCCGGCCAAATCGGGGATCCGGTCTTAGCTGTAGCTAGGTGTGCGAAGAAACTTGCAGGAACACTAAGGGGAGGCAAATACACTATCCTCTTCCCTTGTCTTAAGTCCCGAAGAAAACCACTTGCGCACTAGAAGGTAGAATTCGACTCTCTAGGGGGTGAGATATCGAGAGATCCCTACACTAGCGTAAGGTAAGCCGGCCAAATCGGGGATCCGGTCTTAGCTGTAGCTAGGTGTGCGTAGTGACTTGCAGGGACACTAAGGGGAGGCCAATACGCTATCCTCTTCCCTTGGTGAGCCCTGAGGAAAACCACTTGCGCACTAGAAGGCAAATTCGACTCTCTGATTTATGGCTATCCAGTTTCTCATCCTGTACCCTATCTTTCCCATCGCAAACCTCTATCTTAGATCATGCTGGCTCTTTTCCAACTGCCTCACCACGTTGATGTCATAAACCTTGAGGATCCGGCTTCGGGATCTCTGGATCTTGGATCTTGGGGATCTTGGATCTGGATCTCTGGATCTTGGATCTGGATCTCTTGGATCCGAGGATCTTGGATCTGGATCTCTGGCATCTGGATCCGAGGATCTTGGATCTGGATCTCTGGATCTTGGATCTTGATCTCTGGATCTTGGATCTTGGGGATCCGGCTTCTGGATCCGAGGATCTTGGATCTGGCTTCTGGATCCGAGGATCTTGGATCTGGATCTCTGGCTTCTGGATCCGAGGATCTTGGATCTGGATCTCTGGCTTCTGGATCCGAGGATCTTGGATTATGGGGATCTGGCTTCTGGATCCGAGGATCTTGGATCTGGATCTCTGGCATCTGGATCCGAGGATCTTGGATCTGGATCTCTGGATCTTGGATCTTGGGGATCCGGCTTCAGGATCCGAGGATCTTGGATCTGGATCTCTGGCATCTGGGTCCGAGGATCTTGGATCTTGGAGATCCGGCTACAGGATCCGAGGATCTTGGATCTGGATCTCTGGCTTCTGGATCCGAGGATCTTGGATCTGGATCTCTGGATCTTGGATCTTAAGGATCCGGCTTCAGGATCCGAGGATCTTGGATCTTGGGGATCCGGCTACAGGATCCGAGGATCTTGGATCTGGATCTCTGGCTTCTGGATCCGAGGATCTTGGATCTTGGGGATCTTGGATCTGGATCTCTGGATCTTGGATCTTGGGGATCCGGCTTCAGGATCCGAGGATCTTGGATCTTGGGGATCCGGCTTCAGGATCCGAGGATCTTGGATCTGGATCTCTGGCTTCTGGATCCGAGGATCTTGGATCTTGGGGATCTTGGATCTGGATCTCTGGATCTTGGATCTGGATCCCTGGCATCTGGATTCAAGGATCTTGGATCTGAAGGATCCGCACTTAGGACTGCCGGATCCGCACTTAGGACTGTGGGATCCGAACTTAAGTCAGCCAGGCCAAGTGGATCCTAACTTAGGATCCGCCCTAGAGTAGGTACCAGTTCCAGGGATCTGCCCTTATCGTAGCACCACTGTCGCACGTCACCCATCATCGTGGTCGTTCTGCGTCCTGTCCGGCTTGATTTGAATCCACTTCACCACAATCGCCCCTGGGACGAGGTTGTTGCCGCACAACGGCATCACGTCGTTCCCATACAAAATTCCAATTTGGCTCGTCATTCCTCAAATCGCGACCTCTGCAAAATGGATCGGCCTGCCGACGACTGTTCCTCCGCGTACACCACCGTGTTCTTCGGCCAAGATCCCTCTGCGGCTCAGCCTCCATGTTCCCATTGTGACCACGCTCCTTCCGATCCCGCTGTAGCCGCGACTCCAACGGTCCCGGATCTGGATCCTGTGTATGCTGCCGTCGCTTCCCTCCAGTCTCTCTCCGATGGATACGCTGAGATGCAGGCCAGCTACCAACAAGTGCTCCGGGATCTCACTTCGGCGCGGCGACACAATGAAGAACTCCATGGTCTGTTGCAGCCTCGTCTGAACCTTGCTCAAGCGTTCATTGACTTCGCGCAGCATCGGTATAATGTTTCTCAAGGTGCTCTCCGGCTGGCGAAGCAAAAGGAAGCGGAAGCGGTGCAAGATCTGGATCGGCTCAAGGATCACTTGCGTGAGCTCGACGTCCTCAAGGCCCAATACTCGGATCTAGAGGTCTCTTCAGCAGAAGCCTATGCTGTCTTACAGGACTATGCAGTCGGACTCGAGCGGCAGATTGCTGGGGAAGACATCTCGGCGGAGGATCCATCCGTGGTACGGTTGGCTCAAGAGCTTGAGCATCAGCGTGAAGAATCTTCGGAACTGTTAGAGCGTTCAACGGAATTGGAGGAGAAGTTGAAAGACGCGGAGACCGCGCGAGATGCGGCCTTACTCGAGCAAAATCGTACCAGCGTCCAACTCGCGGAGTCCGCTATCCGTTGCGACCAACAAGCACGCAAGATTGAAGATCTTCGGGCCCACCGTGACCAGCTACGTGAGTCGCTCAAGCAGCTCCCCAATCAAAATCTCGTCAAGACTGTCGAGTCGCTCAAACTGGATCTTCATGTTCGGAACGAGAGGGTCCATGAGCTGGAGAATCTTCTCGCCAAATCAGAACGTCGACGTGGGGAACTCCATCGAGTTCATACGCATACTGTCCAGAAACTCGACCGGGCCAGCGAAAACCTGGCGCGTCTGACGCAAGAGAACCTCAACGCCCGTGAAGAGATCGAGCATCAGCAGAGACGGTCTGAGAAGAACGTATCCAAGCGTCAGAGCGCCGAGAAGAGTCTCCAGAGGGCCGAAGATGATCTGCTGAAAGTAAAACGTCAACGCGATCGGGCGGACCAAGCCAGAGAGAAAGCCGAACGTGAGATCGATCGGATCCGGAACCAGTCGTCAGAACAGAGGAAGATACGTGCGGATCTGGATCGGATCCGCCTCGAGCGCGACGAGGCTGCCCGGGCGTCTACAGCAGCGATGCAAGAGCTGGACAAGACCATGCAGAAGATCTCCACAGTAACCCTCGAACGCGATCAGGCCAGGCAGATCTTCGCCGGGAAGGATCAAGTGATTCGTCACCAAGGGATGGAGATCCAGCGCTTGAAGAGTGAATCGGAGCAGCTGGCTGCGTCGTTGACACGGGCAGTGACCAGCGAAGAAGACCTCAAGCGTCTCCGCCACGACCATCAAGATCTCAAAACGAAGTATGACGCGCTCGAGCAGGAGCACCTCGCCCTGGAAGAAGAGCATCGCAGTGTAATTGACGAGCGTACGTCGGCCCTTCGTAATTTGGCCTCGATCGCCTCTATGGCTATGCGCAGTTCCTCGAATGCCCCAAGCGCGCAGTCTGAGTCTTCTACTTCCCAAGAAGGTTCTTCTGCCAAGCGTCGTCGACGCGAAACTTCTGTCCCGACAGGAGAGCCGCCGCACAAGATATCGCGTCAGGCCGATCCTGCAGATCCTTCCACTGTCGTGTCCAAACCTGCGCCTGTTCCCGTTTCCAAAACAGCAGGTGATGCGACTGACGATCCGGATCTCGACTTCGGGGACGCGGCGCAAGAGCGACCGGGGAAGGATCAAGACTCGGCGGATCCCAAGCGTGTTCCACCTCCGGACAAGTCTGCTGAGGCACCCCTGCCGAGTGCACCCTCAGAGATCCCGGATCTGACATCTTCCGCGAAGTCTTCCGCTACCGCTGCCAAGCCCCCTGAGGGATCACAGGGTTCCGGTGAGGGAGGTCCAGCTGGATCTGGTGCGGGAGACGACCCAGGATTCGGCTCGGGCAGCGAGTCGGAGGAATTTGATGAAGAACAGTTGAAGGCCGTCATGTCACGCTCTCGGTCGGAACTGCGTCGGCGTTCGTCGGGGGACGGGTCGGCGTCTGCTCCCATTGAGATCCGAGACGCCCCCACTACCCACTCCAGTGTTGCATCCAGCCCTTCACGTTCTGCGTCCCCCGAGGTTCACCCGACGGATTCTCTCGAAAGGAGTGTTGGGCTTCAGTTCGAGGCGTACGGCCCACTAGAAGAGTTCGTTCCGGCTGTTCGGGATCCACGCGAGATGTCTCCTGAAGAGGTGGCCCCTTGGATCGCAGACCAAGTCAGCCTTCTGAGTCTGCAAACACTCTCTGCCAGTGGCCTGACCGCTTGTTATCGCCCAGGGTGGCTGTTTCCCCTTCGTGTCGGTCGTGGTGCTATGGATCCATCCAGCTACGCTCCAGATCTAATCTCCAAGGCGCAAATTACCGAGTTGTACGCGACGGAGCCATGGAAGGGTCTGGGGTCCCAGTCTCCGCCTCCTTACACCTTTCAAGCCGGCTTGTCACCCCATCTCGCGGAGATCCTGAGCTGGTATGACGCATTCGAGGCTGCCAACTTGCAAGCGATCTGGGAATGCACGCACTCGTTCCCCATCTCTATAGAGCTTCGGAAGGCGGACCATTGGTTCACCAGCTTCTATCGCCGCCGAAAGAATCGCGGGTCCCATGCCCGGAGCAACTACCGCAAGCTTCAGAGCAAGATCTTCGAGAGGATGCGCCTGACCGGGTGTTGCGACTTGGATCTATGGTTAGATCCACACTTCGTCCACTTCCCCTTACCGGCGGAAGATGTCACTTGGTATCCTGGGGCTGAGGCTGTCGACACTGGAGCAGATCCTCCACGGAGCCTCTTAGCTGCCCTCGAAGATTGTGATCGTCAAGATCCTTGGCGTACTCACTACCGGTCTGGATCTTCTCACCCCAGCCTTGGCACTAGTCGACTCTCCATGAAGTTCGTCCGATCGCTACCTGATTTCGATGCTGAAGCTGCCAGGGCCAGAACTTTGTAAGCGGCATTGCATAACTTTTTATATTTTCTTGCCCGTCTTCTGTCTCCTTCACCTGGTATCCATGTCCTCCATCTTCAGTTTTGCTAAGATGTATTTCGAGATCCAGTATCCAAAACTGGGGATCCAGCCTTTGGATCCTACAAAGCCGACTCAGAGCTCTGAGGATCCAGCTCCAAGATGGATCCATTTCGAAAATCCGGGGATCCGGCCTCGGGATCCGGAGATCCAACTTCCAAACTCGATGATCCAACTTTCAAAATCGAAGATCCGAGGATCCGGCCTCGGGATCCAGAGATCCAACTTCCAAACTCGAGGATCCAACTTTCAAAATCGAGGATCCGAGGATCCGGCCTCGGGATCCGGAGATCCAACTTCCAAACTCGAGGATCCAACTTTCAAAATCGAGGATCCGAGGATCCGGCCTCGGGATCCAGAGATCCAACTTCCAAACTCGAGGATCCAACTTTCAAAATCGAGGATCCGAGGATCCGGCCTCGGGATCCAGAGATCCAACTTCCAAACTCGAGGATCCGGCCTCGAGATCCGGAGATCCCACTTCCAGAATGGATCCGCTTCGAGGATCCAGGGATCCGGCCTCGGGATCCGAAGATCCAACTTCCGAGACATATCCCCTTATGAGCTCCGAGGATCCAGGTAGAAAATTCGTCCCAAACTCGAGCTCTAGACGGGATCCGAGCGTAGGTTCTGATCCTGCTTTCCAGCCCTCTCCAGAAATCGGTCTTCTTTTCTTCATATACAAACATACATCGCGTCCACTCGCAGTAGACTGCCAGTCTTCTCTTCTCCACACTAACGAGCGCCCTCACCAGTGAAGATCCACCCCCGTCGCCTACTCTTCTTCGTGCGACTGCATCGCTTGGAACCGGTTCTTTTTGCTTCGTTCTTGGAGGAATTCATGCAGTAACGCGCCGCAGTTCAAATCCGCTTCGTCCACCCAAGTGGGATTCTCATACCCCTTCCAGAAAACTTGGAACTCTCGTCGGATCCGGCCGTATCGAGTGGGTCGTCCTGTCCGAACGTCCGCGATCCGCTCGACTTCAAACTCGTCGTCTTCCAGATCACGATCCCAGCTGTCCTCCGGTAACAAAGCTTCGTCGAAGTCTAAGCGATCCGCTTCGTCCACTGTCAACTGGGTCTTCGGTCGGTCTGGGAATGTCCTGACTGGCTTCAACTTGGAAATGTGTACCACCGGAAACAAGTGGTAGTCTGTACCAACGATCTCCAAGCGGGCTGCGTACTCATTCGTCATCTCCGCCACACGGAATGGTCCATGCCACAGGTGGGCCAGTTTCTTGGCGTATCCCTCCTTAACTCTGTCTAAGAACAGCCACACTTGGGATCCGGCCTCGATGGAGTGTTGAGTCGCCGTCTCGTTCTGCCGGTCTGCACGATCCGAAATCGCCCGCTTCAGGCGGTCATTCACCTCAGCCCTGGCTAGTTGGTAGTGTCGCTGGATCCGATACCTCCAGCGTCGTGGATCTGTATCTCGACGTCCGGTATTCCCCACAGAGAGCGTTGCTTCCAGAGTCGTCTTGAGGTCCCAACCGTGTGCGAGGTAGAATGGTGTGTCGCCCCTAGTCCGATCTTGCGCAGTATTCAAGGCGAAAGTCAATCGTTCGGCATACTCGTCCCAATCGCGCTGGTCGGGATCCTGGACATACATCTTGATCGCTCGGGTAATTGTCTGCACCATCCGCTCAGCCGTGCCATTTGACTGTGGTCGGTAAGCCATAGTGGCTCTCTGGCGCTGGCCTAGGATCCGGTTGAAAGCACGAAACAAGTCGGACATAAACCCAGGTTCTCGGTCGTGACGGATCACCTGGCTGGCGCCGAAACGACGAAACACACAGATCTCATAGGACTCCGCGATGGCCTGGGCCGTTCGCGAGTTATTCGCATTGACGATCACATAACCAGTGAAGAGATCCACCCATACCAAGAGTTCAGTGTTCCCTTTCTCGGATCGTGGTAGCGAGGGTATGTGATCCATGGCGATCACTTGGAACGGGTAGGTGGCTTGAATGTTGCCTGGCGATACACCACGAATGGTGGGTCGCCCCTTGCCTGTCTCGCAGTCCACGCATTCTCCCACAAACCGCTGTACAGATTTGAAAAGTCCTCTCCAGTAGAAGTGATCCTTGATCCTCTGGTACGTACGGCCGATCCCTTGATGTCCTCCTTCTAGACTGTTGTGATAGTGGTGCAACAAGTCGGCCTGAAGCGTCTCAGGTATAACCAGTCGTAGCAATCCATCTCGATCGGCTTCGGCCCTTCGTGAAGGTGCGCAATAGAACAACAGCTCATCCCCGTCCAACTCGAAGTTGTCTGCCAGCAGGCGGCACGTCTTGGCTTCAGCCGCAGTCAGATCTGTCAGCTGTCCCCGCAGGAACGACTTCAGGTTGAAGATCCATGTCTCTTCGTCCTGGGCTTGTCGGATCCGGTCGATCCTCAACCGTTGCACGGACTCCTCGTCGAGTACTCGGGGTCGCCCCTCTCTAGCTTGTCTTCGAGTAGCAACTGCACTGATCCGTGGTGTCGGATCCTCGGATCCTGATGTCAGAATCTCATCCAACCGATTCAAAGTGACGAGATCCTCGCGATCCGCCCCTTGGTCGATTGTAGTCCCGCTCTCTCGTTGCAATGCTGCACTGGCCAAGCTGTCAGCGCTTGTGTTCCACGCTCGCTTCACATGTAGCAGGTCGTGATCCGGCCATTCCCGAAGCCGCATTAACGCCTTCCGTCTCAGTAATGTCAGGGCCGGCGCTTTACAGTCGATCTCGCCGCGCATCTGGCGGATCACCAGATTCGAATCTCCGCAGATAACAAGTCGCCCCTTAGCCAGATCCTCGAGTAACTCGAAACATAATAGAAGTCCGTTGTACTCCGCTTCGTTGACTGTCAGGTTCTCTGCGTATCGAGATGCTGCCTTAATCACCCTCCATTCAGGTAACTTCCAGACGATCGCGCTGAAGGACCCACCGCCTCGTTTCACCCTGGCGGATCCGTCGAAACTAACCACCCACAACTCTTCCTCCGGTCCTACGGTTGGTACTGGCATCTGGATCGCTCGGCGTGGCTCTTTCCTCGGGGCGATGTTCACTAGAGCTTGATCCACCTCGGATCTCGGGGTGATACTTGCGGCGAGGGATCCGAGGGTCTCGTCCTCCCCTTTCGTACACTTCGTGATCTCCAAGGTCCAAGGCGATAACAGCGCTGCCCATTGGCCCAACCTTCCTTGTAGTCCGGTAGAACGGAACAACCACCGGAGGGTAGAGTGCCTGGTTAGGACCCGGATCCGTCGTCCAACCAACATGGAATATCCGAGATCCAGGATCCTTAACAATGCCAGCACCTCCTTCTCTACGATCCCATAGTTCACTTCGTTCGGTTTCAGGGATCTGCTAACGAACATCACCGGCATGTAGATTCCATCGTGATCCTGCGTCAGGGAAGCTGAAATGGCCCATTCACTGGCGTAGACAATCACCACCGGTTGCTTGTCGGGATTGAAATGCCGAAGCGTAGGAGTCATAGCGATCTTCCTCTTCAGGGCCTCGAAGGCGGCTGAAGCACGGATCCACTTCTCATCCGGATCTCTCGGGCTCGACGGATCCTCGGGGTCCTTGATCACAGAGTCGGTTGGCTGCAGGATCTTGCGGCTGGACCTTAACTCCGCGAAGTCGACCTCCCTCAGTTCGTAGAGTACCGACGCGTAGACCGCCATGTCCTCGATGAATCGAGCGTAGTAGTTTAGGCTACCCAGGAAAGATTGCATAGCGCGCAGCGATCTCGAGATCCACCAGCGCTTCTCGGTCCTTCGGATGTGCCTCTAGTCCTTCGCTAGACACTCGGTGTCCCAGGTAATCGACCTTCTTCAGACCCCAGAAACTCTTGGCCACGCTGATCGACAAGTTCCACTTGTCACAGGCTTCCAACAATAAATGCACTCGCTCACACAGGTGATCCCAGGATCCGGCGGTCACTAAGATGTCGTCGATGTACGATCTTCGTCCAAGTACAGACTGTTCACCGTTCGTCTCCGGGATCCCATCTCGGAAGAGATCCAACGCGGATCCGGATCCGGCCGTGGGCAGGATCCGTAGGAACCCATAGAGGGCGTTGTCCAACAAACGCTGGTAGATCTGCGGGGCATTCTTGAGACCAAACGGCATCCGGTTCCACTCAAACAGTCCAAACGGAGTGATAAATGCCGAGATGGCCCTTGCACGATCCGTCATAGAGACGACCCAAAAACCACTAGCCATATCGAGAGAGCAGTACCACAACACGGCGTCGAGATCCTCCAGTAGATCATTGATGAGAGGCATAGGATATACCATCAGCCTCGTCAAGCTATTCACCAGCCTGTAGTCGATGCAGAGCCTGATATCAACGCCATTCTTCTTGATGATCACGACGATTGGCGAGGCCCACGGCGATGTAGAGACTTGGATAATCTTCGCTTGTAACAACCCTTTGATCAGATCCGAAAGTTTCTCGCGATACTGCGGTGCCACTTTACGTACTCGCTGGGCGATCGGCTTGGCGTCTCCCACATCGATGTCACAGATCGCGCCTACGGCAGGAGGCGGTAAGGCATTACCCTTCCCGATCAGCAGGTGCTTGTACTTCCAGATCTCATTCGCCAGTCGTCGGATCTCCTCAGGCGTGTTGGAGGCTGGATCCCCCACTTGGAGATCCTCGATCTTCACTTCGACCGTTGCCGTCACAACTTCTGGTAGCACCGTCATCTCCTTCTCAAGATCCTCCGCGTAGGATCCACCATTCTCGTGGACAAAACCTCCATCGTCGACGTGATCTTCCGCGTTACTGGGATCCGGCCGAGATTTCACGACAAGATCCGATGATCTGACTGTAGCGTGTGACCGGGCAAAGGATCCAGGATCCGGCTGGGACTCAGCCACGGGATCCGGTCGGGATCCAACCACGAGATCCTGATCGAAGACTCCTTCACGATCTCCACACCCTGGATCCAGTAACAGATCTCCACTCATCCCAACTGCTGGCTGATCACTGGACACAGGATCCAGCTTCCTCCTGGCGGGATCCGACTCCGGAGCGGTACCTCCTTCGGTACGTCCTCCAACTTCACTCCCCGCTTCCAAACCGGTTCCAACAGCAGGATCACTCTTCTGCGCACCACATCCAGCTCCTGGATCATCCTCTGGGGTCTTTGTCGCTCCCACGCACGTCGTCGTCCCTTGGTCCAGATCTTCTTGTGCCGTCACGCCTTGATCCGGATCCCCTGGCGCCCTTGAGTCTTCAATCTTGCCTTGGCGCACACCATCGTCTTCGCCTCGGCGAGGCGCATCTGTAGCACCCTTGGTACACGCGTAGATCGCCCTGGGTGCCTCGCAATCGGCGGCGCCCTTCCTGCAGGCCGTCTCCGCCGCTCGCTCATATTTGTGTGAATATGAGGAGCTCAGATCCCCACTAAGTGCGGACTCAGACGACTGTTCGGACCTGCCCCGTCCTTGACCCATGTCGCATGTGCGACACCGATCTTCAAGCTGTGTCAGGTAAGGATCCGACTTTGCTTGTAGATGGAGTTGGGAGGCGTGAGGCACCTCATTCGAAAGGTCTTGATCGGGCGCGTATAATGGTAGCGCTCTGAGTTCCTGGGCATTCCTGTGAGCTCCGGGGCACCCCAAAACCTTGGATCCGACTGTGCCATCTGAATGATGGTCACCTGTCCCATGATTATGGGGCGACCCTTCGGCATCATTGTCCCGGCTCTGTGCAGAGACGGGGCAGCCCTCCGGATCTTCAAGGAGGAGTGTCGACATGGCCCCTTCGGCTTCTAGGGCTCCGTTGAAGGCGTGTGATGGCTCGTTAGACGCGCCTTGCATCGCGCTGCATGCCCATACCAACTTTGGCAGTGGTGCATGCATATTCGCCCCAGGGCACGTCAAAACGTCATCTCCGACTGATTTGTCGGGGTGATGGTCGTCGCCCGTCGCACGGACATGCTGCCGATATTCAACGGTGGCGTCCAGTCTCTGGCCAGAGACAGTACACGTTGCCGGATCTTCAATCAGACAAGCTGTAGAGGATCCGGAGGATCCTTGAGCCTGTGGATCTCGGATCCGGGCGTGTGAGGACGCCCCTTGGTCCGATGAGGCTTGCGCAACGTCCTTTGTGGCCTCTGGCCCAAATCGGACACGGCGGTGAGCTTGGAGCTTAGCCGTTGACGGATCGGATCCACCTGACTGGATCCTGTCTCGCCAGTCGGCCGTTCCTTCAAGGATTCGGTCCGACGTAGGTGGCGAGCCGGGGCAGCGCGACACGACAGCGGTGTGGACAGGGCGCTTCAAGATCCCCTTCGGCTCGGTGTACTTCGGGCGATCCACCGCCGGCTCAAGCTCCCATGGCTCCTTCGGACGCGGTGGCGGCGGGATCTCCGTCGTGGCGCTCATGGCGAGGTTCTGCCATTCGTGGTAGCGCCTGGATCCGACGGAGATGAAGCCTGGAGTGCGGGGAACGTGATCCCCGGCCAGCCACATGCCGATCTCTTCGTTGTGGTTGAGAGAGATCGCCTTCTCACCAATGTTGGTAAGTTGTAGATAGCGGATCTTGCCTGGGCCTTGTACTAACGTCGGTACCCATTGCTTCCCTCTCCGTAACCACAGCTTCTCATACTCCCTGAGATGGATCCGGTCCGGGTGCTCGAAGATCCCGCCGGGTTCCAGCCGTATGCCTTCTTGGAGGAGTAGCGAGCGAGCCCGGCCACTGAAGATCTGCCGCCGTCCATGGAGTCGCACACGGATCTCGTCGTGCAAGCACACGGATCCGTCGCCCAAGTCAAGTCGGATCCCGGCCGGTACCATGAAGTCCATACCGAGGATCGCGTCGCAGTTGGGTGGAAGATCCTCGCCGACCCAGACATCGCAGAAGTTTATTAAGTACCCAGCCAAGATAACTTTAATCCTTGTTTTGCCTGCTGCAATATACAACTGCTCACCAATTCCGAGGCATTCTTGTGTTTGACTAGTGTCAATCTGGGATCCAACCTTACGAGCAAAGGCGGCATCGATGATCGACACCTCGGATCCCGAGTCAAGAAGCACGGTGGACTTGGCATTGTTGATCTTGCACGTTGCCTTGGCCTGCTTGAAGTGTTTGCTGGGGACATGGTACTGCCAGTACCCGCGTGACTCTCCAGGCATGAGATCCAAGGACATAGCGATCTCGGATCTCTGGTATTCATCGTCTGTAGAGCGGAAGCTTGCAACTCTAGCCGTACGTTTCCCATGAAGTTCACATGTATTATCCAATAGATCCGTTTGCTTGTTGCTAACTCGATCCATGGCTTTCTTGTTCACATATGCATAGATGTAAGACGTTGAACGCTCGTCTCGTACCGGATTCAAACCCGGCGAGCGTCCTAGTTTAACATCTTCTCGGCAGCTTCCGGAAGCATGTGCTTACTTGGATCGAACCACTGCCGGATGAGGTTGTAGAACTCCTCCATCTGGCATTTGCCGTGATCGTGAAGTTCTCCGCAGCCGCGACACACGAAGAAACAGCGATCCGACGGATGACCCTTCTTGCCGCACTTCTGGCAGGTAAGGCGCTTCCAGCAGCCAAAATCCGAATGTTTCCTGGATCCGCAGTGCGAGCAGCGCTGCCTTCGTTCGGAGAAACGTGGTCGACGATCTTGTGGCGTTGGATCCGAGCTGGCTTGGGCTGGATCCGGATCTTTCTTAGGATCCGAAGTCCCTGTCTTGGCCTCTGTTGATCCGGCTGTCGTCGAGGTAGTCGGTCGCTCACTCGAAGCTGCTACGTATGCTCTGCGAAGTTCACCATCGGATCCGGAGTCCTCGGAGTCGGATCCCTCCGATTCGACAACTTGCATGGAACGGATCGCACGCGTTGGACCGGTTGGCTGCGGGGCCGTCGTGGTCTTCGGCCGGAACTTGCTGGACCCTGACGACGGCTTCTTCTGTCTGGATCTCGCGCGATCTCTGGCCCGCAGCACGTCTTCGAGTTGATCCGCGTCCGCAAGTCGGAGTAATGTCAATTGGTCTGCCAGATCCGCATCCCCGAGCGTTTCGATGAAGTGTTCGACGTGCTCGCGGCGGGCTTTGGCATCTCCATCCTTGATCATCACCCTCGCACGGAGACCTGCTACGTTCAAGCGATACAAGTATTCCAGTGGCGACTCATCGGATCTTTTGCGAGCGTGGTAGTATTGCCACGCCACCGAGACTCCGAGGCCACAGTACTGCGTCTGGAAGGCCTTCAGCAGAGTCACTCCACTTCAGCCTTGTGGATCGACTGAGTTGTCTGTACCAGTTTCGCGCTGGACCAGTGAGCAGATCTCCGAAGGTAAGGCATTTTCTTCGTCCGATGCTTGATCTCTCGTGAAGGCTGACTTGACCTTACTAATCCATGATCTTGCTCGTTCCTCGTCGTGATCCTTGCCCGTGAACTCCTTCAAGTCCGATATTGCAGAGATCCGGATCCGTTGAATCGTGCTGGATCCTGCCGTAACGGATACAGCGGTAGTCGTCGCCGTACGCCGTGGAGCTAATCCGTCAAGGTCGTCAGGGTCATACTCCCCAGTTCTCAGGGTGTGATCCTACTGACTCCATCTCGACATCCCGGTACACAGGATCCGCAGTGTGCGTTGTAACCCGTGGAACCACAGTCATCTGCTGTTCCTTCAAGAATTTGTCCATGGCCGATTGGAAATAGGTTTGCAGCCTGTTGGTGGATGCATGCGGCGGATCCATGGCACGGGGCTGATCACGCGAGATGTCCCGCGTTCGGGCTGGCTTGATCTCCGGGACATCCGTCGGCATACGGGCTGCCAGCATCGCAGCACCTGTAGGCCCGAGCGCCATACGTCGGGGTTCAGACGGACTGTCGGATCCTGCCTCAGACTCCGCCGAGGCGTATCGAGAGGATCCAGTCTGATACTCTGGGGACTGCGCTAGCTTGGACACCAGATCCCGGGTCGCTCGTCGTTCACCAACGAGGGGCTTCAGTCGGTTGAATAATGAAGCCGCTGCGATACGGATCCTGTCGTGGTCCAAGCGGAAAAGTGAGTCCCCATCGAAAGCTCCTGCCGCGAAACCAGCTTCCTCTAACAGGCAGAGGAGGTCCAAGGCGCTGTCTAGACTGTTCGTAGACTGCGCCGGCGCCGTGATCGGGCCGGTGAGGGATCCAACCAACTGGGGTTGTAGGATCCTCATCACAGGGTCTTCTCGGAGGAAGTCCTCGAGCGCGATCCGGCGATACGAAGCCTCCAGCTGGGTCGACGACCACTCCGATTTCACCACCGGCTTCTCGTCGACATCAGATCCTGGTGCCCTCAGCTTCTTCCGCGCAGTCTTCATCTTCTTCTTCGACGTTTTACCACCTGAGATCTGCGCGGGGGTTGTGGTGGTGGATAAAGATCCAACAGCTTTCGCTGATGAATCCCCACCCGGCGGATCAGAACTCGCGTTCCGATCCGCAGGGGTCCCCGAAGGACCTGGGGAGGAGGGGAGGTTTTTCTTCCGAGTCTGTTGCCAGACTCGCCTCCTTCCCTGTCGGCAGAGCTCCTCCCAGGGCTCCGCCGATCCGTGGATCTAGCGTTCAGCGGTGCTGACGGCGATCCAACGACCGTCGGCACTTCTTCTCCCGGTTCTTCCTTCACTTGTACAGTCTCTTCGGACTCACGGTGATATCCGCCGTCCCCAAAAGATCCGGGCACGCGCACCATTGTGGTGTAGTGGATCCGCTGGAATGAGCAGGGATCCAACGTTCACACACGGCGCCCAGACACTGAATACCGGAGGGTACTCCGATAACCGTGGGGTTGCTGAGGCTCACCTTGTGTACCCGTCAGTGGGCGGGATCTGCTCTCTCAGGAACGGGAGACTGTACACAGGCGTGAGGGCTTGAACGTCCTTGGCGGGGACTTGGGAGGTTGGACTTGCGTGGGTATTCCTGCACACAGGTCCTGGTTGGGGGGATCTTGGTCTTGGACCCGAAGATCTTGTGGATCCTTGGATCCGGGGTTGCCTTGATGGGTGTGGGGTCCTTTTCCTTTCCTTTACTGTCTTGCTTGCCGCCTCCTGTAGCGGTTGGTCTTGGGGGTGTTGAGAGGTCGAGGGATCCTACGGTTAAGCAATCAACACCGTTGGATCCGGGGTCTTCACTAGCGTAAGGTAAGCCGGCCAAATCGGGGATCCGGTCTTAGCTGTAGCTAGGTGTGCGAAGAAACTTGCAGGAACACTAAGGGGAGGCCAATACACTATCCTCTTCCCTTGTCTTAAGTCCCGAAGAAAACCACTTGCGCACTAGAAGGTAAATTCGACTCTCTAGGGGGGGTGAGATATCGAGAGATCCCTACACTAGCGTAAGGTAAGCCGGCCAAATCGGGGATCCGGTCTTAGCTGTAGCTAGGTGTGCGAAGAAACTTGCAGGAACACTAAGGGGAGGCCAATACGCTATCCTCTTCCCTTGGTGAGCCCTGAGGAAAACCACTTGCGCACTAGAAGGCAAATTCGACTCTCTGATTTATGACTATCCAGTTTCTCATCCTGTACCCTATCTTTCCCATCGCAAACCTCTATCTTAGATCATGCTGGCTCTCTTCCAACTGCCTCACCACGTTGATGTCATAAACCTTGAGGATCCGGCTTCGGGATCTCTGGATCTTGGATCTTGGGGATCTTGGATCTGGATCTCTTGGATCCGAGGATCTTGGATCTGGATCTCTGGCATCTGGATCCGAGGATCTTGGATCTGGATCTCTGGATCTTGGATCTTGATCTCTGGATCTTGGATCTTGGGGATCCGGCTTCTGGATCCGAGGATCTTGGATCTGGATCTCTGGCTTCTGGATCCGAGGATCTTGGATCTTGGGGATCTGGCTTCTGGATCCGAGGATCTTGGATCTGGATCTCTGGCTTCTGGATCCGAGGATCTTGGATCTTGGGGATCTGGCTTCTGGATCCGAGGATCTTGGATCTGGATCTCTGGCTTCTGGATCCGAGGATCTTGGATCTGGATCTCTGGATCTTGGATCTTGGGGATCCGGCTTCAGGATCCGAGGATCTTGGATCTGGATCTCTGGCATCTGGGTCCGAGGATCTTGGATCTTGGGGATCCGGCTACAGGATCCGAGGATCTTGGATCTGGATCTCTGGCTTCTGGATCCGAGGATCTTGGATCTGGATCTCTGGATCTTGGATCTTGGGGATCCGGCTTCAGGATCCGAGGATCTTGGATCTTGGGGATCCGGCTACAGGATCCGAGGATCTTGGATCTGGATCTCTGGCTTCTGGATCCGAGGATCTTGGATCTTGGGGATCTTGGATCTGGATCTCTGGATCTTGGATCTTGGGGATCCGGCTTCAGGATCCGAGGATCTTGGATCTGGATCTCTGGATCTTGGATCTGGATCCCTGGCATCTGGATCCAAGGATCTTGGATCTGAAGGATCCGCACTTAGGACTGCCGGATCCGCACTTAGGACTGTGGGATCCGAACTTAAGTTAGCCAGGCCAAGTGGATCCTAACTTAGGATCCGCCCTAGAGTAGGTACCAGTTCCAGGGATCTGCCCTTATCGTAGCACCACTGTCGCACGTCACCCATCATCGTGGTCGTTCTGCGTCCTGTCCGGCTTGATTTGAATCCACTTCACCACAAAAACCGAGATCGGCCTAAGTCCATTCCACACGGGACTACACGAATGGCAGTCGCGAAAAATTGCCCCGGAATGACGGCTTTAGTCTGGTGGGACAGAAAACCTGTCCAGTTCCTGGCAACCGGGTCAAGCCGCACTATTGAAACTTGCCGTACGTCTTTTTCACTTCTGTTTTTGTATAATTTGGTAACTTATACTTTTGTAGAGCGGCGGACGAGAACTTCTAGAGGTGTGCGGCAAGACATTCCGTGTCCTTCGATGATCCGGGACTACCATCGCTGGATGGGCGGAGTGGATATCCACGACCAGCTCCGCCTCCAGCGATACTCGTTGCAAATGCAAACGTGGTTGAAGAAGTACTATAAGGCAATTTTCATGGGACTCGTCGACGTCGCCATCGTGAACGCGTACATCGTTTTCAGAGAAGCACAGAAGGCAAGCCCGGAGCGTCCTATCACCCATGCTGAGTTCCTGCTGGAGCTGCACACCGAGATGCTGGGGCTGCGCGAGCGTGATTTTGCTGAGAGCGTAAGTACCACATGTTGTATCACGTGTATGTTGTATAGAACTGGTGGTCTGGATACATGCTGTATCCTGTACATATTGTATGAACATTGTACGCAGACACATGTTGGATGTGGAGGATGCTGTACAACTGTTGCCATCGATACATGTTGTATTTTGATCATGTTGCATCTTGAGACATGGTGTATCTGCTACATGTTGGAACTAATAATGTCCTACCCATAGTCCGAGCCAGAGGAAACCGCAGATGGTGAGGTCCTTCCGCCATTGCCACCAGGACACCAGTCAGAAGAATGCCCTGAGTACCAAGTTGTCAATGGAGTGCGCAAACGTCGTCAACGCCAATGCAAGGTATGCTCTATATTGAAACGTCGAGTTGGAGAGCGCCGTGCCACAAAGTATTACTGCGCTGCCTGCAGCACCTCGGACAAAGCTCGGTACGTCCTCACGTTTCGAGGCATATGCAAAGCTGATCTATTTTGTTCTTTTTTAGGATGTATTTGTGCAACAGAGTTTGGCTAACACTACCCTGGCAACTCGTTGACGTGCTCGCAGATATGGCATTACAAGTGGAATAATGGGGCGAAACGTCCGAATCCTCGTTGCGGACGAGGAATTCAAAGCCGAGAATCTGGTGGAAGTCCAGGCAAGCGCAAGAGTCGATCCAGCGGAGAGGGTGAGGACGATGAAGGTGATTCAGAAGGTGATGAAGGAGAGGAAAATGCAGAGGACACAGAGAGCGTGGAGGACGCGCAAAGTGTGGAAGCCGTGGAAGACGCGGAAGACTCAGAAGGTGATGAGAACTCGGATAACGAAGGCATTGAGGACGACCTAGAGGCGGCACGCGAGCTAGTTGCTGCCGGAGAAATCTAATGGTAATGGTTCTAAGATAGCTAAGCTGGTGAATCCATGGTCTCTGTTTTTGCTTTGACCTTGATTGCTTGTTGAAAAACTATGGTCTCTGTGCTACTTGTCCGGTCTCTTGATAAAAAGTCCAACACACTCCCTCCTCAAATTCGATATCATGGTGTATGATACAACATGAACACATGAAGTGAGCTGTTTAGATCCAACATGAGGGGTGATGGGTAGAGAGGGCAGTTCAAAACCGGTACACGTACTTATCCGGGATCATACAAACTTTAAGTGTCCAGCGTCTATACATGCTGTATTTTGAATATGTTACCATCATGAAAAACGGGTAGAAAAACAGCTTGGGCGCAGGGGGGTTAACTGGGGCGTAGAGAGCTCCATCTCGGCAACAAATTACTGTCAGTTTTACTGGGGAATACCAACATGACAGAATTCTCTCAAGGGCATCTTCAACCTCTACCGGCCACTATGATGTCGATTCAGTTCTCAGAGACGAATCTGACTGCTATCCCGGATGATTTATGTTTGTGGCGGCACTTTTCGTCTTCGAGAATGACTTTTAACCGAAATCTCGATATTAATCAAATCATCGGCATTAGCTATGATGCCTCCCGATATTGTTATCCCAGAACTCCGGCTCAAGAACAACCCATTGAAGGAGCTCCCAGCTGATCGGCAAGCAGCAGCAACTGTAACTGGCCACGCAGGTTGTGGCACAGCCGTTGTGTGGATGATCGATGATGTCATTATTGAAGGCTCGTACACATACATGTAGGCCAGAGCAAGCCAATTGACTATCTTCAATCTTCTGTAGACGGCTGCACTACATACTCTGTAGGACATACAAATTATCAACAGAAATATCCAGAGCTTCTTGAGTTGTACAGGGCTTTGCGTCCCTTCATAAGCATTTTTGGAGGAAAAAAAAAACTCGTGCCACGATGGATATGTCTGCTGAAAACCCGTTCACCGATCTCATGACGAAGGCGGTGAAGCTGAAAGGGGCCCAACAAGCCCAGCTTCGGACCCAATTCGACTCGTGGCCGCAACATTTCCAGCACTCGCTGTTCATGCAGGAGTCCGTCGTGTCGGTTCGCTCCAAGACTTTTCCAGAACGGATTGCTGCTGCGGAAGCGATGAAGGCCGCAGGAAATGATCATTTCAAAAGTGAGGCGATCGAAGAAGCCGTTGCTGAGTACGAGAAAGCGTTGGCTGTTTTTAAGTACCTGGAAAACAAAGATCCTGGCTGGAAGAAGAAAGGTATTGAGGATACAGATATGATCGTCATCAACTTTCAATGCAGCGACCCTGAAGACCAAAAGAGACTTGACATCTTGAAGATTTCCTGCTACTTGAACATTGCAGGTAGGTGGACAAAGGAATTCTTTTTTTCAAGGGTATTACGATTTACTACATTTGTTTTGACGTGGTAGTGGCCAAGTTTAAACTCAAAGAGTTTCCGGTTTGTATCCGCGCGTGCGACGACTGTCTCGAGCTCGACCCGAACAACGTGAAAGCATATTACAGGTACGAGAAGGAAGATAAAATATCTCCTTAGTAGTAAATTCTGATGCACTACGTCAATTTTGTAGACGAGCCCAAGCTCTGATCACACCTGCATCGTCCGGTGCTCTGGAATTTGATCGAGCCATTGCGGATCTCCAGAGAGCATACGCGGTTGATTCTGAGAACCGAGAAGTTCGGAAACTCCTTCGGGAACTAATGGAGCAGCGTACGAGACAGCGCGCTCAGGACAAAGAGACTTTCAGCGGCATGTTCAATCGAGGTCACGTGTATGATGAAACGGAGGCAGCACAGGACGCGCAAGTTGATGAAGCCGCTCGCGAACAGAAATTCCGACAGGAGGTACTGCCAGTACGTATCTTGGTGATGTTTTAACCTTACGAATAGTTATCTTTTAGGTGGAAGAAGCTGAAGCTTTGGCTCGTGGTTTTGAGGCTAAAGGCAAAGCTGAATATGCCAAAGAAATCCGAGATAAAATCTCCCAAGCTCAAGAAGTTCGTAGTCGCAGATTAAAATGCGTCGACTTCTTCCATCCAACGCCCGAGATGATTGCAAACGCAAAGGAAAGCGGGTAAGTGCAGGCAAAACCAGTCAAGTTCGGAGTTTAAAGGTCTAACTAGGTATTTTGTGACCCAGAATCGATCTGACCGATCGGAATATCCAACAAATGCTACACGATCTTCAAGAGGAAGAGCGAAACAAATCGTCTTCTTCTTCCCCAGAAACCCAACCGGAATCTAAACAGTCTACTCCTAGCGCAGTCGATTCGGTGGATTCGCTGCTTAAATCCATGTCCAACACGGAAATCGCCCAACTGTTGAGTCGAGAGGGAATCGACTATCACAAAATCTCCGATCGCGAGCAGTTCCTCGAGACGGCCAAACACGTGCTGCTGTCTAAACTGGATGAGCAAAAGGAAGCGGAGAAGCCGTCGTACGCTCGAACTATCGTGTTTCTCGCTGTGGCGTGGACTCTGCTGCGCCTGTACACGTCCGGAGGTCTCTCTACTCTGAGTCGCATCGCAACGAGCGCCTTTACTGGTAGCCCCGATACTGGCATGGACCAAGCAACAAAAGTCATGGATATCTTCGACGAGGACTAGGAAGACACGAAATCTTGGGTGCATTTGATTATTTTCTTCTTCTTTGTCAAGTCTAACATGCACAGCATAACGAGAGGAAACATTGAGACGCCATAGTGAACACGCACCTCACCTCTAGTGCGTGGATTTTTTTCCTCTCGGTGGGCGCCATCCCTGAAAATATGGCCACTTTTTAGCTAAAATTCCGCCTCCACTATAGGCCGGCGGTCGACCGCTGCGGGGCTCACAGCTGATGGCCCTCGACTTGCGGCCGAGTGGCCCCGCGAGTTTGTGTCACTGGATCCAGATACTCCCCGGGAGTTGGCGCTGGGGCTGGTCGTTGATGCCGTAGTGGTTTCAGTAGGGATTGAAGGTCCGTGCGAGATCACGAGCTTTTCCACGTGAACTCGGTTTTGTTCTTGCTCTTCACTACTCGAGCTGGAGCTCCCGTTGGACTTTTTTATCGGGGGTCGCTCACGGGAAATGGTCACCTCCACGCGCTCGAACTGCTCCGACATCGAGGCCTCTAGCTTCTTCAATCCTTCGTGAAATTGCTTCGGTGAAATGGGCATCGGGTTCAGATGTCCGTTCTCAATAAATGATGACAACGGCGTTCCCTCGCACTCAGAAGGCATCGAGTTTTCGTGCTCCCTGGGCCGATCCGACTCGTCCGAGTCTTCTTCGTTGAGAAGAGGACTAGGAGTTGGGCTTGGAGGTGGGGGAGGCGGCCGTAACTCAGACACCAGATTTGTCACCTCCACTAGAGCATCCGGGTCTTCACAGAAGTATGTGAAGTCCTTGAATGTGGGGTCTTGTACTGGGGGAGCTGCCTTCTCACGGTTACTACGGCTAGACACTAGCGACAAGAAACCCTTCGACTTAGTGGAAGACTTGTCTGTTGGCGACTGCACCTCATTGTGCACGTCAAGGTCTGTAAACTCTGTGTCCACGTATTCCACGTCCAGAGGCGATGCGAGCTTGGGCTTCCAAGGCGGAGTGATCTGCTTCTTCAACAGCAAGTCCCAATCGATACCCCGAAAGTAAGGGTGTTCGAGAATGTCGCTGATGTTGGTGCCCAGACGCTTCGTCGGGTCCTTCTGCAGGAACCCCCTGAGAATCGACTTAAGTTCATCTGTAAGCACCGGCTTGGAGGGGAAGACCAGAGGGTCGTTCTGGATCTTGTGGTACATTTTTTCAATGTTGTTGTCGTAGAAAGGAGACTTGCCCACGCTCATCTCGTAAAGCAGGATACCAAGGCTCCACCAATCTGCCGCTTTGCCGTACGATCGCTTGGCCTTTGGTAGAAGAAGCTCCGGCGCTGTGTACTGTGGCGATCCAGCCATCGTCTTGGCGCCCTTGTACTCGGACACGTGAAGCTTAGCAAGCCCAAAGTCTACCAGTGCGACATGGCCATCGGCGTCGATCATAACGTTCTCAGGCTTGATATCACGGTACAGAATGTCGTGCTGATGCAAGTGGTGGATACCCAGCACCAGCTCAGCAGTATAAAAGTGAGCTCTGTCCGAAGGTATCCTACAGCTCGATCCCTTGCTCATGTGGTGGAAAAGATCGCCGCCACCGTAGTAGTTCATTCCCAGGAACAGCTTCGTTCTACTCTGGAAGGCGATGCGCAGGCCTGCAATAAACGGATGGTGGATGTTCTGGGCCACGCGCATTTCCGTAAATGAGCTCTCCACGTCGTACTTGGTCATCTTCCCCTTTTCTAAAATCTTCAGCGCGTAAATCTGTCCATCACTTTTCTTCACGGCGTTCACAACCGTGCCGAAGCCACCCTTGCCAATCACGTTGTACACCGTGAAGTCCTTCATCGAAATACTGAGCGAGCGGTTGGATCGAATAGACGCGTCCGACATCTCTGAGTACGGGTTCTTGACACCGAACGCCTTCCAGTTTCCAGTCGCACTCTTCAGATCCACATCCACACGGAAGCGCAAAATGCGGCCGTTGGGGCCAAAACGCACACGGTGGGACCACGACTGTGTAATGACTGCTCCGGAGTGCTTGCTCTTGAGTGTCTCTGTTCCCTTCACAATGAGGCTCTTTCCGTTCGCATCCAGCTCGCACTCCTGTACATTAATCTCAATGAGGTCCACGTTGCTCTGGAACGCGCCCAGGAAGTGCAGCAGGCCTTCCCGCCCAAAGTAGTCGCCACAGAAGGGGGTGCTCTTCGGGTACGACGACGAAAAGACCAGATCCTTGTTAAAGTACGACAGCAGCTCGGTCACGACGCCTGCATCACCACCCAGCATCCGTCTGTAGGCTTCATAGCCTTTCTCTGTGTGCATATCGGGCAGTGCGCCGTGATGGTAAGTGCCGTACACTGGTTTGTTGTTCTGGCGCATGCTGACCGTGTCAACTCCAGCCTATATCATCACAAATCAATATAAATTTCTGTCTGTTCATCCCACAATTGCAACAAACGCACCTCTAGGAAATAGACCCAGGCCAGTTGATCGAATTGGGTGGATACACTGCAGTAAAACACTTTTCCCTCCGTCGTCTCGAAGGAAAAGTCGAATCCGTGTCCGTTCTTGGCCACTTTGTCCATCTTGACAGACGCGACATTCACGCGGCCCTTTAAATGGCTGCGATTACGCGCATCCACCTTGTTCTCGTAGTCTGTAGACATCCAGCAGCATTAAACATTAGTTTTCTCTCTCCTTCCTTTTCTTTTTTTTTTCTCCACGTACATGACACGAGGTTCCCCTCCAACGTGAAGAACCGCGACTTCCAGTTGCGGACCAAATGGCCCCTTTTGGTCACGTAGCCTTCCCATTCCACAATGGGCAGGTCCAAACTCTCCACACAGTTGTCCCCACTAAGTACGCTCATGACATCTCCTCCATTAGTGTTAGCGCTCTTGCTGTTGTTCCGAGAGCGTCTCATACTGGAGAACAGCGACTTGGCGTTGGCGCTGCTGCTGCGGCTGCTCGGGCCGCTGCCTGGTTGCGTCATAGATGACAGCGCCGTCGTGCTGGCAGATGTGGGGAAGCCGCTCTGGCCCTTGACGCCCTGGCGACGCCCATCCAACGCGCTGCTGCTGCCTACGCGTCGACGCGCGTCATCCTTGAGGTTGGTGATGTCTGAGCCTAGCGCGGGGCGGCTCAGTTCGGCGCCCATGGTGTCTGGTAGGAGCTCTGTTCGAACGCTTACTGCGTGAGATCTAGGGGGCTCTGAGGAGCGAGAATTGCACGAGCGGCAAGAGGAGACGAAGGGGAGGCGGGCGTAAGCGAGAAGAAGACGGTCGTGCAGTCGCGACGGGCGCGGAGGAACGACGTAAGGACGGCTGCGGCCGAGTATTGGGGAGTGCGGAAATGGAACGGAGGGCGGATGATCCCGGCCCGCCGAATCAGGCATCTGATACACTGAGAACTAATATACCTATGTAAATAGATAATAGTTCAAAGCAAAACCAAAGTGTAGAAGTTCTTGAGAATGAGTTGACTTGTTTAATATAGTGAAGATGATGTGTTGCGATTTGAAATACAGTCGGTAATGTACCTAAAGAGCGGGATTCAGCGGATTGGAGGAGCATAGTCTAGACAAGTCTAACGTCGCCACTGGTTTCAATCAACAGACACTCGACAAGACAGCCGCCACCACGCTAGCACATGGCTTTAGCACTCACCTCGACGCCGCCAGGCGATAGTGTACTAACATAGAGCCAAAAGGCTAAAACAAATTTGGTCTCCAGCCATTGATACTGTACCGTCATCTTGCAATGCCGCGATGGTCTGGAGCCATGCACAAAGCCGTGCGACTCTGACCAATCGCTGGCGACCGCGTGATGGAGAATAAGGCGTCGGACCGAGCACTTCAACACTCTGAGGGGCAACTTGCCTTTCACTCTATTAGAAGACCATGATGCCAAATATTTTTTAAACACAACAAATTTACAGACAACACCTTAGTGATTTCACTCATGAAGGATTTTTCAGTCAATGCCACGAAAAAAGACCAGCCGCCTTTCACGCACGCGCAGTGTGCAGTTGTCGATGGCAGTGTCGCACTGCTACAGCATCAACATCATCAACATCATCAAGCAAAAGGATACCAAAATAAAACGATGGCAAGTCTATGTGTATTCTTGGCACATGCAGTCTCCTTTCCTGCTCTGGTTAGATCGAAGTGAACTCAGAGATGACTGTCCAAGCTGGCCTTCCACAGTCCTTACTCTTAACATTAGAGCTATCATCTTCTGTACACGCAGTCGCTTGGCTCTTTATCGTCTCTTTCCATGCTGTATGTGGCGTCTACCTCGTCTGCGCTGCCATGACATACTGGTACCTGACGAACGGAGTCATGCCGCTCTACGTCTCCATTTGGTCACGCACAGGAATCGACAACTACCGCTTCTACAGTGTCGTGTTCGGTATTGTCGGGGGCATCCACGGACTTCAGATGATAAACCGTCTCCTCATGTCATTCCGAGCTCGACGACTCACGTTGCGGTCTGAAAGTCCCGGTCGGATTCAGAGCTTCGTTGCGAGCAGGATAAGTTCCATTCAATCTGCTAAGGATGACAGTCATCCAAGACGTCCTGGTGTTTTTCCAGTCATTTGGGCCAAGGTTTTCTCTCGAAAAGGGATTTTTGGAGTCGAGAGCGAACACTTCTCCACCGTTTTCGCTCTCCGAGAGGTGCTAGAAGTGAGTTCACAGACGTATCAGGCGTATCGAGCTGCCAACTTGCTTCCTCGTCCGGCCCTCAACTCTTTGATGGTTGGTCTGTTGGTTACAAACTGCTGGTCCACTGCTGCGATCCAGTTTTTCCTTCGCAAGTCGCCGGCTCTGGAGCGGGTTGTCACTCTGATGTACGATGCGTTACTGAGTTTTGGTATGATGGTCATGGTGCCGCTCATTATCTTCGTCCCGTACGTTCAAGGCTTCAACTTCGAGTACAATATTCCCTACGATTACGACGGTAGAATTCATATGGGATCAGATTGCAACTGGAACTGGATCAGGGATCAGGCGGTATAGTTTCTGATCAGAGCACCTGTTCAAAAAAAAAGTTGTATTATAGTCCCGAAATACGTGAAGCAAGAGACTAAATTCCGACCGTACTTTTGCGGTGTTTCTAGCGCACAACGTCGAGAACAAGCGCGGTGGAGAACTCTGGCTGGCGGTTTAATGCTCCGTGTGCGGAGCACGCGGGCTTAAACCTGTTAAAGTGAATAAACGCTAAGAGAATGTCTTTAATCAACTGTCTTTATTGATTTTATCTCTCTCTACCGCTAACTTATGCTATCCTTACGAACGTGCTCAGTCCGAAGCAAAAGCGGTTGTGAGAGGAATGAATCCTCTCCCTCTTGCCTCCGGTTCCTCATCGCACAAATGGTGCCTCTCTCCAGAGAGACGGTACTAGCCAATCACAGCTTGGCTACGTACTTGTCAACTGACCACAGACTGTATCGTCACTTGATTAACCTTAGCTAAACTATAGCCTTAATTAACTCAAATACAAATCTGTTGGCTCAGTAGCCACTGAACCCATCTGGAGATCAGATGTGTCGGTTGCCTACCGACACAGCTGACTCCACAGAGGGTTCTCCTCTGCGCCTGGTCTCCCCAGTGGAGATCGGGCGCAACAAACCCCCAGCGCTGCCGACAGATCAAGCGAAGGCGAAGCCGGAGCGGGCTTAGGGTCTGCACCCGCGAGCGTAGCGAGCCTCTAGGGGTGGCTGGGATCGCGCGCAGCGCGTAGCTGGGCAGTAAAGGACAAGCGCGGAGAACGCTGGCTAGCGGTTTAATGCTCCGTGTGCGGAGCACGCGGGCTTAAACCCCAGTGCTGCCGCCGGATCAAGCGAAGGCGAAGCCGGAGCGGGCTTAGGGTCTGCACTCGCGAGCGTAGCGAGCCGCAAGGGGTGGCTGGGTTGTAAAGGGCAGTAGAGAGAGGACAAGCGCTGGTATTTTATTGATCCGAAACTACAGATCTTGATCAGAGTTTTTAAAATTGTATACAGTCAAATTGCATTTCGGACTATTTGGCTATTGAACTACAGTAGATCCAGTTCAATCCAGGAACTGATCCCAAAAAAATGTAACCATAACGACTCCTTGTACGATCCGGTGCCTCTGACCACAATGGTTTTGGAGAATCGTTTGATCTTCGCTTCGAGCCTTTTCGATTTTGCTACTAAGCTGATTCCACAGTTGAGCATTATCCTGTCGTTAATGACTATCAGCGAACTACTCGGACGTAGAGAAATCAAGGTAGTCCCTGGTGCCGGTACTGGACAGATGCAGGCGTTAAATCTCAAGCCCAAAGCGAGCAGTACGGAGATTAATCCGAGTGATGCGAGAAAGAGGTCTAATCCTCAAATGTTAAGCCATTTGGGTAGTGTTGAAACTCTCCAGAAGTGGAAACACGTGGTTGTTATTGGGCTGTTCGTCCTATGGGGCGTTATAGTCCTCGGTCTGCATGGATCAGCGGCCCAACGTGCGGCTAATTACGAGGTGATCGGATGTCGCGCCATAACACGCCCCTGGTTCTCCAATGGCAAGGAGCCTTGTTCCAGTTTAGTGTTCGATTGTCACGCGCGAAGCACTACTTCTCCAGATAATACGTCGTTCGACAAGCTGGACCTGGAGGCCCTCGCAACGTTTGCCATTGTCCACTGCTCTCAACTGGAAATGCCTTCTGATTTCCAGCGGCTAAAGAATTTGGTCGTGGTTCATCTATACAACTCGACTATTGTGACTTGGGACGCTGCCAGTTCGGTCTCTGCTACTGCGCATACTCGTTTACTAGCAGTATTGGTGGGGAAAACACAGATGACACAATTTCCAGTAGGTCTACAACAACCTTTACCTGCTTCGTTAGTGAGTGTGCAGTTCTCGCAGACAAATCTCACCCAGCTGCCTGAGGATCTGTACGTGAAATGGCATGCGCTTGGTCTAATATCCTTTGAGAGCGGAATTCTGAAGGAGATCCCGTACCAAATGTTCTTGTCACCGGTGTACGCGTTGTCCTTCATAGATAATGAGATCGAGACGTTACCTACGTTGGCGATGATGCCCCCAGGTACGATCATCCCTGAGCTCCGACTGAAGAATAACCCGCTTCGAGAATTACCAGAAACGCTAATGGCGCCAGATCCATTCATCATGTCCCTGAACATACAGAACACGTCAGTGACGACGATGCCAGCATGGGTGAAGACCAATACGAAGGTCGTTTGGGCATTTAATACCCCATTCTGTGCTACTCCAATGACCGACCCGACCCTCGCGAATCAAGTTATGTGCTTCGAACGTCCTCCTGAAGGAGACTTCCCCATGCATTTGTTTGATTCGCTGTATCTTTATCAATAATGCACACTTTTACAAATGGTGTTGAGTCAGACTCAAACAAAACCTTGTCATCATCATGTTACATGATGATGACAAGGTTTCATGCAGAGATTGAAAAAAAATAAATTGGCAAGGATCTTTAGGATATTATATCATTGCGGTTTAGATGGCACTGCCTAATAGAGGTTGTTTGTCTAACCGGAGTCGATCGCAAAGAGTCGGATCGTCGATCACTCGGCCAATCAGCGATTAGATTCTGTGCACCTCCGATCGAGTGGCTGACCCAATCGAAACGATAAAAAACATCCCTAATTAGAATTCAATAGGGGGGGGGTCAAAGTTGGCAAACGGACAGAAATGGCCGACAGCTTTTTCACAGACAAATAGACATTATTTCGACCAATAAATGAACAGAAATCAAAAGGGGCGGGTCAAAGTATCAAGAGGTGTGTATTCTCATTCCGCGACATGCCGAAGACTTCTGAGCGCCAGCAGCTCCTCTCGGAGCTTCTAGGGGTCATATCCGCCTGCGCTCTGGATGAAGATGAAGACAACAGCTCCTCGCTGGACGAATTTGATGCAGAGAACGCGGATCCACCGGGATGAGAAGCTATTGCACTTGCTGAAAACGCTACACTTTGGTGGGCAGGCTGCGTGGTGCTGGTAATATCTGTTTCGTCAATCGTTTCTGCTCTCGAGTCGCTGTTGGACATCACAACAGCCGCTGGCTGCACGTTTGGCTTCTCTCTGAACAAGCTATCCATGCGGTCAAAATGCGGGCACATCTCGTTTATTTTGTCTTCAATCGTCATGACTTTGTTGAGCTCTTCTGTCTCTGATGTCTTGACCTTGAGAGTATCGGTGTACTTGGTCTTGTACCTTGTCTAGCGGGAGCGCATTGTGGCTGCATTGAGCGCAGGCTTTTTGGGGTTCGTGGAGTTCTTGAAAAGATGCTCGGCAAGGGCATTGAAGGCGGTGGTCTTGGTCACTTTAGGCTTTCCGCTCACGGTTGTCTTCTCCGAGGTTCCATGAATCCAGTCAAAATGCTCTTTGTCTTCCATCCAGCCCACAATAATGCGGTAATCATCGCTGGTGAGGTGGATTTTCGAGGCTCATGCGGTCTTCCCCATTCCTACAGCGCACACAATGCCAGCAGCAAGTCAAGAGCGGCATTGCCTCGCGACAAGAGTGTAGTGTACCTGATCGCCGACGCTTGTGCGGACAGAGATGAACGGAGACGCAGACGTGTTCGGCTTGGTGGGCGTGCGCGCGCACTCGAGTGCGGAAACAAGAGTGAAGGTCACTCCGCTGTGTGTGTGTGTTTGCCCACGCTTCGTTTTAAAATGGACCCGCTCATGACCGGGTCCATTTCAAAATGGGCACACTTATGCAAATGAAATGGATACACGTTTTGCATACAAATAGACATAGTTTTGGACGACTTTGACCCCCCCTAATGAACTTACAAATTATTAGAGAACTTAGGTTTGGCCGGTTTGATCGATTCGATCGTTTCGACCGATTCCGATCGATTCGACTGGTTTCGACTCCGATTGAACGATATCGAGAGGTTATCCGGGTACGGATCCCGAGAAGGAACTCAGACAGACAATCCCCACTACACTTCGTGAAGGAGCCCAGACAATCCTCCCTACTCTTCGGCGTGTCCACTGCGTGCGTTGCTCGTCCTCGACCGAGGATGGAGAGTGATCACGATATGCAGCAGGAATGGCCTGGAGAGTTTAAGATCTGTAAAGTGACAGCGGATGCAGATCCAGATCCAGAGACTGACGCAGAGGTTGCAGCGTCGACATCGACGTCAAGTGAGCAGAGGGCACAGAAATGATCTGACATTTGGGAGTTTATCGCGGAGTATGATGATGGAACCTATTCATGTCTGTTATGTACTCGCAGTGCAAAGACGCAGATTTGGAACTCGAAAGCGCATACAACTATGCGCAGACATTTGCAAACTTATCATTCAGCTGAATATAAGGTATCTACAAGTGAAAGCGCTTCACAACAAAGTAACCTGCTGAGCTATTTTGAAAGGTGTGTAAAGCAGCGAACGGATGGCGAATTTTTTAAGTCAGCTGCGGACAGTGCCTTGGTGGATTGGATCGTCGCAGACTCGCAGCCCTTTGCAATTGATGATAAGAAGTTTGTAGCCTTTTGCAATACGCTTCAACCAAATTACAAGGTTCCTGTTCGGCAGACCGTTCGACGTCATGTTACAATAAAATGGAAAATGGAAAAAGAGCTGGTGAGGAAGACGCTGATCCGCGAATGTATCGGTTGTCGTACTAGTATGACCACCGATATGTGGACTTCTGCAGCAAAGCGGGGGTGGATTATGCGATCGGTTATTCTGGGTTTTAAGAAAGGTGAGTATCCACACACGGGTGTTCGGCTTGCCGACCACCTTCTTGACGTCATAATGGAAATGGATGGCGAGCTGCTACAGTCGTTATGGGCAATAACGACTGATAACGCGAGCAACAATGGCACCATGGTGGAATCGATCAATTGTTGCCTACCTAATCTACTCCGTCAGCAAATGGAAATCAACATTGCGTCGTCCGCGGCCATGGAAACGTCCACCGCGACCAATAACTCAGATGCCCCAGTAGTTTTTCAAGTTCATTGCATGGCGCATGTCCTTCAACTTGCTGTGAAGGCCTACAAAAATGCCCTTTTGTTGACAGTAGCATAGGAGTTGTTCGCGATATTTTGAAGAAGATTGCCGAGTCCCCTTCACTACTCGAAGCCTTAAAGAGCGTGTGCGAGGCGCTCAAATTTTTATTCCGTATCCACGAACTCGACTGTGTGACTCGCTGGAACAGCACGTGGGATATGGTATCGACTGCTATAAAACTTCGAAAACCTGTCGAGGAGTTACAGCGACGAATTCGCGAACGCCACACGGGATATACCGAATTCAAGATTGGACATGATAGTCGCCTTGCGCGCGAGCTTTCTACCGATACATGGGATTCACTCAGCGAATTTCATCGTTTCTTGACACCAGTGAAAGCTGCTACCACCATGATGTCTGGAAATAACTATCCAACGTTTGGTATAGCAGTTGTCGTATTTGATATGATCTCCAAGCACGCTGCAAAAGTCATTAGGAGCGCCACTTCGCAATACACAATTGACTTCGCAACAGCCTTCGCGGCGAAACGGGGGGCGTACACAGAAGTCGTGAAAACCCGCGAGTGAGGCAAAAATTCCAGCAGTGCTGGATCCAAGAGCGAAACAGTTGGTGCAAAGTGGGGATGCCGACATGGAGGCCTTCAAACGATGTGTCTGTGATGAGTATGAATCCAAGTATCGAACCATATTCGAGGCTCAGCAACACGAATCTCGCGCCCAGAAGGCCACAGGAAGAGCAAGATGCTGAGCTTTACGAAGCGCTCAACGATCTTATCGATGACACCTATGGTGTAGGAGCACCCACGACATCTGATGATGAACCATTTTCATCTGAACTGGATCGATGACTGGCTCATCGAGATAAAACCATGCACAGCAAAACCAAGAGCAGAGAGGTTTGCAAATGGATGGGAAGCCTTGTCGGGTTTCCTCGAATCCAACTGATGGCACGCGATTTCCTCGCCGTGATGGCAACTTCCGTTCCGAGTGAACAAGAATTTTCGGCTGCAGGGTCCACTGTGAGTGTTACCAGAGCTCGACTTATGAAGCGGTTCAAGCAGTATCTGAAATGCAGTCATTTCTGAAGTTCAACAAAGCCACTGAAAAGCTTTTAAGCGACGAAAACGACAGTGAGGGTGAATAAGCATCGATACCCTCAAAGCCGCGCTGTTCAACACCACATCAGCACTACATGCATTTGAGAATCACATGGAAGACAATCCCGTCACTGTGAATCCACTTCATATCACGGGATGCATGAAGCCCATTCTGACTGTAAGAAAATATACACACATACGTTGTGACGGCAAGTTGTTCAGAAATGTCTGCATCATCATCGCAAGACTGGGGGCTCCAGATAATTCTGTCCCTCCTCGTCAATTATCTTAATCTTGGGATTGTCGTGATTGCCATCTCACTCAACGATAATTATCCATCCACCCAATTAGACAGGCTGGAATCCGCAGGAACCTTTGTGCTCGTGTGAACGGACGCGTCGAACTCTGCCACCTCGCCATGCATGGCGGTCACAATCCCCTTTCAGGTTGCCGTTCAATTCACAAGTCAAAATCTTCACGAGGACGTCGCCGATCTTTCTCCTGGTACGTCTTCTTCAGAGCAAATACGTATGTCCTGCGCAGCCGCATCGATGTCAGCAGAGAACGTCATCGACTCGCTCATTGCTGCCCTCGCACGCGTAGCGCATGTACACGCTGCGCATCGCGGCACTGCCCGCAGCAGCTCTCATCAAGGCCGACGTATTTTGTAAACTGTATCGGTGGATCTGGGTATACTTGGTATTTCATGCTTGGCAAATTGCTGAAACCAACACGACATAGCAAGCTAGTAAAGCCAGAAGTGTGGCAGCCCATAGCCTGCGCTCCGGAGTATACCGCTCGCGATTGCTGGGCCAGTCGTGTGTGGAAACAATCCACGTCTCGTCCTCGACTTGACGCTCCACATCAGACACAAATTCAAAGTGCAGGTGCGTTGAGTTGTAGATATGTCCACGACCGTATCCGTGCTACAGGAAGCCCTGTTCGCGCCATCGAGATATGTACACGACCGTATCCGTGCTCCAGAAGGCCCTGTTCGCGCCATCGAGATATGTACACGACCGTATCCGTGCTCCAGAAGGCCCTGTTCGCGCCATCGTGAACAGTAAAAGCCAGCATCATCCACTCTATATCCTCCAGATCCTACCATGAGATGTACACGCGCCATCGTTTTGCCACTTGAAGATTCGATACCGCGGTCGCCATACACAGTGCATGTGCGCTCGGACGAGTGGTAATGACCCAAAAACACGATTGTCAACATGGTAATCAGCCAACTCTTGCTCAAGTTCATCGCAGAACAGTAATGATCATACGCGACGGAGCAGTACAAAGGCCGGTTGATGTACAGAAAGACCAGGTGTCTTCGAACGATCAACCGATTTTAAATCGTTCACCAGCCAGATGTGCAAAGGGGATCCTTGCGCAAACTCATGTTCGCTGCTCAGCACCGTGTGGTGTGCAAGACTGTAGTACACACCATTGCCATTTTCAGACATATGTAAACGTTTCTCTAAAGGCACACCACATTCCTCACCTGAATCATGGCCATGAGTACCTTCCTTTTCAAATGTCAGGTGAGAAGTATGACCCTTTTCCACTCCTTCTAGGTACCTATAGTCTGTAGAAGTACATTGTACAGCGATCAGTACAGATAATAATGGCTCCTCACAATGAAAAACTTAGCAGACGTACCATGCTGATCATGTATGGAAGGCGTGCATCAATAAGGTGGCCAAACTGGTCCCAGGTGTAGGTAGATCCCCGGGCGTAGGCGAGATCACCGATGTGCATGACAGCGACATATCTGTGCTTCGTCGGGTCTGCATCGGCTTGTTCCATATCGTCATGAATCAACTTCATTGTAGTACCACAATTGCCATTATCCACCGCGAAATTATCGGTCGCTCTGACCGGCGTGTTCAGATGTCCATACACGAAAAGGCTCATACTCGATCCCACTGGATCCGTCGAAATGCTATTCGTTCCAGGTACAGGAGGCATCCGAAACTCCAGAACATCACAGAGCCTTCTTTTTTGTCTCCGGCCTGACAGAAATGTCGTTTCCCAGCTTCCAGCCTGGTCATCACCGGGTCGAAAATCTGTCCGGGGTCTCTGAAATCCCGAGGAAAAACAATCATCGCTGGTCCATTGCACATATGTGGTGGAGCGGATCTGCCAAAATCTCGTTAGGACAGGTCCCGATCACCACTTGCGACCACTTGCGCCCAGACACCGACTAACGGAGGGGGTCCCCCGATGATCCGTGATCTAGCTGTGTGTAGTATCCACCTTGTGTACCCGTCGGTAGGCGGGTTACGCTCTTCCAGGTGACTTCTGAAGGTGTCTTGTAGGTCGGAAGAAGGTCTTGGGTGACGCAGGGGTTTGAGGCGGCGTGGAAGTTCTTCACTCCACCTCGGGGTACTTGATCCCGGTCGTAGGCGAGTTCTCGAGCCTTGATCCGGGTGCCTGGTTCTTGATCCAGGTCTTCCAATAGTCCAATGTTCGGGATTCAGTCCCTTCCTTTCCGTTGTTTTCCGCTTCCGATAGCGGGGGTCTTGAGGGGGCGAGATTCGACGGGATCCTTAGGCTAAACAACCAATTCCTTCCGATCCGATGTATGCACTTAAAGGATAGTTCACTAGATAGGGCAAAGCTGGCCAATATATTATCCAGACTTAACCGCTATACTAGGTCACGTATCCTTACCTTCCTGACGCTTGTAGGGCCAATGTAGTTCCCGGTTCCAGGCGTAGCGAAGACACTTGAGTGGTTCAGGGCAAATTCGAGTCTGTTTATGGTTATTCCTATGCCTACTAATCCCATCCTGATTTACTATCCTACGATCACATGACACTGGCTACATAGCTGATCCCTAGCTTGGTTCCCCTAACCCTGATCGTGGGCCGATTCCGTACTTAACCGAAGCTTGATCTCGTACTTAACCAAAGCTTGATCTCGTACTTAACCGAAGCTTGATCTCGTACTTAACCGAAGCTTGATCTCGCACTTAACCGAAGCTTGATCTCGCACTTAACCGAAGCTTGATCTCGCACTTAACCGAAGCTTGATCTCGCACTTAACCGAAGCTTGATCTCGCACTTAATTGGGGCTTGATCGCGGCCTGATCCCGCTTGGTAATCCTTCAAAGAATCCGGATCAGGCCACCAGAAGAGTCTGCGTCGCGCCTGGGGCTGAGCTTGATCCGGACCTGATCTCGTACCTAAACGGGAGAAGATCACGCAGTGATCCTGCGTGATCCTGCTTCGTTGCCGCCCGGGGATATAGGATCATGCTGTTAGAGGCTTCGAGGCGCCGGGGTAAGCCGATCGTGTTCACTTGGGACCCCGTCATCGTTGATCGCGCAAGAACATCCTTGATTCCCCCATTCTTCCTCCGGCAGGATTCGGATCACCCACGAACACCGCTCCACTTGCTCCCCCGCCGGTGTCTCTGTTGCCTGTTCCCCGGCGGGACCCATCGTGCCTTCGTCTGATTCGACCCAGATCTGGGGATCAAAGGTCCCCCCTGTCGCTCGTTCCGACTCTATTTGGGTTCGTGGCTGATATTGTCTCTCCGGGAAAAATTCTCGTCCGCTTCACCACATCCGCCCCCAGCACGTAAGTTGAGCTGCCGCAGCTCACTTCGGGTTTATTTCCACATTCACCACCTGGAACACAAGTCGTTCAAGTACCACCACTCCCTTACGATGTCCGATCCGCCTCCCTCGCCCCCCTTGACACCGAGAACGCCCTCGAGCGAGCACTCGATCCGATCCGCCCGATCCACGGCCTCCCGCTTCTCAACCCCCGGGGTAAACCCTGAGCTGGTCACCTTGCAAGCGAGACTGGCCCACAGCCAACGAATGCGCGAAACCTTGAGTCGCGACCGGGACCACCTGGACGACACCGTTCGCCGGTTGCGATCCGACATGGAGGATATGGAGCGCTTCCGGGACGACCAGGCGGAGGAGATCTTGCGGCTGAACGCCGAAATCGCTCGTCTGCGGTCGGGAACCGGAGATGTTATCGGTGGGGACATGATCGTCGCCTTGCAGGATCAGCGGGCTCAGCACGACGCCGAACGGCGGGAGTCTGAGCAGCGAATGGCTCGGATCCAAGCGCGGCTAGACTCTGCGCTTGAGGATCTCGACTTCCGGCTGGCCGAACTTCGCATAGCCGGGGAGACGGAGATTGAACTCCGGGATGAGCTTCAGGATCGCGAACGGGAGATCGCCGCCGTGCGTCATGACCTGACCCTCACTCAGCGTAGCCTTGATCGCTGGCAGAGGAACGATTCCTCCTAAGGTCCACAAGCGGCCATGGCCATGCCCGCTGATCAGACTCGCCCTACGGCAGAGGAGGCTCGGTTGAGGTTGGAGTTGACGCGGACCCAAGCGGAGTTGCTCGCCGCTCGAGCCGAAGTCGCGTACCTGGAACGCGAGGCAGAGGATCATCAGGCTGAACTGGCTCGGGCACACCTCGCCTTGGAGGACGTATCCGCACCGGATTCTCGCGCCCCGCCTTTGGATGCGACCGCCGATGCCGCCGCCGTATCCAGCCTGGAGCAAGATCTGGCAGACGCCTTGAGAAATCTTGAAATAATCCAGCACGACCGGGACCAGCTCTCCGTCCAGCATCGCGCCGCGATCGCCGAGCGGGATCAGGCCGTCGCAGATCTGGATCAGGCCCGCCTCGACCGGGATCAGGCGATGCAAGATCTCAATCGAGTCACGGTGGATCGTGATCGAATCCAGGTCGACCTGAACGACGCCACCCAAGATCGTTTATCGGTCCTCGCAGACCTTGACGTGGCCCGTTCCGCCCGGGATGCGGCGACACAGGAGCTTGACCAACTCCAGCGACAGAACGCGGAGCTTCGACAGGCTCATCAAGAGCTGGACGCTGATTATGCCGAAGCCGAACAACAGCTGCATCACGCTGAGGATTCCTCTGCTCAGTTGTCCTCGTGGATCGCGGATCGACGGGCGGCTCGTGCCACCAAAAGATCTCGAAGCGCCTCCGCTTCCCCAGCCGTTCCTCCTTCCTCACGCAAGCGTCCAGCTCGAAGCTCCTCAGCACCCCGTGATCTAAAAACTGCGGCTACCGAAGCTCCCGGATCAACCCAGCCTGTCACACCAACGGTGGTTCCGACCCCGGCAGGATCAACGGCGAGCCCGCTGGATCTGTTGGCGGATCAAGCTTCTGGGCAGGCCGGAGGGGAGGAAACCGACACTCCAGCCCCTGATCCGACCCCGGCACCGACGGATCAGTCCGGATCGCTCCCCGTCGATGGCGATTCGCAGGACGAGGAAGAGGAAGACTCTGACTACGATCCCCAGCACCCATTCTCGTCGCCGTCCGAAGAGGACAGAAGTCCAGAACCCAGCAATGGAACTAGTTCTGAGGCCGAATCGGAACGTTCCAACGAGGCGGAGGACTCAGAGGATGACGATATTTTACACATGGGCCGCCAACGATCTATCTCGACGCACCGGCGCGAGTCCGGTCAGGTTCCGAGAGGCAGACCTTCTGGTGCTCATGGATCGGGGTCTCCGGACGGCTCAAGCCCATCTCCGGATGGATCAGGCCCGCCATCTCCGGGATCACCTCCGGGTCCCCCGTCGCCGCCGTCACCTCCTCCCGGCGGTTCCCCGCCCCTCGGGCTCCGACCACCCCTGTTCCCGGTCGCCTCTTTCATTCCAGGGTACGATCGGCAGCGCACCTTCGCGGCCGCTGACATCGTACCGTGGGATCCGCAGTTGATCGGGCAGTATTCGATCGTGGGTCTGATTGCCAATTCTCTGGGTAAACGGTTGTTGATCCCTTCGGGTTGGCTGTTCCCTTCCCAGATACAGGCCGAGCCTGCACCGACCCCCGGCACCGAATACCTCAACGAGCTGATCACGGGCGTGTACGTGCTTGATCTGCTGGCTCCGGAGCCGTGGAACGACTTCGCGAACCCGGGTCCCCTTACGTTCGACCTCGATCTGCACGAGAGGGAGGGAACACCCCTCGCGGCCGTGGCCGCCACCTATCGCGTCCTGGAGGAACGGCACCGTCAAGCATTTTGGGAGGCCACCCATAACCTCGAGATCACCTCTGCCATGCAAGATGCGGATCTCGAACTGCAGCGGTATTACGTCGCTCGCAAGGCCAGGCGGAGTCGGGCTGGGTCTGCTTGGCGCCAGTTTCTTGCCTCCTTCCCCGCCATAATGCGCGACCAGTGGTTCGATCTCGACATCCTGTTGGATCCGTTCTTCCTTCACCTCCCCATTCCGGGAGTGGACGTGGTTCGTTGGTATCCCGGCGTGGTCTCGGGGGCGGCGTGCCAACCTGGCGGATCCCAACGCGAACGTCCCAGAGCCGGCGAACCTGATCGAGGCTCTGGAGGAGTGTGACGAGGCGGATCCATGGCGTAACCAGTATCGGCAGGACCCGGTCAACCATCCCGCTACCAGGATCCCCCGCCTTATCGGCAAGTTCAATCCTCCTCCCGCTTCTCCGTAAATCGTGCCACTTCGATCACCTGCAGCAAGGCTCGAGGCTTCCCCCCAAGCCCGGATTCGGAACCCCATCCAGGGCCGTTCTGCATTCTTCCATCTCCATTCGTAACTCCCATAATCTCCACTCGTGATTCTCGTATTCTCCATTCCCACAGTCATTCCATCGTACTCCATCATGTTGAGAATGTGATCCCCTTTCATCTCCATCTCGACATCCTGGATCACCATCTTCCAACGTCAAATTCCCTACGCACATGCATATACACAAATATAAAACTCTCGCTCTGATCTGGATTCTCCTCCACATCAGCTTCCTCGATCACGGCGAGGCAACCCTGTCACCTCGCCTGACTCTCCTTACACCTCTTCATGCGACTGCATCACGCCGAACCGGTTCCGATTAGCGTGGTCACGTAGGAACGCGCTCAATATGGCCCCACAGTTAAGATCAGCTTCGTCGACCCACGTTGGCTCATCATAACTGACCCAGTGCACCAGGAATTCACGATAGATCCGGCCGTAGCGAGTTCGTTTCCCACTTCGCATGTCCGAGATCCGTTCGACTTCGTACTCATCGGCATCCAGATCCGGGACCCAACTGTCTTCCGGAAGGAGGATCTCATCGAAATCGAGCCGATCTGCTTCATCTACCGTCAACTCGATCCGCGGTCGATCCGGGAAATTCCGTACCAGCTTTAGCTTAGAAGCATGGACCACCGGGAAGATATGGTAATCAGATCCCGCGATCTCCAGCTTGATCGTGAATTCATTGAGCTTCTCTGCAACACGGAACGGGCCGTGCCAGAGGTGAGCGAGTTTACGTGCATACCCTTCCTTCACACGATCTAGGTATAGCCAAACTCGTGATCCAGCTTCGATCTGATGCGGATCGCCGTCCTCATTGTGCCGATCAGCTCGGTCCGCAATCGCCTCTCGCAGCCTAGCGTTGACCTGTTCTCTCGACTGCTGGTAGTATCTCTGAACGCGATATCTCCACCGTCTTAGATCGCGGTCATGGCGCCTGGTCGACCCGATCGGGATCGTCGCTTCCAACGTCGATCTCGGGTCCCATCCGTGTACCAAATAGTGAGGGGTATCTCCCCGAACCCGATCGTGAGCCGTGTTAATAGCGAATGTCAATCTCTCTGCGTATTCATCCCAATCCTTTTGATCGAGATCTTGAACATACATCTTGATCGCCCTAGTCGCCGTTTGTACCATCCGTTCCGCAGTCCCATTGGCCTGTGGTCGGTAGGCCATCGTCGCCCGTTGTCGCTGCCCCAGGATCTTATTGAACGATCTGAAGAAGTCGGACATGAAACCCGGTTCTCGATCGTGCCTGATCATCTCGCTAGCACCAAATCTGCGGAACACGCATTCTTCATAAGATTCCGCGACGGTCTGGGCCGATCGGGAGGAACTAGCCTTCGCGATCACATATCCCGTGAACAGATCTACCCAGATCAGTAGTTCGGTGTTGCCTTTGTTGGATCTGGGCAGAGAGGGTATGTGATCCATCGCTATGATCTGGAATGGGTATGTCGCTTGCAGATTCCCAGGCGACTCGCCCCGGATCGTGGGTCTCCCCTTTCCAGTCTCACAGTCTACACACTCGCCTACGTATCGCTGCACGCTCCGATATAATCCCCTCCAATGGAAATGATCTCGGATCCGCTGATAAGTACGTCCGATCCCCTGATGTCCCCCTTCCAGAGTCGTATGGTAGTGGTGGAGGACATCCTGCTGTAGCGTTTCTGGAACTACAAGCCTCATCAGGCGGTCGCGATCACCACTTGATCTCAGCCCTGGTGGGCAGTAAAACAGCAGATCTTGTTCGTCTACCTCGTACTCGGAGGCGATCTTGGCGTAGGATACAGATTCGGCTCGAGTAAGATCTGCGATCTGCCCAGCCAGGTACTTCTTTAGTCCGGTGATCCAGACCTCCTCGTCCTGGGCTCGCCTGATCCGATCAATTCGCATCTCCCGGATCAGTTCCTCTCGCAGGACAGCGGCACCAGGTCGCGCCCGGGCTGCACGCGTGGCTACTGCCGACACTTGCGCAGTTCGATCTTCAACTCGAGGGACCAACACCTCATCAAGCCGATTTAGGGTGATCAGATCGCACCGATCTGCCTCATCGTAGACCTCGATCCCGCTTCCTCGTTGCAGTGCGGCACTCGCCCAGCTATCTGCGCTCCCATTCCAGTCTCTCTTCACATGGACCAGCTCATGATCTCCCCAATTCCGCAAGTGATCTAGCACCTTCTGTTTCAGTAACGTCAATCCTGGCGCCTTACAGTCGATCTCGCCTCGGACTTGTCGGATCACGAGGTTCGAATCGCCACAAACGACCAAACGGCGGCGCTCTAACTGTGTGATCATGCTAAGACCCAGCAAGAGTCCACGGTATTCCGCTTCATTGACAGTAAGGCTCTCCGCATAGTCTGATCTAGCCTTGATCACTTTCCACTCCGGCAAACTCCACACGATCGCGCTGAAAGCGCCTCCTCCTCGTTTTACGCGTGCTGAACCGTCGAAACTTACTACCCATAGCTCCTCACCTGGATCTACGGTGGGGGTCGGCATCTGGATCTTTACGTCTTGGTTCCTTCTGTGGCGCGATCGCGATCAGGGCTTCGTCGATCTCCGATCTAGGCGTTATATTAGCTGCAATCGCCCCCAGTATCTCATCCTCTCCCTTCGTACACTTCGTGATCTCGAGTGTCCATGGGGACAGTAGAGCAGACCATTGTCCCAGACGTCCTTGGAGGCCGGCAGACTTGAACAGCCAGGCAAGCGTGGAGTGTCTGGTTAGGACCTTGATCCGACGTCCCACCAACAGGGTGTAGTGTAGATCCAAGATCCGAAGTAGAGCCAACACCTCCTTTTCGGCAACATTATAGTTTAGCTCGTTCGCCTTCAAGGTTCGGCTGGCAAACGCGACCGGGTGGTAGATCTGGTCGTGTTCCTGCATTAGTGCGGCGGAAATCGCCCAGTCACTGGCATACACGATCACCACGGGTAACTTCGTCATGTCGAAGTGACGAAGGATCGGGGTCGACGCGATCTTGGTTTTCAAGGCTGTAAACGCCCTGTGTGCCCTACCCCACCTTTCGTCGCCAGCTCTTTGGGCCAGATTGGCTTCGACCTTGCTTGAACAGGGGGGAGGCATCGCCCCCAAGTCAGGATCCGGTGTACTATCCCCTTTTTGAGTCGAGGTGTCGGGTGATCCATCCTGATTCGACTTAAGCGCAACGGGATCTCGATGGATCGGGTCCGTACTATCCATGATCTTTCGAAGATCCGGTCGCTTCTTCAGTTCTGCGAACTCCACCTCACGTAGTTCATATAGGACCGATGCATAGATCGCATAATCCTCGATGAACCGACTATAGTAATTCAAACTTCCCAGGAACGATTGCATGGATCGGAGTGACCCAGGGAATGGTAGATCCGTCAGAGACTTCAGGTCTTTCGGGTTTGCCTCCAATCCGTCGATCGACACTTTGTGTCCGAGATATTCCACCTTATCCATGCCCCAGAAGCTCTTCGCCACACTGATCGAGAGATTCCACTTATCACAGGCCTCCAATAGGTCTTCCACCCGATCGCACATTTGATCCCATGTTCCAGCCGTGATCAAGATATCGTCGATGTATGATCTCCGTCCTAGAACCGACGGGCGACCAGGATCCTCCGGGATTCCTGATTCAAACACATCTGCAGAGTCTTCCGTATTCCCTGACTGGGAGATCTTCAAAAGTCCATATAGGGCGTTGTCCACAAGACGTTGATAGATCTGAGGGGCGTTCTTCAGCCCGAACGGCATGCGATTCCACTCGAAGAGGCCGAACGGGGTGATGAAAGCTGAGATCGCGCGAGCTCGATCGGTCATTGATACGACCCAGAATCCACTTGCCATGTCTAATGAACAATACCACAGAACCTTGTCAAGATCTTCTAACAGGTCATTGATCAGAGGCATTGGGTAGATCATCAGCCTCGTGAGACCGTTCACCAGCCGATAATCGATACATAGTCGGATATCTACGCCGTTCTTCTTGATGATCACCACGATCGGAGACGCCCATGGCGATGTCGATGGCCGAATGATCTTGGCAGCTAGGAGTCCTTTGATAAGATCCGATACTTTCTCGCGGAACTGTGGCGCCACCTTTCGGACTCGTTGTGCAATCGGCTTTGCATCACCTACGTCAATATCGCATATAACACCCTTGGCCGCTGGAGGAAGTGCGTTTCCTTTCCCGATCAGGAGATGTCGCTTCTTCCAAATAATCTGTCGAAGTTTCTCGATCTCCTCCTGGGTAGCCGATCCCGGATTTCCTACTTGCAGATCTTCAATCCTGACTTCTTCAGTGGTGGAGATCTGGATCTCTGGTACTACTGCGAGATTATCGGCTAGATCTTCGGCCGAAAAATCGCCACTTTCGTGTAGGTGGGTCTGGTCGGCGTTCTCGATCCCTTCAGGAGATGTCGGATCGGGTTCGTTCGTTGATGGATCAGGGAGTCTATCGTCCTTGGCCGTCAGGATCGGGGTGTCCTCAACCGTGGGGCCGGCGTCAGCGTCGGATACATGTTGGATCTCGATTTGAAAATCTGGTTTTTCCGTTTTTACCTCGATCTCTCCTTCGCATGTCCGATCTGTCCGATCTGGGGCCTGATCTGGCAAGCTCTCATTCGTCTCAGTCTCACCGCCCCCAGCTTCGCCACTCGGGGTCCTGCCGGAACTGATCATAATCGGTGAGGTATCCATGGGATCCGGTTGGGGATCGATGTATGCGACCTTGACTTCGGCCGCATCGGTTGTTAGTCGAGGTCCTAATGTCGATATTGGCGTAGGATCAGGATCGGTCTTGGTCGTCCCACCTCGGCGGAGTATGGATCGCGGCGTAACGTAGGTCGGCCGCTCGACCGACGGTAAGGGGATCTCTACGGATTCCTGAGGTTCTGGTCTTGCGTCCACAGTCGCTTCTAGAGCTAGATTCTGCCACTCCATGTAACGTCGGGATCCGATCGACACAAACCCGGGGAATCGAGGCACTTTTTCCTGATCAAGTACCATTCCGACATGTAGTCTGTGATCCAATCGTAAAATCTTCTCGCTCAAATTCGTGATCACTAAGTACCGAGTTCGGCCGGGTCCATTTACCACGGTAGGTACCCATCGATCGCCTCTGGTCACCCACAATTTCTCCGTCGCCGATAATTTCACTCTCGATGCGGTCTCTTCAGATCCCCCAACTGGGATATGTAGATCTTCCTCCAATTTCACTGATCTTACCTTCTCCCCGTATAATCTTTTGCGACCACTAAGTGGGATCCCCACTTCATTAGGTAAGCACATCGATCCCTCCGCTAGATCCATCCGGACCCCAGCCGGGATCATGAAATCCATACCCAGGATCGCATCTTGGCCGGATAGATCTCCGATCCAAATATCGAAAAAGTAGACCAAATATCCCGCAAGCGTGATCTTGATCCTCGTTCTTCCCTCGGTGGTGTACACATTATCGCCGATCCCAACACACTCCTGTCTCTGACTAGTGTCAAAGTGGCACCCAACCTTACGAGCAAAGGTGGTATCCAAGATGGATACCTCGGCGCCAGTGTCCAGGAGCAAGATCGCTCTTTCATGATTGATCTTGCCTGAGATCTTGGCTTGGCGGAACCATTTTCCTGGTGCGTGGTATTTCCAATACCCCCTGGATTCTCCTTCCTTGAGATCCAAAGCCACTTCCGCACCAGATCGCGAGAACTCATCGATCCGGGGAAGACTCGCGATCTTAGCAGTATACGAATGCAACTTACATGTATTACCGCGCAGATCCGAATTCTCCCTATCTTGATCTCTCGATTTCTTGTTCACATATGCATAGATGCAGTACTCAGAACGCTCGGCTCGTACCGGTTTCCAAACCGGCGAGCGTCCTAGTTTAACATCTTTTCCACCTTCTCGGGGAACAATCCGGCATGTCGGGTCGGGTCGTACCACTTGCGGATCTGGTTGTAGAATTCTTCCATGGGGCATTCTCCAGCTTCATGGATCTCCCCACAACCACGGCAGGTATACAGACAGCGATCCGTTGAGTGACCTCTCTTCCCGCACTTTTCACAGGTTAGACGTCTCCAGCAGTCCAGATCCGTATGCTTCCGCGATCCACAGTGTGAACAGCGACCTCGATCGTGGTCTGATGTACCCCTGCGATCCGCGATCCGGCCTCGATCTTGCGCGTTCACCTGCGATCGCGACTGATCCTGTTGGTGGGGAACGCCCCCAGTGCCGATCTGCTTGTCTTCCGACGCAGCAAGATATATCCTCCGGAGATCGCCTTCAGAATCGGATCCGTCCGATCCGGATATTTCCTCTGATTCCGAGCTCGGATCTTGGGTTTGGATCGCCCGTACCACCGCTCGGGTGGGTGCCGCCGGGGCACTGGCCGGTGCCTTTTGTCTGTACTTCGATCCGAACGCAGATTTACGCTGTCTGCTTTTCGCCCGTTCCCGGGAACGAAGTACTTCCTCAAGTTCATCGACGTCATTCAGCCGGAGTAGGGTCAGCCGATCAGCTAACTCCGGATCTCCCAATGTCTCGATATAGTGATCTACATGTTCCCGGCGGGCCTTAGGGCTCCCATCCTTGATTTTCAGTCTAGCACGTAAAGCCGCCACGTTGAGCCGGTAGAGATAGTCAAGGGGAGTCTCTTCCGATCGCTTGCGAGCGTGATAGTATTGCCACGCGACCGACATACCCAACCCACAATACTGGGTCTGGAAACTGTCCAACAGATCTGCCCACTTGGTTTTCGTCGTTCGACTGAGCTGCCTGTACCAGTTCTTTGCCGGTCCCACCATCAGATCTGCAAATGTGAGGCATTTCGCTTCTTCCGTAGCCTGATCGCGCTGAAATGCTGACTTGACTTTACTGATCCAGGCCCGAGCGCGATCTTCGTCCAGATCTTTACCCGCAAAATCTTTCAGATCCGAGATCGCGGAGATCCGGACCCGCTGGATCATCGACGATCCTCCTTGACCGATTGCCGCGGATGCGATCGCTGCTTGGCTCGACATCTGTCCACCAGAACTTGGTATGCCCATATCGTCCGGATCGTATTCCCATGCATCCGGATCCGAAGCCGTAACGGACTCCATTTTCAACATCCAACTCCCCTTTGATCGGCGATCGGGGTGTCGCGAGATTCCGTTCTTTTAAGAAACGATCCATCGCCATTTGAAAGTAGTCGTCCAACTTGTTGCTCGAGCCAGTGGAATTAGTCGTCGGCGCGGTCTGGTCTGTCCGGATCCGGCGATTTTCCTGCTGATCAGGTGTCTTAGCCTCCAGTTTCGTGGTCACCGATCGTGTATCTTGTTTCTTCATACGCGATTTCAGGAATTTGGCACCGGAGGGGCCCAGCGACATGCGTTGTAGCCTTCTAGGGCTGTCGGAGTCTGGTTCCGAAGTCGCTGACGCGTAGCATGACGATCCAGTCTGATAACCTAGATCGGGCGTCAGTGGGCGTTCGCCGACCAAGACTTTGAGAGAGTTGAATAGGTCATGGGTTGCAGACTGAATCGCTTCCAGTTCCAGGTCGAATAGAGAGTTGGGGTCGAATTCTCCAGCCACTAAACCAGCCTCTTGGAGCAGATCAAGTAGAATCTTCACCGCGTTCAGGCGGTCCGAGCTAGTCCGGGCCTTCGACACCGGGCCGGTGAGGTTACCGATCTGGCGGACTTGTATGATAGTAAGAACGGGATCGTTAAGCAAGGTCTCACTTAGCATCTTCCTGTAGTAGGCCTGCTCGATCGCGTCCTTGGTGATCGTCGATCCTGGGTTGATCACATCTTCTGGCTCTGAGTCTGGAGCTTTCAATTTTATCCGGGTGCTCTTGATCTTCTTTTTCTTGGTCGATCTTGAGGCAACAGTGGACTTGGTGAGCAGATTAGGTTTCAGCTTTGCTGATTTTTTATCGCTCGTGTGCGGATCTCGATTCTCATCGAGATCCGCAATGGCCCTCGAAGGGGCCTTGGGAGGAATTCGAGGTTTTTCTTCGAGATCTGGATTGCGATCCAGGTCTGCCTCGTGCCTGTCAGTAGAGATCCTCCCAGAACTCTGCTGATCTGTGGATCTTACCGTTTTCAGCGGTGCCTCCGTCGATCCAACGTTCGTAGGCACTTCTTCCCCTTGTTCTTCTTTAATCTTGACATCTTCTTGGGACTCACGGTGATATCCGAAGTCACCAGATAATCCGGGCACGCGCACCATTGTGGTGGAGCGGATCTGCCAAAATCTCGTTAGGACAGGTCCCGATCACCACTTGCGACCACTTGCGCCCAGACACCGACTAACGGAGGGGGTCCCCCGATGATCCGTGATCTAGCTGTGTGTAGTATCCACCTTGTGTACCCGTCGGTAGGCGGGTTACGCTCTTCCAGGTGACTTCTGAAGGTGTCTTGTAGGTCGGAAGAAGGTCTTGGGTGACGCAGGGGTTTGAGGCGGCGTGGAAGTTCTTCACTCCACCTCGGGGTACTTGATCCCGGTCGTAGGCGAGTTCTCGAGCCTTGATCCGGGTGCCTGGTTCTTGATCCAGGTCTTCCAATAGTCCAATGTTCGGGATTCAGTCCCTTCCTTTCCGTTGTTTTCCGCTTCCGATAGCGGGGGTCCTGAGGGGGCGAGATTCGACGGGATCCTTAGGCTAAACAACCAATTCCTTCCGATCCGATGTATGCACTTAAAGGATAGTTCACTAGATAGGGCAAAGCTGGCCAATATATTATCCAGACTTAACCGCTATACTAGGTCACGTATCCTTACCTTCCTGACGCTTGTAGGGCCAATGTAGTTCCCGGTTCCAGGCGTAGCGAAGACACTTGAGTGGTTCAGGGCAAATTTGAGTCTGTTTATGGTTATTCCTATGCCTACTAATCCCATCCTGATTTACTATCCTACGATCACATGACACTGGCTACATAGCTGATCCCTAGCTTGGTTCCCCTAACCCTGATCGTGGGCCGATTCCGTACTTAACCGAAGCTTGATCTCGTACTTAACCAAAGCTTGATCTCGTACTTAACCGAAGCTTGATCTCGTACTTAACCGAAGCTTGATCTCGCACTTAACCGAAGCTTGATCTCGCACTTAACCGAAGCTTGATCTCGCACTTAACCGAAGCTTGATCTCGCACTTAACCGAAGCTTGATCTCGCACTTAATTGGGGCTTGATCGCGGCCTGATCCCGCTTGGTAATCCTTCAAAGAATCCGGATCAGGCCACCAGAAGAGTCTGCGTCGCGCCTGGGGCTGAGCTTGATCCGGACCTGATCTCGTACCTAAACGGGAGAAGATCACGCAGTGATCCTGCGTGATCCTGCTTCGTTGCCGCCCGGGGATATAGGATCATGCTGTTAGAGGCTTCGAGGCGCCGGGGTAAGCCGATCGTGTTCACTTGGGACCCCGTCATCGTTGATCGCGCAAGAACATCCTTGATTCCCCCATTCTTCCTCCGGCAGGATTCGGATCACCCACGAACACCGCTCCACTTGCTCCCCCGCCGGTGTCTCTGTTGCCTGTTCCCCGGCGGGACCCATCGTGCCTTCGTCTGATTCGACCCAGATCTGGGGATCAAAGGTCCCCCCTGTCGCTCGTTCCGACTCTATTTGGGTTCGTGGCTGATATTGTCTCTCCGGGAAAAATTCTCGTCCGCTTCACCACACATATCATCAGCTTTAAAAATGCTCTGTGTGGCTTCTGCCACCTTCTTCGACCTGCTTTAGCCTCTCCGACTTCACCACTGGATTGAAGACATTGTCACTCACCCACTTGACTCGCATCTCATCTGCATTCTGCGTCAAAGCCAAATGAACTTGCAACGGCTGCGTAGACCCATGTTTAATCTCAACACTTTACTTTACGGCAGCACTTGATCATCTCCTGTCACAAACCGCAGCAACCACGATCGCCACATATTAACCAAAGGTCCGACTTCCACGACTCCTTTTCCTTCGTCATTGGTGTGTACTGTGTCCATAAATTCATGTACATTGGGCGTGCGATTGGCTTTTCCATCGGCAGAGCTCACACCGTTGCAGCCACTCTATCCAGGCCGTAGAACTCTGGTTGAGGCGCCTTGCCCTCGAATGAGACGCTCACTGTGTCCAAGTTGTCCTGAATAGTCTGATTAACCTCGAATCGAGCCAAACGACGTGGAAAATTGTATGCATCTCGGATCTCCAGACTCTTCTGCTCCTCACGCAGCGCTTTGGTCGAGCTGCCGGTCGCGTAGAGCAGCGAGATGACAATGACAAGTCCTACAACGGCTATAAGAGCAGCCAGTCCTTGCAGATACAACCTGCGACGCGAACTTGAAGCCTTGCGGGGTCGCGTTTGCACGTCCGGTGGTGTGGGTGCGACTTTGGAAAGCAGCATCCGCCGCCGTAAAACCAACAGCCTTCACCAATCCAGCGACCAGCAGCAACGCCAGACACACTGTCCGACGCACCAACGCTCGCCGCACTAATCTTCTCCTCTACCGACGCACTCGTGCTCATCGTAGCGGTAGCGGCGGTCACCGCAGCTTCGACGCAGACGTAGACGCAGTCAACGACGCCGACCCGAACTCGGCCTCTACAGCGTCGAAGATCGACAGAAGCGGCTGGCAGTACTCGCCGCTCACTACGCTCTGGATGCGCGTACGCAGCTCCTGGCGGTATGAACAGCGAGTCGGCGTCCGGAGCGTGCTCGAATAGCCGCGTTCTCTAAGTCGATACTTTATCACGAGTTTGGGATCACGGTAAACGAGTACTGCCCGTTATTGGTAGAAATGTTTTTAGTTTTCACCAATACAAAGGCTTGATGTACCGTTCATGAAGCGAAGGGTAAGTTAGTCGTTTCTGAGGGGTTTGCGGCAAAAAGTAAAATCGATGAGTCGGAATTCAATCGGAATCGATCGTTTTAACATCCCTATACAGAACACGTCAGTGACGACGATGCCAGCATGGGTGAAGACCAATACGAAGGTCGTTTGGGCATTTAATACCCCATTCTGTGCTACTCCAATGACCGACCCGACCCTCGCGAACCAAGTTATGTGCTTCGAACGTCCTCCTGAAGAAGACTTCCCCATGCATTTGTTTGATTCGCTGTATCTTTATCAATAATGCACACTTTTACAAATGGTGTTTAGTCAGACTCAAACAAAACCTTGTCATCATCATGTAACATGATGATGACAAGGTTTCATGCAGAGATTGGAAAAAAATAAATTGGCAAGGATCTTTAGGATATTATATCATTGCGGTTTAGATGGCACTACCTAATAGAGGTTGTTTGTCTAACCGGAGTCGATCGCAAAGAGTCGGATCGTCGATCACTCGGCCAATCAGCGATTAGATTCCGTGCACCTCCGATCGAGTCAGCAGAAACACTGCCATCATGGCAGTGTTTCTGCTGAGCAAGAATGATATTGCAAGATCCGAGAATTACCAGTACAGACTTCCCCGGAGGGAGAATCGTGTGCAGAGTGGTTCCTAGCATCCAATTTGCATCAGCTGTTTTCATGGCGTACTAAGCTATGTTAGGTTGGAGGTATCAAGACTAATTTACACTAAGCGACAAATTATTCCTGTCAGTAAATTTTTATGATCTCAGTTTGCTGTTTTGTCTGCAGTACGACGGCGCCTAGGACTTGTGTTAACAGCCGCAGTTTTGCGGTTTGAAGCACACCTCAAATACAATAAACTAAACAGGAGGGGGGGGCTTGACCGGTATTCATGGGCTTGCCCCGCAACCGGTCGGCACCACTTCCGACCGGACGGTACCGGTTTTCACCGCTTTTGTCCCGGTTCATTCCCCGATACGACGGTGACATCGCACATCATACAGCAACGCAGAAGGACGCAGCTATGGGCTGCTACAGCAGAAAAGTGTTCCTGTCCAGGGTGTGGTGTCATATAACATTAACCTTTGTATCTTGTTGATAATGGCAGCCTAGCTGCACACAATAGTGATTGACTGTTTGCACGTTCGTGTAGCCATTGTACAAAATCGCGAGGCCATTGAGCGAAGGAAAGCAAGATGTTTGACCAGGTACTTATATGCAGTATGATTAGTGAGATGTATCGCGAACCAGATATTCATCTAATCTACTTCTCTTTACGCTGTTGTTGTCCGTGTTGACTGCCTGTGTCCAATAGGGATTTCGTGTGAGATCACCGCATCTCGTTTTACGCTGACGACAGATACTGCATGAAATCGTTCGTCGCTTTTGTAGCGACATTACTGGTGCTGCTGATGAGCAGGCTTGTGATGTGGTGCAGACGTTTGGTCCTGGCTTCTTCTCTTTCAAACGGCAGTGTAAGGCATTGTTTGAGAGCGGAAAAATGAGGATAATTGTTCTGGTAAACAGTCTGAATGTACTCCCACTTGTCATTTGAATTTGCAATTGAATTTGAGAGTGCACGTAATATTGACACATGCTCTGGTGTTATTGTTGCAGACGCTTGGAACATTGCTGTTCCCGTGAAAGGCGACTTGGGAATCGACGACACTGTGATGTAGTGGATCCGGTGGAATGAGCAGGGATCCAACGTTCACACACGGCGCCCAGACACTGACTAACGGAGGGGGTACTCCGATAACCATGGCGGCTGCTGAGGCTCACCTTGTGTACCCGTCAGTGGGCGGGATGTGCTCTCTCAGGAACGGGAGAGTGTACACAGGCGTGAGGGCTTGAACGTCCTTGGTGGGTACTTGGGAGGTTGGACTTGCGTGGGGGTTCCTGCACACAGGTCCTAGTTGGGGGATCTTGGTCTTGGACTCGAAGATCTTGAGGATCCTTGGATCCGGGGTTGCCTTGGTGGGTGTGGGGCTCCTTTTCCTTTTCCTTTACTGTCTTGCTTGCCGCCTCCTGTAGCGGTTGGTCTTAGGTTGAGCGGTTGACAGTTAAGCAATCAACACCGTTGGATCCGAGGTCTTCACTAACGTAAGGTAAGCCGGCCAAATCGGGGATCCGGTCTTAGCTGTAGCTAGGTGTGCGTAGTGACTTTCAGGAACACTAAGGGGTGATCAATACACTATCCTCTTCCCTTGTCTTGGGCTCTGAAGAAAACCACTTGCGCACTAGAAGGCAAATTCGACTCTCTGATTTATGGTTAGCCAGTTCCTCATCCTGTACCCTATCTTTCCCATCGCAAATCTCTATCTTGGCTCACGTCGCTGCTTCAATTCGTTGAGGTCTTGGATCTTGAGAATCCGAGTTTGGATCCGAGGATCTTGGATCTAGGGGATCTTGGATCTAGGGAATCTTGGATCTTCGGGATCCGGTGTCTGGATCCATCCGATGATGTATGATGTTGGATCGCTGTTCTCCCATCGTGATCCGTACTTAGGACGGTGGGATCCGCACTTAGGTCGGTGGGATCCGAACTCAGGTCAGCCAGGTCAACCGGATCCTAAACTAGGATCCGCCCTAGAGTAGGTACCCAGTTTCGGGGATCTGTCCTTATCGTGGCACCATGTCGCACGTCACCCATCACACCCATCATCGTGGTCGTTCTGCGTCATATCCACTCCACCACAACACGATATTCGTTGGCATTCGCTGGGGTGAGTGGCCCGTTAGATGGAGTCTCCAGCACTTGCAATCCTTCCTCCGCTGCCTCGCCGTTATGATTTGTTCCCGCGACTTGGGTTAAATTCCAGTACATATACAGCATGCAAAGCCATACACCATGGAAAGCATTTGCCGGTACTTACGAATTCCTGCCATTTTTCGCTGTGCGTTGAACAATTGGATCTGAAGCTCCTGTTCACGTGGGGAATTGTCGTCACGGGGTTCTGCTCGTGTTGGTTTTTGGACCGGGTCAAGCACCTTCCGACAATCTGGCCAATCTCATTTTGGAGAAGCAGCAACACCTTGGCATCTGTCATACTCTCTCGGTTTCCAGTACCGCTTGGTCATACTTTTTAGCATCTTACAGAACTTAACAGAGTGGTTGACTCTGTTGGGGTTAGGCTCGTCTGAGCAACCTCACCGTTCCCTCTACAATCTCATACTGAAGAGACACGGTACTTGTGACTTTAGTATTTAATACACGTCAAGTAAATGACTGGTCTACACGGGAACTTTGGCTCTTCATACTAGAATCTAATGGTTCTAAGCAAACTAATCTCACTTCTTCTTTTAAAACTTCCCTACAACGTTCTTCTACCAAGCGCTAAAGTTTACTCCAGCAACAGGTTATGAGCCCAAACCGAGCCTCAAGTGACGACTTCCCCCGGCTTTCCGGCTCAAGGAACTACGACGTGTGGAAGGCCCGAGTGACGGCATCACTTGATGGCAAGCACCTACTCGGGGAATATCTGCATCTTCTACGCCTCGAGAGTCACCAACTAGTACTAACGCCTGCTGTAAAGCAAGAAAAAGGCAGGTACCTGAAGGATTTGCACCTGCCACGGATGGGTACTTCTCAGAAACAAATTGGAAGAAGGCCTCCTTCCGTCCTGCACCGACCCATTCGTCCACAATGGCATCACTGAAGCCATCAGCCGTGAGCATCTCGCGTGGCTCCCACGTTCTTGGGTGCCGACCAAACTTCTTTCGCCATAGTACTCTGTAGAGAACCTGTCCTGATGCTGTAGTCACACGATCTTTGATATACGCAACTTCCCATGTTGGCACTGTTTGCGCGGCTTTACGGGGTTTCCTGCGATTTGAAGGTCGATTTGGGCGTTCTGAATATGCTGGCACATTGATTTTGGTTAATCTTCGTGGGCGAAGACTCCTTCTAGGGTGCAATATCTGCTGTTCTAGCTGAGGCTGAGGCGTGCGAAGCACCGCCACCGGAGTCGAGCTGATAACCGATGGTGACGCTGTCGATGGAAGTTGCGCAGGCCGTACGATGTCGTGCAAATCCGGCAATTGCTTCTTTAGCGACTGAACGACGCCTCCAAACGCCACATGCACCACCAAGGCCGGCCGCGACATCCTGTCTGGAGCTGGCGTGTTATTACAGAGCTCTAAACCAGTTTGCACGCGTTCGGACCTAATGGAGACTGAATGTGGCGGGACGTGAGAAGACAGAGAATGAGAGATGTCGGTAGTGTACACGCATGCTTGCGATGATTTTGCACAGCACGATTTCGCGTCCTTGACATCTTGGCTGACTCTACGATTCCGTAACTTTCCAAAAACAGTGCGAATAAGACCTGATGACGAGCCAGGGAGGCTGTTGGGGTTAGGCTCGTCTGAGCAACCTCACCGTTCCCTCTACAATCTCATACTGAAGGGACACGGTACTTGTGACTTTGGTATTTAATACACGTCAAGTAAATGACTGGTCTACACGGGAACTTTGGCTCTTCATACTAAAATCTAATGGTTCTAAGAAAACTAATCTCACTTCTTCTTTTAAACCTTCCCTACAACGTTCTTCTACCAAGCGCTAAAGTTTACCCCAGCAACAGACTCGAAGAACTTTTTTCACCTTTGCGCGGCTGGTTGACTGTAGCCAGGCCGCTGTGAGTTCTATTCTATCTCGCTAGGATTTAGGATTTAGGCTGGTCGCCACGACGCAGCTGTGTGAGAGACGAGAGCATGCAGACCTTGGCTGGGGTGGGCGACATCCCTTTTGTGAGGGCCAGTTTTAAGAAGACCCCGAGCCTTTGCAGTGATGCCCTCATCACCGCGAGCCAAGCGCATACGTCGTCTTGCGCTCTTGGCTGCAATACTGTGCTCGCGCCGGCGTAGCGAAGCAGCTCAATCGTTCGAGGATATGCTGACATACGAAGCCTCCGACTACAGCAATCTATTCCCAATTAGAAATGTCAAGCGGGATGCGATAGTTGCCGAACTACGACGGACTACGCAATTGCGACCTGACGTGCCTTGGCGTGAGCAGTAGGTTTAGCTACGAAGTGTTAACGGCTTTATCCAATGTGCTATTCCATTTGGCAAGTAGCATGTTGACTTTTTGCTGCGTCTCATCAATCACTTGTACAGAAGCGCCTGCTGCTTTCAGGTCCTTGATAAATTGCAAGCATTTTATAGCCGCATCGGCTAAACCAGCAACCTCGTTAACGGAGAAAACTTCTTGTTCGCGTTGTGCTTCGTGATCTAAATCAGCAAGAACCTTATCTTCAAAAGAGGAAGTTGTATGCTGGCGCTTGGCGCTAGTACGGCGCAGGTCTGGAGCAGCCGCCGCGGTTCGCTTACCGCGCAGGGTATTCGCTTGTGAACCACCAGGCATCACGCCTTGAACAAAGACATCATGATTCGGTCGATGGAACAGCCAGTCGTGCACGTAGAGAACATCCAGTCGACCATCGCAGTACAAGAAGAAATCTTGATCGCTGGTGCCTGAGCGCGTGAAACCCGCGTTAGCTGTGCCATACAGGGACCGGAGAGTCCCCCAAAGCTTCTGTAGCTTGGTCGCCGAGAGCGGCTGCACGTCACCAGGATGGATGTCTTCGTAGTCCTCGCGAACCATGACAAGGCGTCCGTAATCCTGGTTGAGACTGGCAAATTCACGGGCAACATCCCGCCAATACAGACTTCTGTCGTTCGCTGCACCCACATCGACAGCCTCGCGCCCAGGAATCGCGTCCATCTCGCCCATGTGTTCAATAAGCACGTCTCCAAACAAAACCTTCACAAGGCGAAAGCGGCTATGCTGAGTTGCCTGCGGCTCCTTTACCTTGGTTGGAATTCTTGGGGGCTGCGCAGAGGCATCTGCAACCCGTGTTTGTTGCTGGCGATGATTCGCACGAAGAAGCGAGATGTACCCCTCCTTGTTGCTCGTCAGCGGATCAGCCTGAGGATTGAGGCGAAGCCTCGTGCACGTAGCTCTAAGCTCTTTGCTCCCGTAAGCGTTAAGGGCCCGGCCAAGATCTTGATCGGAGCCCTCCAGCGGAAACGTCTCCACAAACTGCGCGATAACATTTTTAAGGTGCGTGAGAGGGAGAGGTCCAAGTCGTGAGAAGGGAGAGGTCCACTTTTCGCGAGAGTCTCGAGGTTGAGTCATCCCTCCCGTAGGATCCTACCTGAGCTGGGACTAGGCGCACCTCAGGCTAGGCTGAGTGCGGTAAAGCGGCGCTCTGATTCAGGCCGAGAGTCTCGGTTCCAAGTGGCTTCTGGAGGTACCATGGTACATGTACTGCCCGACAGAAGGTGGTGTGTGTGTGTGGGGGGTAAATAAAGTGGATTGGTTAATCGTCGATGCCGAACAGCGTTAGCAAACAGAAATACTGTAGTAGCGTTTCTCACGACGGCGCCGAATGTTTGCTACTGTACTTGATATCTCATGGGGCGACGTCATTCTGTCATGTCCTAGCTCCATCAAATCCTTCGACAGCCCTGAATTTTTTGTCATGACGAAGGGAAAGTGCATGAGTAGGCGGGCATCACGCTGAACGAAAGTAGCATTCACAGTAGAAAACACCCTTTACCGTCTCCAGTCCACTGGTACTTGATGTATAGCAAAAGATATTTGGTGTCTACGTCTTCCACCGCGCGCTGTCGGTACTCTTTCACACATGGTGAGCACAAGCATCCCGTTTTAAGACAGTATGGCTTCTGAAGCCGGTTCACGCACTCAGGGACCCATACTACGACCGGCCACGAAAAAAGTGACGATAGCAGACCATCTCCGCGAGTTGCCTCGGGATATTGCACCACTGAAGGGAACCGACGAATGAGTCTCGTAACTACTTGTTGCTATAAGCGCTCCTCTGTCTGAGTCTTTTCTTCACCGTCTGCCATCTCTGTTGTAGTGTAGTGGGATCCGAATGAACACACTCACGAGGGAAGCTGGCGCTTCCTTAGAAACCTTGCTTGTATTGTACCCTGCAAATTCCAGAATGAGGTGGGCTAAACCACTCGACAGATACTCGTACACACTGTTGCATCCACACCTGTTCTAGTCTACCAACCTCGGAGTCTTACCCTACGCCAGCCTTAGCTGAGGTCGTCCTCGACCACCAGCACAGTGCGTGGTCAGGTCCTGAAGACCTTCGCCCCACTACACTGCCCTTCCAAGACTTGACCATGCATTTCAGTGCCGATCCGCCTTGGATGTTGCTCGAATGTAATATTTCCGACATAGTACCATGTTTGTGGTACATGGGTACACAACAGCTCGCGCTTCAACTTGAAGTTCTAAAGTTGCTCCAATGTTGCACTTAGCTGGGCATCGTCCTTTGCTGCCACATACTGCTTCACCATCACTGGGATGTCCTTGTACAGTGACTTGAGCGACTCCCAAGAGTCCTCAATTGGCTCCAGACATTTCCACCCTACCAGTATCTCGTAGCACCGCTTAGCTGAGCTCCACCGATGATCTTTGAGCTCTGCAACGGTCAGGACAATACCTTGAGCAGCTACGTGCTCAAGGATTTCCTCCGTTACCTCAAAAGATTCATCCGCGTAGAACTTCAAGCGTGAAGCGTGCACGTCTGATTCCGCGCCAGTCACTAGGTGCTGCACACGAAATGAGTGTTCGTCTGTCCCCACCACTTGGTACGGCCCGGTCCACGTGACAAGAAGCTTGTCATTGTGTTTTTGATCCACTCTCGATCGTAGGACGTAATCACCAACATCAAAGTTTGCCTTCCTGGCCCCTCTCTGCATGTTCTGATTCCGTTGTGTTTGTTCCGACCTTGCTACCTGCACTTTCCTGTGCATCGCCTGGACATGCGTGCGTAGAGCGGCCAGTTTTCGGTCAATGTTGCCCGAGGTCACGTCAATCGTGGTGATTTCTGCCTCGCTGTCGATTCCAAAGTCAAGGGGAGACGCAGCAGGCAGAACGCAGAATAGCTCCACTGGCGCCTTATTGGCAAGTGACGGGACGGGCGTGTGGTTCAAACTCGTCTGCACCACCGGCACATCAATCTCGGATGTCCACCTTGCCTTCAAGGCACAAAACTCGCATGACTTGCACGATATCCCTGTTCAGCCTTTCTATGGAGCCATTAATCCAGGGACTGTACGCCAGAGTGAAGCGTTGATAGCTGTCGAGGCGTCTCGCCACTTCTGCTACCACGGTTCTTAAAATGACTGCCTTGGTCGCTCATCCACACACGCGGAGTTCCGTAGCGACTGTGCCAGTCCAATATTGATGCAGCGGCCACCTCTGCGGTCGGTGAGGCACAAGGCACGAGCTCACAGAAATGAGTTGCATCGTCCTTAAGTACGAGTAGATACTTGTAGTTGCCGTACGATTCACCGAGATGTAGAAAATCCCAGTGAAGTGCTCCATTTCTTTCGTTGCATCGGAATGTCTCTGCCCATGGTCGGTTCACTAACTTCCCCCCTTTTACATGCTGGCACATGAGGCAGCCAGCAAGAAAAGCCTTGACCACGGCTGATAGATTCCGCACGAAAAACCGTCGATTGATCACATTCATCAATGCTTCGCGACCTCTGTGACCCTGCGCTCCGCAGTGGCCAATCACTAGTAGCCTTTGCAGTAGACTCGACTCCTCCGTGGGAATCCAAATCCGCTCATTACTGCATAGTAGACCATCCGCTCTTCTCATCAAGCCTTGTGGACGCTCCACAATGTGCCGCTGTTGAGCTTCAAGTAGTTCATCTGTAGTTGGCCATACGAAATTGCCGTCACGGAACGGCCGGATCGGTACACGGGTATTAGCGTTGGTACGCTGAGTGACTTCGGTATCACGTCCTCGTCGAAGGTTGACTCGCTTCACTGCCACGCTCGCTACGCTAGGGGCACAACCCCACCTGGACACCATGTCCGCCCAAACGTTGTGCGTGCCGTCGATATGCTCGATAGTGTACCGATACTCCATCACTTTCATGGACCACCGCAAAAGTTTACCTCTAACGTGCTTCTTGACCTCATGTCCGGGTGCGAATACATGTATCAGGTTGCGGTGGTCGCAGTACATGCGAAAGCCACGCGATCGGAGAAGTAGATAGCTGAGTTTATCACACGCCACGATGCTTCCTTTTCAATGACGCTCCAGTTTCTTTGGGCCCTAGTGAACGTACCACCGAGTCAGATCAATAGTTCATGTTGTTGGTCCTGGATGTCTGCATCACTTTTCCTGTTTGCCACCTGTGATACTATAACTGACCAACCGACGTCAGAAGCGTCTGTGAGTAGGATCATTTCAGAGTCGGGCTTTGGGAAAGCTAGGGTGGCTGCATCTGCCAATGCCTGCTTTAGTTTGTCGTACGCCTCGCATTCTTGCTCGATGAGTGCGACTTGAATTCCCGCTGCCACTCGCTTCGTTCTCCTCGACGCTGTTGACATCGCTTAATCGAGGGCGTCCTGCAGAGAGCGAGCCATTCGTGCATAATTAACGATGCTGTCTCTCATCCAGTTTGTCGAACACAAAAACTGTTGCAGTTCACCAGTGTTGGTAGGGTATGGCATGCTTGTCAGTGCTCTGATTCGCTCGGCGTCATGTTTGACACCTTCTCCATTGATCACTCTACCACACCATTTCACCTCTCGCTTGTACAGACAGGACTTCGCAGCACTCAGCTTAAACCCAAATTTTGCTGTAAGCTCCAGTAGCTGTTGCAATTTATCGAGATACGTGTTTACACCGACAGCGTACAGCAGTAAGTCGTCGATCCAGACTAATAAATGCTTGTACAACAGCTCGGCGTAGCAACGTTCAATCGTTGACTGGAAATACAAAGCTGCGTCTGCACTGCCTTGAGGTACTCGACGAGGTGTGTAGATCTTCCTGTGTGTCATGTAAGACAACAGCTCCTGGCACTCTTTCGCAAGAGGGAGCTGCCAGTAGCCCTTGATGAAGTCAAAAAGCCCGAAGTGGTTACAACCTCTCACGTTCTCCAAATCCACATGCAAGTTCGGCATCAGTCCAGCCATTGGTTCTGTCTTTGGCAGGAGGGTCGTCACCGAGCACAATCCTCCATACATTGTAGGCATACACAATTGTGCGTAGCCGCTCGACTCGGTCCTCAGGAAAACGCTCAGACAGTGCTTGCTCAATCATCAATTCCACGGCTAGTCGAATGGCGACTTCATCCTTGTCACCTGTTGCCACGTCCGGTAAAGCCTCATCATCATCTCCGTCATCCCCGCTTGGGGCTGCCAACAACTCCAATTGTCGTTCGATATCAATGCCGAGCATCTTCAGTACGTCATCACCAAGGAGGAACTCGTCTCCTTCATTGTTTAACACCAAACACTTCACAGGTTTGAAGATATTGACAGGGCCTGCTGCTGTCATTAGGGACAGACGCAGCGTTGTTGACTCTCGTGCCCACGTCTTCTTCCCACCTGGAAGCTCACACGCTATTGGAGCTGCTAGCTCCGTCACATCACAATTCACACCTTGCTCAACGATCTTTCTCAGGGTCGTAGAGCTGATGCATGACATCTCCGCCCCCGAATCCGGACAGTATTCAACATCCACCACGCCACCAACACGCAGCATACGTGGTTGACCTGGTTGGTCAGGAAGGCACATGCTAATCCTTTTTAGCTTTTCGGTGCCTCCCCGGTTTCGGTTTTCGCGTTGCCGTGGTGTTGTCGTCGGATTTGTCGGGGCAGTCAGATTGGCGGTGCTGACCGCCACACGTCCAGCAACCTCCTTTCGGTCCTGGGTGTGCCTGATTTGACACTGTCCGAAATATCTGCCGGGGAGCAGTCTGTGACTGAGCTCCCTGATATTTTCCGTTGTTCGTTGCCGTCCTTGAACGCTTAGGGGGCCGTGGTGTCGCCGCAGTTGACTTCGACTCCTGTCCGATGGATCGTTTTTTGCTCCGTGACAAGGCTTTGTCCTCTCGTTCAATCTCGAGAGCCTTCTCACTTACGATCTTGAAGAGTTCAGCGATGCTTGACTTTGCTACCGGCAAGCGGAAGTCGATCTCGTTCTTCACTCTCAACTTCAGCTCGTCAGGTAAGCAGTTCAACAGGACTTTGCATTTCTTCTTTGTTCCGTCTTCATCCGCAAACAAACCAGCCAAACCATTGTTCTTGACAATCGTATTGCACAGATGGAAGTAATCCATGACTCTGGCGTCGACGTCCGTCTTCGCCGTGGTCATCACTAGCTGCTCTTGGAAGAGCTCGTCGATGTTCGGCAGGACATTGTTCTTGGAGCTCTGCACAGTCTTCATTATCCAGTCCCAAATGAACTCATCCGTGACTTCGTCCTTCCTCTTGTCCCACTTGGTCTCACAAAGTGTTTCGAGAAAACTGTCGTCGAAAGAGTTTCGTATCGACCTCATCACCGACTTCAGGTCTTCACCAGATGCTTCGCAGCGCGCCCGCATGATCTCTTCGTATTCCAGACGAAGGTCCACCCATCGGGTAAGCGCTTCGTGCGACGTGTCTTCCACCTTCGGTGCCGCCGTGACCGCAAAGATCGGGTGGGCCACGGTGGGGAAATCTACTTCCTGGTTGACAGGCCTCGACGTCGAGCCGCTCCTCGGTCCGGCCGGAACTGGAGGAGCTTCGACTCGTTGAGATCTTCCCTGGGTTTCCTCGCGAGCGGGTTTCTTGCCCTTGCTTCGAGTTCGCGTGGCTTGGCCCGCATTCGCTGATGGTGTTGCCACCGTCGTTCCTGACCGCAACACACGTCCGGTTCCTGCAGCAGGCTGTGCCACATTGGTTGTAGCACCAGCGTCAGCAGTCGCGTCCGTCGGTGCAATTGCGTTGTCCATGTCGTTTCTGTCGACACTAAAGTTAACTTTGTGGTGGGATCCGAATGAACACACTCACGAGGGAAGCTGGCGCTTCCTTAGAAACCTTGCTTGTATTGTACTCTGCAAATTCCAGAATGAGGTTGGCTAAAAACCACTCGACAGATACTCGTACACACTGTTGCATCCACACCTGTTCTAGTCTACCAACCTCGGAGTCTTACCCTACGCCAGCCTTAGCTGAGGTCGTCCTCGACCACCAGCACAGTGCGTGGTCAGGTCCTGAAGACCTTCGCCCCACTACATGTAGTTTACTGCGTTCGATCAAAACTATTTTTTTTACTGAATCTTAAAATTGATCGGATATGTCGGGGGCCTATCGCTTTCAACTAACGCAGAATTTACCGTCCAATTTTAGGATCCACGTAGCACTATTTATTCTTGGTCGATCAATGGAGTCGGCACCGCCACAATTAGTTGCTCCAACATGAGCTCGGATACAGTTCTCCAGCCAAAGCAAGTAGGCCCTCCGCAGTCGTTGTTCTTGACGCTTGAGCTCTCATCTTCTGTATACGCAGTCGCTTGGCTCTTTATCGTCTCTTTCCATGCTGTATGTGGCGTCTACCTCATCTGCGCTGCCATGACGTACTGGTACTTGACGAACGGAGTCATGCCGTTCTACGTCTCCATTTGGCCACTCACAGGAATCGACAACTACCGCTTCTACAGTGTCGTGTTCGGTATCGTCGGGGGAATCCACGGACTTCAGATGATAAACATTCTCCTCATGTCATTCCGAGCTCGACGACTCACGCTGCGGTCCTAAAGTCCCGGTCGGATTCAGACCTTCGTTGCGAGCAGGATAAGTTCCATTCAATCTGCTAAGGATGACAGTCATCCGAGACGTCCTGGTGTTTTCACAGTCATTTGGGCTAAGGTTTTCTCTCGAAAAGGGATTTTCGGATTCGAGAGCGAATACTTCTCCACTATTTTCGCTCTCCGAGAGGTACTGGAAGCGAGTTCACAGACGTACCAGGCGTACCGAGCCAGTAACTTGCTTCCTCGTCCGGCCCTCAACTCTTTGATGGTTGGTCTGTTGGTTACAAACTGCTGGTCCACTGCTGCGATCCAGTTTTTCCTTCGCAAGTCGCCGGCTCTGGAGCGGGTTGTCACTCTGATGTACGATGCGTTACTGAGTTTTGGTATGATGGTCATGGTGCCGCTCATTATCTTCATCCCGTACGTTCAAGGCTTCAACCTTGAGTACAATATTTTCAACAACCCTGACTTTTTGTACGACGCAGTACCCCTTGCCACAATGGCGTTGGAGAATCGTTTGATCTTCGCTTCGGGCCTTTTCGATTTTGCTACTAAGCTGATTCCACAGTTGAGCATTATCCTGTCGTTAATGACTATCAGCGAACTACTCGGACGTGGAGAAATCAAGGTAGTCCCTGGTGTCGGTACTGGACAGATGCAGACGTTAAATGTCAAGCCCAAAGCGAGCAGTACGGAGATTAATCCGAGTGATGCGAGAAAGAGGTCTAATCCTCAAATGTTAAGCCATTTGGGTAGTGTTGAAACTCTCCAGAAGTGGAAACACGTGGTTGTTATTGGGCTGTTCGTCCTATGGGGCGTTATAGTCCTCGGTCTGCATGGATCAGCGGCCCAACGTGCGGCTAATTACGAGGTGATCGGATGTCGCGCCATAACACGCCCCTGGTTCTCCAATGGCAAGGAGCCTTGTTCCAGTTTAGTGTTCGATTGTCACGCGCGAAGCACTACTTCTCCAGATAATACGTCGTTCGACAAGCTGGACCTGGAGGCCCTCGCAACGTTTGCCATTGTCCACTGCTCTCAACTGGAAATGCCTTCTGATTTCCAGCGGCTAAAGAATTTGGTCGTGGTTCATCTATACAACTCGACTATTGTGACTTGGGACGCTGCCAGTTCGGTCTCTGCTACTGCGCATACTCGTTTACTAGCAGTATTGGTGGGGAAAACACAGATGACACAATTTCCAGTAGGTCTACAGCAGAATTTGCCTGAGTCGCTCATGAGCGTGCAGTTCTCTGAAACAAACCTCACCCAGCTACCAGAAGACCTGTATGTGAAATGGCACGCCCTTGCCACGATTTCCTTCGAGAACGGGATTCTGAAGGACATCCCGTACCAAATGTTCTTTTCTCCAGTGTATTCATTATCCTTCATGGGCAACCAGATCGAGACTTTGCCGACGTTGGCGATGATGCCCCCGGGTATGATCATCCCTGAGCTCCGACTGAAGAATAACCCGCTTCGAGAATTACCAGCAACGCTAATGGCGCCAGATCCATTCATCATGTCCCTGAACATACAAAACACGTCAGTGACGACGATGCCAGCGTGGGTGAAGACCAACACAAAGGTTGTTTGGGCACTTGATACCCCATTCTGTGCTACTCCTATGATCGACCCGACCCTTTCGAATCAAGTTATGTGCTTTGAGCGTCCCTGAGGGCAGGAAGGATCATTCCCCATGCATTTGTTTGATGTGGTGTATCTTTATGAATAACGCAGAGACAATACGAGAAAACAAAAAGCAACTGTCATCAGATTTTGCTAGCAGTGCGCAATTCCGAGATTGTACGACGAGACTCCCAAGTTCAATACGCGGAATCCGATCGTTTGCATCATTGGTCTATCTGTGTCGAAACCTTTTGAGTCAGATCGGTCAAGGCGCGCGTGAATTCAAGAGCCCTGCATCATTTTCCCATTTGCTTCGCCAGGACAAGAGCCCACTGAGTCATCGCAATGTCAAGGCTTAGAATACTCCTGCTGGCATTTCTTGCCTCCATCACCGTACTTGTAGAAGCGAGTGAGGTGTCCACTGACCAGCACATCGAGAATCGTGTGAAGGAGATGATGTCAACCATGGTAAGTACTTGAGTCTGCTGTGCCAAAAGACCCACATTCTGACGTTGCTTGTATACGTTTCATCCAGGACCTGGACGCTATGCTCGGACAAATGACGCAGCTTGACGTCAGCACAATCTTGCATCCGAACCGCACGTTGAACCGAGCTGTTGTTCATGAGCACGCAAAACTTAACGTCGGCTCATACTTAAACACTCCCGGTGCTGAATTGAACGACTCGAACGCAAATTCCACCCACAACTTCTCTCCGCGAGAATGGCGGAGCTTGATCTCGGAAATCCAAGACATTTACGCCAGCCACGGCAGTCACCCAGTCATCTACGGTCTCGACTCGGTTCACGGAGCCAACTACGTCCATGGAGCGGTACTCTTCGGCCAGCAAATCAACGCTGCTGCAACATTCAACCCGGATCTGGTCTACACAATGGGGCGGATCACTGCTCGCGACACTGGCGCTGCTGGGATCCCTTGGATATTTGCACCGATCCTTGAGATCTCGCAGAATCCGCTATGGGCGAGAACGTTCGAGACTTTCGGCGAAGACCCGCACCTTGTCTCTGTCATGGCTGACGCTATCATCCATGGTATTCAGAGTAATGGCACGATAGCAGCGTGTATGAAGCACATCATCGGGTACTCCAAGACTCCGTCAGGTCACGATCGTGTGGGGGTCACGATCTCTGATTTTGAGCTGTTGAACCACTTCGCTCCATCTTTCCTGGCTGCCATCAAAGCCGGGGCTTTAACAGCGATGGAGAGTTACATCTCAATCAATGGCGTCCCAGTTGTCGCCAACAAGAGGATTCTAAACGACCTAGTGCGTCATGACATGAACTTTCAAGGTCTCATAGTCACTGACTACGCTGAAATCCACAACCTTCACGTCTGGCATCGAGTGGCCAAGACTGATCAAGACGCTGTTCGAATGGCTGTGACGAACGCACCACTGGACATGAGTATGGTGCCGTACAACACGAGCTTCATCGACATGGCTCACCGTACAGTGGAAGAGAACCCCGTTCTACTAGATCGGATCAAGAGCTCCGTCCGACGTATCCTTACAACCAAAATGAAGCTCGGATTGTACGACAACGCTCTCCCCGGGACTGATGAAGACATCGCTCTTGTTGGTCAAAACGAGAGTCGTCAAGCTGCTTTGGAACTCGCTCGGGAGTCCGTCATTCTTCTCAAAAACGAGGACGGAGTTCTCCCTCTCCGTTCAACCGACAATGTTTTCCTCACTGGACACTCAGCTGACGACGTGGGGCTCTTGTGTGGTGGGTGGTCGCTTCGTTGGCAAGGAGTCTCAGGCAACAGGCTCTTTCCAAACGGTATCTCGCTTCGCCAGGGCATCGCCAACGTATTGAATACCAGTGTCGGGTCGATCCATTACGCTAACAGCCTTCACCCTAATGGCTCCTACTCGTCCATCAGGCTACAAGAAGCCAAGAGGATGGCTACACAATCCTCTTACACCATCATCGCTATTGGTGAGAGGGAGTACGCGGAGAAGCCTGGCGATTTGGATGACTTAAATTTGCCAATGGGTCAAGTCGAATATGTCCGAGAGATTGCAGCCACTGGTACCAAAGTGATCCTCGTGCTGGTTCAAGGCCGTCCTCGCTTGCTTCAGGGCCTCGCTGAACTCGCTCATGCTGTTGTGTACGCTATGTTACCTGGTGAATTGGGCGGCCAAGCGCTAGCTGAGATCCTCTTCGGCCAAGTGAATCCAAGTGGGCGCCTCCCTATCACGTACCCCAAGACTCCAGCTACCATTGGAATCCCTTACAACCACCCAGCAGACACGCGTTGTCGGGACGAGAAACCATGTACAATGGAGTGGGAATTCGGTCATGGACTGAGCTACTCGACATTCCAGTACGGGAATGTATCGATCAGTAAGACTGTCATCTCAAAGACCGACGAAGCCACACTCGAGGTGAGTGTTCAAGTGACAAACACTGGGTCAATGGCAGGGAAAGAGACTGTGATGCTGTTCCTCATCCAGCCGTTCCGCGAGATCTTTGTTCCCGAAGCCAAGCAGCTCAAGAAGTTCAAGAAGATTCTTCTTCAGCCAGGAGAGACTCAAGACGTCTCCTTCATTCTTACGCGTGAGGACTGGGGAGTGTTTGACCCGCAGATCGGATCTGGATTCAACCGTATTGTCGAGACAGGTGAGTACGTTGTTGCAGTGAAGCCCGATACAGAGTGCAACGTCTATCGCAGTGAAAGTGGCGTGTCCAGTGGCCTGTGTGCACAGTTCACGATTCAAGACGACTAGGGTGCAATTGGCTAAGTCGATCTGTTGCTTTATGGAGCTCAACCACAAAGAAAACAGCCAATGTCGTTGATTCTATCCATCACGTGTTCCTTCGTCATCCATCGACTTAGCTTTCTTCGATCTGTTCCTCCTTCGGAGACTCCGTGGCTTCAGGTGGGGGATTGAGCTCTAAGAACTCGAACAACATGGATTGAGCGCGTGTGTTAGCGCACCGCTTACACACCTCGTTCAGATATCCGTGAAGGCCAATTGCCTTCTGCTTCAAATAGTTCGGCTCGAATTTGTTCCACATTCTCGTCCCAGGTAGAGCAGGAATTTGCTCATGTTGGAACATCTTACGGAGTTGACGATGCAGTTTGGCGAACTCCGAGTAACGTCGTTGGACGATGCTGGTGCCCGCTGCCGAAGACGCCACTTGGATGACGAAAGCGACATACTCTTGGTCGTTCTCGTCCAGCTTAATCTGGAACCCTTCGATCTTCGTTTGCAGCCATTCGCCTTCCTTGTCGGCCTTATGGGCTCCACCAAAGCTTCCTCTCGAACTTTCAGTCATAATCAGCACTGAAGATGGACTGTTCTCTAACAAATCCTTGTGGCGGAAGATTTCCACCGTAGGAATCCTCTCAAACACTTCCACCCAACGGTTGAAGGATTCCTGGTTCTGCACGCGCATTTCACACGCAGCCCCACGACGGGCTACGACTCGGATAAGATACTCGCGTTCGTAGCAAAAGGCCTTCGTTTTACGAAGCGGAAACTGCCCGACAAAATCGAGTTTTGGTGAGTTCTCGTAGCAGGACAAGTGATCTTCTTGCAGGACAAGCCACCTGTCATTCCATGAATCGTACCATCCGTTGGCGGTCTTCTCCTTGAGGAAACCCGCCTTGACAGCGTTGAAATAGTCGATACTCTTGCCGGTTGGGAGATCCACCAGATTTGCAGTATCCCTAGGAGTGCAGTCCTCAGCCAAATCACTGCTGGCCTTGACGATAGTTTCGTTAATTGCATCCTTCCAAGCATTACGCACAGGTGTCGATGGGGCCTTAAAGATGTGCACGCCAGGTTGAATGGCGTTGTTAGACGTTGGAGGAGCTCCAGAATCTGGTACAGCAGCATCACTCGGAATGATTTTCATCATAAACGAATCGTCACCATACACCGCTTTAGTCGTTGGCGTGAGTTTGATGCGCCACTTTCGACGGCAGGCAACTTCGCTAAGTCGAGACAGGAAGTACAAGCGATCCTTGTCGATCAGAACGATCTGCTCGCGTGAAAGACCTGTGCATCGGTCGCGAACAAGTGCCGTTGCTGACAATAGAACCTTTGTCCGAGGCGTGAGCTCCACGATGCTCCGCATGAGTTTTGGAAGAGGAACACGGGCACTCATGTACCGATGGAGGGTGTCAACCACGGGCTGGCACAGCTGCATGATCGTGAAAAGAACAACGTCCTCGCTCATCCAGTAAGACGAGTGGGAGGCAGCTGCAAAAGCCACTTCCATCATTCCTTGTTCGCGCTTCCGACGCCGCATAACATAGTCGTGACGGTACTGGAAGCCGTGCACTGGTCCAGTCAAGCCCTCCCAATGCTCCTGCAGCTGGCCAAAAGTTTGGTCTTTCACTGCACTGAACTACGTACAGCAGCACAAAGTAGATGAAGGTTAGTCGTTTAAAACGAAGAGCGACGAAGTCGACAACACTATCGTACCTGCATCAACTGCACGGGATCCTTGTCATGCATTTCTTGCTTTATCAACGGCTCGATCCGATAAGCAATCGGGTCAATCGGATGATAAACGTTGAAATAGCGCCGACAATTCGGGCTCTTGATTCCTGGAGTGAACTCCCCATCATTAATGTTGAGGTCTCCTCGAGCCAGGATCATTACTCCCACCGGAGAGCTAAGGTCATACAACGCAGTTAGCTATTGTATCAATTGATGATCAAACTGTAGAAACAAACAACGCACCCGACGCCGAAGAAGTTGTCAACGTCGAACTCCAGGCCAGGAAATCGCACACCGTTGCTGGCGACTTCTCCCGGCTTGTGCGTTAGGATATCGTAAGAAATCATGGAGCCCAGGGAGTGCGCAAAGATGGATACTTTCCCATCCCAACCTAGTCAACAACGTACAGTTAGCAGCGCTGTCGAATACCATCGTGTAAAGCAGTTCTACCTGGGTGCTCATCCATAAAGACGCGGTATTTATCATTGAGCTGCTGGGTGACTGAATCAACAATGAGCTGTCCATAGCGTGGTGAAAGGTAATAGAGTACGTCCATGAACGTCTCCTTGTTGAATTCGCGAATACTAACGATATCAATCACATTTCACGTCAGAATGAAGATAGACAATAACGAGATATAGCCACGTACGCTGAGGAGCCCTCGGGGGAAATCAGGTCGAAAATGTTGTCCAGTCCAGTTGGCTCATGAAGGTCTTCATGCCACTCAATTGACTGCATTTCCAGGGCGAGCGGGATATCTTGGAAAGTCGTTTCCAGCATCGAACGGAAGATGTCTCTGAAAGCGTGGTTACCGCCTTCCACGCCCGTCTCTCCGTTCCACGACTTGAACTCTCCGTCACGAAAGTCGATGTGCTGTCCAATACCGTGAATAACGAAAACGAGATGGTTGAACGAACGCAGTCGGATCTGAATCAGAAAATACAAACCGTTAGGAATATCAACCATCACTCGCATGTGGATCAGTCCACAATGTTTACCGTTGAGGGATATTCCTCGTCTTCTTCGTCACTAGTGCCAGCCTCATCGATACCTACCATCAAACCAAAATGATGAGTACAATTATCAGCACAAAAAAACTCACGAGAAGTACGCACTAGACGACGTTGAAGATCTTGACGTCACCGACTTGCTGTAGCTCTTGTTCCTGAACTTAGCAATGCTGGGTCTGGCCAGTTCATTCTTCATATGCTCGTAATGAGCCTTGAGCAGCGGCACTCTCAGTGCTGGCTGCGGTAACAGCCTCGCAAAGTCCACTACGATCGAGTCCAGCACTGGTGCAGGTATATGCTGGACTAAATACCGGTAAAACAACTCGGCGGACTCATTGCCCATTCCGTACTGCAGAGCGTTGGCCTTGAATCTCTCGAACTCATTTTCATCTTGCAGCGCGTTCTGTACTCTCTCCGTCACATCGTTATTGAGAGCTACAGCTGCTTTACGTCCTTTAACAGGCTCTACGTCCTGGAATCCTTCCAATTCTTCGTCTCTCTCCTCCACATCGTCCGAGCTGTACTCCGACACTGGGATGGATGAACTGCTCTGCGTCCTCTCAAGTGGGAAAGTGTCTGGGTCTGCAGTAGAAAGCTCCGCACTTTCTTGTATTTTCTGCTTGAATTGAGCTACAGCCCCGTCCAGAATGACGTTGCAGTCCTCAAGAGCGCAAAGGTTCTGCCAGACCGTTTGGGAGGGTAAAGCTGCCCATTGCACGCCGTTCCACTCGACCTCTGCGTCTGTATCTGTCTCTAAATTGTCTTCTTCTTGTAGGAGATGCTCCATACGCTTAATCAGCTCATTAATCTGCCGTTTATACTGCTGCATATAGTCTCGAGGGAAGAATGTGCGCTCTGGAAGCGTCTCCGGCGACGAAAAGTCCATAACAACGGTGCTCATACTCGTCATAGTCACTACTGATACCTTAGGGATGGATTACGTCTTGCAGGAGCTGCGACAAGGACGAAGAAGACGCCAAAATGACGCAGAGGATGACGCCGTCTGGTTGAAAAGGAGACTGAAGATGATAATGGATTGTATACGTAGATACATTCAGAATTATCCGGATATATCCGGATGCAGGTAGGTATGATGCCTTATTTCTTCTTGCTGTCTATCCAGACCATGTAGTCATCGATGAGCACGGGCCACGCCTCGTTCTCGTCGTAGTTATCGTAAGATTCGCGCACTTTGACAAAAAAATCAAAGAGAAGATCCCACGTGTCGCGCGTCACACCCTTGACCGGTTTCTTCTCGGCTAGGAATTCCAACCAGCTCGTCGTGAGCTTCTCGAAGCGCGTGGGAAGCAGGAGCTCCCACATAGCAACTGCAATGTCGATACTGAGACTCTTCTGACCAGGCTCCTTGGAAAAACCAAAGCAAAAGCAATAAAACTTCTTGAACGCTGTCTCACTCGCGATGGCTTCGCGTAGTTGTGGGAGTTTAGCCTTTAGCTTGGCGGCAGAGTCGCAGTCCATCTCCTGCATACCCTTCTGCCATTCCTTCCGTGTGAATGCACACATGTACGCTGCCTCCATCTTCCAAGCGATCACCAGCACCACAAGATCCTGAGGGTCTACTCCGATATCTTCGCAGAATTTAAGGATACCTTCCTCGTTGATGGTGTCCTCGTCGTCATCTGGGTCTGCAATATCGACGCAATAAATGTTACAATCCCCCTACTCATCCAGCTTCTGCACTAATAAAATCAAACGCTGTGGTCGCACCTACGTAGCTATCGAACCACGCATTGACCGTGTCCATGGAGATCGTCGACTTTTTGCTAGAGCAGCGATAAATCAAATCCACCCGACTCAAGTTAGCTTAAGATCACTTCCACAAATATTGACGGCCTAGTACTTACACTGGGGTAAAGCTCTCTCCACCGCTAGCGTAGAATTCATCGACTGCGCGCATGAGATCCCAGCTGAACTTTTCGAGGTACGACTTGGCCGTCGAATCGCTACAACAAGAGAACATCACATACGTTAGATTCCACTGATCGATTAAAGCTTCTGTATCAAGTAAATGCGCACTTGGCATTGGTCGTGCTCTTGAAAGCCTGCAACTTCTTCTTCTTGTCGTTCAGGAATTTGCTCGACTACGCAACAACGACACGAAGGCCCAAGCAATAGAAACGTTAAAACGATCGTCAAACCACACATTAGAGGATGGAGCTGTACGATTCTCCGTGGGGGGGAACCATTCGTCAGCGAAAGCTTTTTACCATTTTACGTGGCGCTCTCTTCTTTGATTTTTCAACCCGGTCAACTTTTTGACAACGGTGAAGGAATGGTGTACGCCACACTATATATAAATGACATAAAACATACACATTAAAAACGAGAAGACAAAAATGACGTCCACTGCCTAGAACCAAGAACTTCTTGTTGCCGTTGTCTCGAAAATGATGCCAATGCATTACTTGCATTATAAGGAATGGTAAAACCAACTGAAAGAAAAACTGCGTGGAGAGAAGCTCCAGGTAAAAAGAAAGCTAAAAAAAATAGAAAATCAAACCAAATCAATGGGCTCAAGAAGAGAATCAAATCCACCGCGTCGTGCAGATGAACCGGCCGCCATTGCGCACACGAGACGTCGCAACGTTGCTGCGTCCAGTGTACCGAGGACCCCGTTTCCAGTTGCGACGCGTCCGCTTCTCATGGTAGCGGTGCAGCGCACGCTTCTTCTCAAGGGTCTTCGAACTCTTGCATATCCAGCACGTCTTCGGGTCGTGGTGGTACTTGGCAACCTTCGCCTTCTCGCTCTTAGGTGACATCGACTGTGACGGGCGACTGATGCCAGGGGCACCAGCAGTCTTCGCAGTCTCACCGTTGGGAGAAAACGACAGGTCCATACGCGGCAGCTGAATACGTGGAATACGCGAGTCTAGGTTCTGAAACACCGGAGTACGAATGCAGGAACGGGGGTCCAGCGGAGCCGTGGTGGCCCACACTGGGGCTGACGGGATGATCTTGACATCGGAACTGACCTCGTTATCGCTGTCAGCATCCTCCATCTCATCATCATCGTCCTCCGTCGTCTCCTGCTCCTCCACCAGTGCATCGAACGCGGCTGAGAGCTCGTTCACGTTCACCACGTCGTCTTCCAGCGTATCAATCCAGTCCGCACTAGTGTCCTCACTGTCAAGTGCAACCTCCCCCAGATCATCGCAGGGAAGCGGGATGTCCGCTCCGTCCACAAGACCTTCAAAGATTGCCGACAGGTCGTCCACATCGTGGGCCAGCTTGCCGTCATCAGCCTTTTCCACTGTCTTGACAGCGCCAGCACCGAGCAAGCTAGGCTTGTCCAGCGCCAACGACCAGTCACTCCAGTTCTTCACGGGATCAGCCATGCGCAGCCACGCCGTCGCTTCTTCTGAATCGCGCAGCATGTTGTTTTCTTCTTCTTCTTGTCAAAACTTGGTCACTTGTTTTCTTGTGTTTTCACTTGTTCTTCGTTGCTTCTTCTTCTCTTGTTTTCAATTCTTCATTCTGGGGAACCATCCTCCTAACTCCGTTGCTACGTCGCCATCATTTCTAACGTTCCGTTTGTTCTTCAAACGCGTGTTGTGATCTTCTCTAATCCATATTCATGTTGAGTACGGACGGAGGAGCTGAAACCGATCTTCAAGACATCATCTTGACCACCACGTGAAAAACCAACCAACTTAGAAAGACATAGTCTCCCTGTTCGTTTGCTTTTCTTAAGCTGCTTCCTTGGTAAAGGGCGGGGGGAGGGGGCCAATTGCGGCTTTTTGGGTAATGAGCACAGTTCGCCAGCGCTTCCAGGAGTCCAAGGGCTGTCTTTGCGCGCTTATAATTTATGGCCAAGGAGCTTAGCTACACACTACAACAATAGTCAACTGATAGAAATATTCCGCAAATAGGGATAGGCTTCGAGAGGGAATTGCAAATGGAACGTGCCCATGAGTGTAGGTCATCAAAAGGCACGACTTTTGGCTATGACAACATGCTGCTGATGTTTAACAGACAGCGCCGGCACTTGATAGGATGCCATTTAATTAAAAGATGCCAGTCTTGTAGACTTCCTGCACATTTACATGGGCAGTGCCATGGTACATTTTGTAGTTCGAATATTTGTAGTTCGAATTATATGAGAACTATCATAGGGGGGTGCACAGGGGCCGTGTCTGTCATCACTCAACCTTCGTGCGACATCGTTATTGCAACATAGTGCAACTTCTGAGCACCTTCAACGTTGTGGGCAGTAACTTAAGTGTGGTCCACACCTTTGCCACTCGCAGAGCGTTTTTATCGCTGCCGGAAGGGCGCCGGCAAGGTGATTGATGTCCATGGGCGTAGTCGTAGGCCAATCAAATTCTGAGCAATCGCATCGGCCGTGAAATCAGAGCTGTTCCCAACGGAAATGGATGCGTACAGCGGGTTGTGAAGCTTGTAGAACGCAAGCAAATCATCGACGACTTCGCGACGCACGCGGTGCATTTCACGTACGCGCGCTTGCTGTTCGGTGGTAAATGGCCCAGCAAGCACAACACGATATGTCCCCATAGAACCAAGAGAAATCGGTAGCAGCGTCGCGGCCGGCCCTGGCGAAGCGTCAAACGCTAGGCAGTGTGATCGTATCGCGCGGTGTGCACCGCCGCGCATAACACGGGTCACACAGACGACTGACACGGGCTGAGTAATCAATCGTTCGGGCAATGTGACGTCCATGAATCGTGTTGCAGTATGCTCTTTGTCATACAATATTACGATCCACCCTCTGTAAGTAGATAACTATGGATTCCACTATAGTTATAGTATCTACTAGTACAGATATGCCAGAACCAACAGTTCTGCCGGTGCACACACGAGGAACTCTAACTGCTAAATCTACCACTTCGCCTTTCACTGAGTACAACAAACATCTCTTCTGTCTACACTACTTACACTACTCGCCAGAGGTTATGAGCCCAAGACAAGCCTCAAGCGACGACTTTCCACGACTTATCGGCGCCGAGAACTTCTACGTGTGGAAGGCTCGCCTGTGCGCAGCACTCGATGGCAAGCACCTGCTCGGCTACGTGAAGCAGCTCGACTTCGATGGTGTGTCAGACGAAGAGAGTGAAGACAGCACTAACGACATGTCCGACGACGACGACCCTCCTGCCAAGGCCACCAAGGATGCTGAAGTCGACTCTGACGCTGTGGACTACGAGGAGAGCGATGACGAGCTAAAGCCGCCCTCGGACTCTGATGATGAATCTGGAGCCAGCTCAGATGGATCGATCAAGCGCAAGGACCTTCCAGCCGTCCGACCGTTCAACTCGCGTGAAGCTCGCCGAGCACGTAAGCACCTGAAGAAAGAGAAGCCTCAGCCTCTTAGCCAGCGTGAGCGCCGTCGCCAAGAAGCCAAGACCAAAGCCTTCTTGATGAAGACGATGGACAACATGCACGTGCGGCTGGTCAAGAATCTCAAGACTTCCTACGAGATTTTCAACTACATCTGCCAGAAGTACGAGGGAGCAGCCTTTCACGGTGATCCGTACTTCATCCAACATTACTTGATGGAGATCAAGTATGAGGAAGGATCTGACTTAACTGAATTCTTTCTCAAACTTGAGAACGCGATGAAAGCCGCGTCCGAAGCCACCGAGTCGGTGATGACCGAGGGACAGAAGTCTATCTACCTGTTCCATTCGATGCCAAAGTCGTGGAAGGATGATCTCCGCATTTGGAAGGGCCAACGGAAGTATATCCCGTATGAAGATCTCAAGCAGAGTATCGAAGGCAAGGTTCGCGACCTCCAAGCTCAGGAGCGCTACACCTTGGCGAAGGGTACCCCTGAGACTCCTGCTACCAAGGGTGAGCGAGCTCTTGTGGCAACTGGGCCTTCTGCATCGCATGCTCCAGAGCGCGACAATGCCAATATCTGCTCGTACTGTGATCGCCCACGCCACAACATTCGCCAGTGCCGCGGTCTACAAAAGGACTTGCGTGATGGACGAGTGAAAGCTGGAACGGTACTCCCTGCTAACTTTGCTTTCAAGGGTAACTCGAAGCGCGATCATCCGTATCGGAACTCGAACAACGGGCGCAGCTACAAGGGAAATAACAACCGAGAGTTCAAGGGCAACAACGGTGGCAACAACAAGAAACACGGGAACGGTGGCAAACAACGTGGCCAAGAGCGCTACAAGGGCCGCCCTCTCGAGTCAGATAATGACGACGATGATGACAACGACAGTGAATCTGGCAACCGTAAGGTGTCTCGCCAAGGACGTCGTGATACCGGTCTCATTGCTGTCGCCACCACAGTCAATCCCCAGTTTAGCCTGACCGCTCAAGCCAAGGTTGAACCTGACCCCACCTGGACGATCGACTCTGGCTGCACACGCCATGTGTCCCATGAATCCCAGTGGTTTACTGACATCACCACTAGTGGTGGATCGATCACGGTTGGCGGAAACAACAAGATCCCCATTGAAGGCATTGGACGGGTCGAGCTGCAAGTCTCTGACTCCAAGGGCAACATGCAGAAGATTATCCTCCATGGTGTCTTGTACGCTCCCCAGCTCCAATTCAGCCTGCTGTCAATTCCAGCAGCGGTGAAGCATGATTTTCGCTTCAGCTTTGACCGCAAACAGTGCGCTATGCAAGCCGACCAGCGCTTCAAGATCAAGGCACTCATGGCTAATAACACGGACTTGTACCAGTTCCAAGCCAAGCCAGCGGCACCACCAGCGGCCCTTATTGCCTCAGGTAAGCAACGTTCCTTTCTGCTCTTACATAAACGCCTTGGACATCCTAACGTTCGTGTCTTGAATGACCTATCTAGGAGCCAAGCCATAGATGGACTCGACGAATCTGTACCTCTAGGCTCGAAGACAGATTTCTTCTGTGTTGCATGCACGTTAGCGAAGTCACACCGCTCCCCATTTTACTCTAATAGAGTTGTTAAACGTGCCACATCACTTTGTCAAACGTCCATTCAGATATCTGTGGTCCACTACCTGTGCCTAGTCTTACTGGTTGTCGTTACTTCTTGATCTTCATCGATGACTTTTCTCGATTCATGTTCACTTATGCAATTAAGAACCGTAGCGAGTTGTACGACTGCTACGAAGACTTCAGGAAGAAAGCCCTGAACATCTTTAGACAAGATATCTCTGTCATTGAGTACACGTTCAGTGCTGAAGACGATAAGTCTCACGAAAATTTCGAGATTCAACGTCTCCAAGCAGACAATGCGAAAGAGTACGAGAAGCTGGGTCGAATCATCTTTAAAAAGTATGGGACTCATGCACAATTCACCAACGCGTACACTCCTCAGCAGAATGGAGTTGCTGAACGCCGCATGCGTACTATCATGGAGCGTGTCCGAGCCCTTCTACTTGACGGCAAACTCTCCAAGAGATTGTGGGCCGAGTGTGTCTGTCACGTGACAACTCTACGCCTAGCTCTAAGACGGACGGTCGAACCCCGTACGAGCTTTGGTACAACCGAATCCCATCGATGCAATACATCAAAGTTTTTGGATGTAGTGGATATGTCCACATCACGGAGCAATACCAAGACAAACTCGACGCTAGAGCCCGTTTGTGCATGTATCTCGGTGTACCTGACCACAAGAAAGGATATCGTCTCATGGACATTAAAACACATGCCATTGTATATAGTCGTGATGTAGTTTTTAAAGAGGACGAATTTCCCCCTCTCAATGGCCTGACGTCTACACCAGAGCCCACACAACCCACCAACAGGCAGCAACCTGCTGAACCTGTACCTGTACCTGCGTCACCTGCACCTGCTGTTCTGCCATCACAAGAGCATGAAACTGAGCCTGAATCAGAACCAGTGACGACACCATTACCCACTTCAGGTACTGCAACGGGAACCGTACCAGGTACAGCCAACAAACGGGTACTACCCTCTTTGAGGGAGGCTATTGATCGAACAGCCATTCATTACTCATTTCGGACGGAGACGGACTCTGATCCTCCGCACACTACAGCTCCTAAGCGACCCCGCCTCACTGCGGAAGCCACTAACGCGCGACTCAACACTGAGGAAGCCTGTGACGTAACCCTCAACTCTGAGGAAGACATCCACGAACAGGAGCAACGTCAGCATTTACTGTACACATTACTAGCTATTCGGTATGTGTCAGAGCCCACTACGTATCGGGAAGCAATGAAGTCTTCCCACGCTAACCAGTGGCATTCAGCAGCTAAATCGGAATACAAGTCCCTCATGGACAATAACACTTGGGTGTTGGTAAACCCTCCTAAAAGGAGGAAGATCTTGAGTAGCCGATGGGTCTTCGTAGTGAAGTATACCGGCACTGGCGAAATTGACCGCTTTAAGGCGCGTCTGGTGATCAAAGGGTTCCTACAGGAATTTGGCATCGACTACAATGAGATTTTCTCCCCTGTCATCAGGATGGAGGTACTCAGACTACTGCTTACTATTGCAGCTCTTCTCGACCTTGAAGTCCACCAAATGGATGTCAAAACAGCATTCCTTAATGGCTATTTGGAAGAAGAGATCTACATGGCTCAACCGGAAGGTTTCAAAATCCCGGGCAAGGAGCATCTAGTGTGCAAACTTCTTAAGAGCTTATACGGGTTAAAACAAGCACCCCGTGTCTGGTACCAAACATTGTCTGCCTTTTTAGAGAGCCTTGGGTTTCTGAAACTCATTAAAGATCGATGTGTCTTTCGTCGCACTGTTGACAACGTCACTTGTTATATTGCAGTGTACGTTGACGACTTACTGATCATTGCGCCTACACCAGCACTCGTCAGTGAGCTGAAATCAGCCCTGAAAAAGCGATTTTCCATGTCAGATTTAGGGGAGGTGAAGTACTTACTCGGCTGGTCCATTCAACGTGACCGTAAGAACCGAACGATGTTTATCCACCAACACAAGTACGCTACGAAGGTCATCGACCGCTTCAGCGAATACATTCCGTACCCTATTGCAACACCAGCAGAACGGAACGCCAAACTCTCCGTAAGCAGCCAACCTAGCAGTGAGCAAGAGAAAGATGCGATGAAATCTATTCCGTATCGCCAAGCAGTAGGCAGTGTCATGTATCTAATGGTCGGGACACGACCCGACATGGCATTCTACATGCGTGAGGTCAGTCAATTCCTAGCCAATCCAGGCATGGAACATTGGAAAGCAGTCATTCGTGGACTAAAATATCTGTCAGGAACGAAAGAATATGGTCTCCTTCTGGGAGGCTCGTCCGACGTTACCTCGGAGAGCCTAGCCGACCAGCTACTTGCCTACAGTGACTCTGACTATGCTAACTGCCCCGACACGAGACGCTCCGTCGGTGGATATGTGACTATGCTCGCAAGCAGTCCAATCTCATGGCTCTCCCGCAAGCACCACACTGTGGTTCTCTCAACTACAGAGGCAGAATATATCGCCCTGTGTCACTGCATGCAAGAGATGATTTTCCTCAAACATCTCCTCAAAGAACTTGGCTTTGCTACAACGCAGGCTAACATCATTTATGAGGACAACGAAAGCTGCATCAAAATCTGCTACAACCCCAAACTTCACGGACGATCAAAGCATATACACGTACGATACTGTTTTGTACAAGAAAAGGTAGAGAGGCATGAATTCAACGTCACCTACTGCAATACGAAAGAGATGATAGCTGACATCTTCACTAAAGCTTTAGACAAGCACCAGGTCAGAGAACTAAGGGCCAAGCTCAGGGTAGAATCCCTGAAAGCTGGATTCGGCCACTCAGTATAGAAATACGCTGATAATACAACTGCATGTAGCGTGCCTACCTCCTGCGTCCTTTTAGATTTTTTTTCCCACTGGGTTTTATCTTTTTGTTCGCTTAAGGTTTTCCCTCGTTGAGGTTTCCCTGGTCAAGTACCGAATTATCTAGGCACATGAGTTTATATACAACAAACCATGCACAAAGAAATTAACTGCTGGGAAAGTTCTTTATTGATAAGGCAAACCCGCGGAAATCCCTACCAATTCCTTCTAAAAGCACTCGTCCAGGCTCCCATGTCCGTTGATAGTATCGCCCACCCACGCTCTTCTTGCGGCACCACAGAACTCGGTACATGAAGCCAGATCGACAGGGTTTTCGCTGGATAATCCTAGCAATATTCCACGTTTGCTTAGTCGATACATAGTCAGACTTGACCGTGAGCCGCTCGCGACCATAATTCTGGTCATAAATGTACCAGTAGTTTAGCTCAGACAACACAGCAGTGTCTTGGTCTGTAGCTCCAGCCTCCTGGTCGGTTGCAGGAGCCTCATGGCTGGCGGCCACAAACTGCACTGTGACATTAGGTGTGCGATTGGTGGCGGTTTCTGTGACAGCACTAGTAACATTGGTGGCACAAAAATTGTCACTATATTCCCTCGTGTTAGTGACATCACTCATTACTGGCTCCGGTGCGCGCTCTCGATCAGCCCATGGAGCGGCAACATCTTCTCGACGCTCGGATCCCCCGGCTACGCCTCTCGAGCATCCTACAGAGACGCTAAGGAGCGCAGCTGCTGCGTCGATCTCAGCTGCTCCTGCCGTCCGAGCTGCCCGCACTCTCCTCCTTGCCTTCTTGGCCCTCTCCTTGGCTGCAGTGGAAGGAGGCTTCCTTTTCCCGGAGAGAGACGGCTTGCCTCCTCCACTGCCCTTGACAGTCTTGCAATTTCGGAGCATGGCGTACGAAGGTGTCTCCCTTCCCCTGAACAGCTAGCTGTCGGGGCGAAGTTCGATCAGCGAACCTCCGTTTCCTCACTCCAAAACTTTTGTGAACAGTCACCTGTACAGTATTGATATACCTCTGTGTTGTGATTTATCACATAATATGCAAAGATGCAGGGAGGCTGTTGCAGTATGCTCTTTGTCATACAATATTACGATCCACCCTCTGTAAGTAGATAACTATGGATTCCACTATAGTTATAGTATCTACTAGTACAGATATGCCAGAACCAACAGTTCTGCCGGTGCACACACGAGGAACTCTAACTGCTAAATCTACCACTTCGCCTTTCACTGAGTACAACAAACATCTCTTCTGTCTACACTACTTACACTACTCGCCAGAAATCGCATCGGCAGCGTCCCAATTGCAAATCCATTCTTGATCGCAAACTTCGGCACCGTTTGCTTCAACAAGCTGTTGTTGCACTCTTCACAGACTTGCACGTACCCATCCTCATGTATCCCCCTTCTTGACAATAACATGCCGCTCAGACACGAGTGCAGCTCAGAGCAGTCATACTCGACTATAAGTTCCAGTGGCAAGCCTTCACCATCGCTTACGAGTAGCGAGTGCATGTTGTCAATGCGGTCACGATCGGTAACGTCCACGAGATGAATTGATTTCCACAGCACATTACGGTCACAAACCGCACACACGGTCTCATCGAGTCCATGTGCGCCAAGCGCTAACCGCAGACGCTGCAGTACATTGCTCTTCACCTCAACCGACACAGGATACAACCTTGGAATTTCGATGTCGCCCCAGGCACAATGGTTCTCAAAGCACCGTCCAATGACTGACTGACTTGTCTGACCACATGCCGGTGTAGATGATGAAGAAGTTGGAAGTGTAGTATTCACCGCGCGCTCCGTTCCTGCCGCAGACGCTACTCGACGGCGATGATGACTCTCCCGATCACGACGACGCCTATCATCACTTGCAGCCGGCGTCTCTCGACCACGCCGGCGTCGAGCTGACAACCGATTCCGCTCCCGCCTTTCGTCGGCCGTCAAAGGCATGGAAACGATCTATGTCTTGAGCGAGAGTAACTGAAGCAGTGCAGACATCAAATCATTGGTGGTAATACTTTGAAAACGACAACACAAACGTGAGCTTACCGTCCGACTACCATAAAGAGCTAATGGCACGTTGTAGTATGACAACAGAAACGATAACCCAACCCACCTTCTGACTATCATTAAGTGCAGTGGCACGGTCCCAGCGAGCGATGCCGTCGAGAGTGCATCATTAACCGGATGATACGATTGGACATGAGCTTCACCCTCCTTCGAATAAGAACTATGTGCATGGTATCAACCGCACGTTCTACGGCAACGCACGGTGCCCCCTCAGTTCTTCTTATATCAGAGCATATTGATGCAAAACATTACGTGCTGTATCTTCACTGCCTTGGTCAACTCTGACAACAGCTAAGAGTGAATTCTTCATCGAATTCTCCATCGCACGCAAACAGCTTGGCGAAGGTGGAGGCGCTCGCTTTCGATAACCATAACTGTACTGATGAAGTCAATTACGCGGCGTGACGCACCTGGCTTCCAACAGCATAACTACATCCTTAGCATTGCTGTCGTATGCCAGAACCACTCATATTCACCGAAATGTTCAACTGCTTACGAGAAACTGGTCAATGGTGAGCTGAACGACTCTCTTTTTTCTTGCTCCGTGCTCAGAGAGCTTCCGCTTGTGTTTCTCCCAACTTATACGCCTCTGCAATTGCGAGAACCGCACAAACCCTCAACGACTAGCTGCTCGCCATCAACAATCACATAAGCACGTTCAAAGTGAACACTACGAACACATACACAAACAACACTCTCCACATCTCACCTCACTTTCGACATGCTGGAACTGATAGTCGAGTGTCAACTCTTCTCCCGCTTGCACGTCACGAATGGCAAATAGTCCACATCGCTCGAGGCCACGGACGTTCCACTTCTCAAACGCGCAGTTAGGATCACACGAATGATTTACAAAACGTGTTCGACCCCCAAAGCGAGTGGCGTCAATGACTTTTTGCGCGCTCACACGTAGCATGTAGTGGCGCTTAGAGCTTTGATCAGACTGGCATGTGAACACAGCCTTAGTACCACAGGATGCAAACGCACATTCTGGCAACCACCCTACCTCATAGCGTATCATGGCGTCATGGTTGTTTAGCACCTCTCCTACGTACTCGCCTACGTACTGGCCAGCGTGTATGATCTCCATCGCCAGCAGCCCAACCCCCTTTCGACCACAGTCTACCACTGCGGTCGCGACGAAAGACCCCATTTGCAGCTGCCGGTTTGTGCACAATATTCCGCACGGACAGCTCTCGACTGCGCATTCGTAGCGCATCTACCACAACCATGTCCTTAGCACCCTCACATGCCATGTATCTACTGTCTACGACCACGTACGGCACGATTAATGCAGCCTTCCCCACAACCCTGCCTCGTCTGGTCATCAATTGTACAACCACAGATCTGGATTTCGCCCTTGGAGGTTTATTTAGTACATTAACACACGCAAACCAACTAAAACAATCAGCAACTGGAGTGGGAACGGTACGGCAACGACGTACATTTTCGCTTACCTGTTGCGCTTCAATCCACTTGCCGCCGACTGCCACATTCGCTTCCACTATCCGAACCGCTTCAAACGCTTCCTCAACCGAACTAGCCATCATACACGACGCATGCACAACACCAGTCAGATCGACCATGGATATTGGCCGGCACCAATTCATCATGGAAAGATCAGTTCATGCAGCACGCACCGCACCCTGTCCCGCATTACCCCACGTCTCGTCTTTCTTGAAGCAACAGGGCGATTCATACATAGTTTTAACCATATCACTAGCGCGACGAGGTCTCAGGGAAATGGCGCTTGAACACTACTTCTCAGAACGAAGAACGAGAGCGAACTTCTCCTCGCCCAACTAACGGCGGTATTCATGACCAACAAACTTAACAGCACATTTTCCAATTTGCTCGGCAGTCCAACACTCCGCTTCTCATAACGCCAGCATTATCCTGCTATCCATGCCTCCCAAGAAACACGCAAAGCTACAGCAAGTTGATGAGCCGACACCGCCATCCTCCTCAACGTACATGCCTACACCGACAAACGTCTCGCTCCTGGGCAAGTCATCTTCTCCCTTATTGTCTCCACCGCGTCCAGCGCCCAAACATGAGCGCACTGCTACGAAGTCACTGCCTACCGAGTACGTCTCGCCAGTTAAGAAACTCAAAAAATCGATGGAGCAACACAAACGCCGTTTCTTTGACACCATCGAAGGTACCTCCTTGTTTCAAATTTGTTTTTATGTTCTAACATATATGATCTCACCTACATTTACGCGACTTCATCACGAACAATGACATGGATGACCCTAACACCCGAGCCTCTGTGCGAGTTCAAGGACGAGTCTTATGGATGCGCAACGATCAAGTGAATAATACAACGCGTTACCTCCGCATCTACCTTGGCGAACAGCGAGCGTCCGAGCAGCTGGACGAACAAGTAGCGGTAATTTTGCGTTGCTAGCGGCTCACTACATCCCTTCCCTTCAGCTCATGTACATGCACTCACCATAACGTTTTGCACGCTCTCTAGATCTTTCAAGAGGCACAACAGGATGACCCGTTCGAAGCCAACCAGTACCTGCTTACGGTGTCGCTCTACGACATCAACGCTGACAATCCAATGCTCCCGCAACCAGGAACTATCATCTCGTTCGCACCCACCAAGTTGCGCGTCTACCGCGACTGCTGTCAGCTCGACACCAAGCTTCACCTCATCAACGTAATTACGCCACCATGAAGCAACTATTGCATTTGAATGATCGCACATGCCAGTAACCCACTCATTCAAACACTTATTTCACTATGTACACACAATCATTACGCTACGTACCATCCTCGATACGTCTGTGCCGTGGCCAAAACCACTTTCAAGCGTCCTACCTGACGAAAAACAACTTAGCCATAATCGTTCACATCTTTCTCCATAATAAATTTCATACAGATTCGAACTACAAACCCGGAGCCTTTGGTCCGGTACGCAATATGAGAACTATCATAGGGGGGTCCACAGGGCCGTGTCTGTCATCACTCAACCTTCGTGCAACACCGCTACTGCAACTTAGTGCAACTTCTGAGCACCATGTCGGCAACATCGTAGGGTACGTCTGTGTGGTCCACATCTTCGCAACATTCCAATACCGGTATCAGCAAGAAACGCTGCGGTTGCGCTGACGATTTATCGCTGCTGGATAGGCACCGCCAAGTCGACAGCCATGGACGTAAACGCCACAACACAGGCTTCTCCATCAAGGGCGAGATAGGGGCTACTACGAGCAGCTGGACGTACAGTCCGAGGTGTAGAAGTGAGGCGATCATGGTGATGGCGGTTTTGGCCGGCAAGAAGTTCGGCTGGCTGGCGAGGTGCTGGACATGCTGGACATGCACATCGTGGGCCACGTCATCCACTACAGCTCAAAAGGAGATGATGAAGTGTCTGGCGATCATCGTGAAGTTTGATGTTTGTGTTTTTGACGACTCACGAGATGGCTGGACGCTCGCTCAGCAACGATGAATCGCAAATTGCGTCCGTAAGGTTAGCGAGTGTACCATTGGCAGCATGATCCACCAGTCGTCAGTAGAGGTATTTTACCTGTTCGACACTTACTGATTCTGCGGTGAGGATGTGTTTGTGGACGAACCGCAATTGTATGGTGGTATCTAAGTGGCGGAAGTGATTGGTGCTGGTGTATACCATGTCGCCTGCACGATGGACATTCGGCTGATGAAGATTTTCGCTGCAAGCGCGACGACGCAGGACCAGTTTGCTTGCTAGTGAGTTCTTGGACATGTACGGGGGCACACCGTCGTTAAACTTTAAATCGGGCTGGAAGCGCTGGACACACTCTCGCCATCTGCATAGCGGCGACGTTCTTGGTGGCGCTGGTGTTCGGTCTGCTATTACTGGACTGCAGGCATACGAGCTACTAAAGCATCAAGTGTGGTGTGGACATGGAGTTCATCATGTCGTGCTCAACGGTATTGTATCGTTCAACACTGCATTGCTTCCTAGTGAGCGGATCGAGAGTGGTCTACTGCAAACGCATGACACAGGCGTACGACCTGTTGTGATACTTCATGGACTCAGTGCTGTGAGACGTTCGCGAGCTACTTCGTCTTCACGTTCTTGTGGGATTTCATGGATGGCTTTCATGTGCTTCGAAGTTGCACTGGCTGAACTTGGCGTATCATCGTGGGTGTGCATACAGGTCCGTGTTACGACGAATAATGACTACTAACTACTTATCCATATTCAGCGAAGGTGGACACGATGTTGAGCGAGCTCGAGCAAAAGAGATTGCGTTGTGGCAGTGGTGGAAGACATTGATGAATAAAACATCGCCAGATTGGTGTCGCTCAGTCGGTTTAGCCGTACTTCTTCATGGATTGCGCTTGTAGGTGGTTTCGACCACGCCGCAAGCTCACTGGTAAGCGGGTGTAATGCAATGAATGCAAAACGTGATGTGACGCGAGACACTAGCAGATACGTCTGCTGGGGCTTGTTGACGATGTGATGCTTGGAGCGCCAGTCCACGACTACCATCGAGTGGAGAGTCTCGCCTTGTACTTTATACACGGTCGAGCCCACTGCGCACACAAACGGAAACTGCTGAGGCTTCACTGTGATTGAACGTGGTGTACCGTCCGAGGCTCTCGGCAACGTGATAGTCATCTTCTGGTACGCCTCAGTGGCGTAAAACACAGGAAAGAGGTAGGGATCGACACCAGGCCGAATTGCAGAGGCATTCAGACGCGAGACGCGGAGCATGGCGTAGTCTGGAGCTCGACTCGGCAGCTGTACAACCGTGTTGGTTACACCGTCTTGCACAAGACGGAAGCTGGTATCCTCTGGGAAGTGCACCGATTCGAGTGTTCCGAGTGTGCCATTTGCGATTCCTTTGTGATTGCAACATTTTGCGTCACCTGGACGGGCATGCCCTCAATGAGATCAAGATAAGGCGCCATGCGTCCAAATCGATTGTCCGGGAGGCCCATCACGTAGCGCAGATCGCTCTGACTGAGGCCGTTCAGCGCACCCTTGAAGTTAGCAACTATCCTAATAGGAAATGCGTTGTTTGGCAGCATGGACGCGGTCTCGGCTACGAAAGAGTTGTTGATGGCCAAGCGTGTCGTATTCTCCGGCGTGACGAAGACCGCTTCTGGTGTGATTTCGTCTCGGAGCTTCAATTGTGATGCCGGCTCGTGCTGCTGCTGCTGCGGATGGTGAGATGACTTGAGAACCCTGCTGTTGACGAGGTTGATGAATTCGGGCGTCCACTGGCCGAGACGAGCGAGACCACAGCCCGCTCCCCACTCTGGGTCGTTTCTGAAACGCACGGATTCGTCAAGCATGATGACGGTGTTGATCTGCTGCCATAGCTCGAAGCCTTCCACATCGACCGTGGTTGACTTTCGTTTTTCGGCGGGATCCACGTAGATTGGGTCAGCCTTAACCGGAGGCATCTGCAAAAAGTCTCCCACGAGCACGATGTGCACGCCACCGAATGGCACGCCCGGAACCTGCTTGTACTGCCGAAGCGCCTTGTCGAGCTTCAACCATTCAGCTTTGGACATCATTGACACCTCGTCAATGACTAGGAGATCAAGTGGTGCGAAGTGCTTGTTTTGGATCGCGTGTTTCAGCCGCATCATGAAGCTGGCGAGTGTGCACCCTCCAATAAGTGTAGCGGCTTTTCCAGTCAGGGCGGTCTTCTCGACGGCGTCATCGCGATGCCAACTAGTGCTGAATGCATGGATGGCATCGATCACACGGCTCTTCCCGGTGCCACCGGCACCGCCAAGGTACATGAGCAATTGCTCATCGCGAACCCGGCTATCGTTGCTACTATGGGAGTTACCACCACTTCCATCGTTGGCATTGAGACCACAAAGCTCTTGGTGCAGGTAACGCTTAAGCAGCGACGTCGCAATTAGAGCGAATGCGGCATGCTGTCGACGGTTAAGCGTGAATGCTCGGGAGACTTCACCAATTGACGAGTACGCCCGCAGCGGCGACGGGTCGGTGGAAGACTTTGCTGGCGACACCCACTCCGTGCTATCCTCGAGGGTGTTCTTTAGGAGCTCAACTACTTCAGTTGGCCGTTCGTTACGGAACGACTCTGACCGCTGCGGCTCAGTCTTTTCTTCGTTGGACGTGTCTTTGACGAATCTTTGGAGCTCATCTATCGCAAAATTGGGCAGCGAACTATGGCTACGCAGGTCCGGTGCCGTTCCAGCCGTGCTGCGTGCCACTGGCGTGAGGAGATGTTGATACCCGCCACTGGACCCCCCGTTGGGGAAAATTGGTAAAGTCAGATCGTGTGAAGACGTATCCTCGCTTCGATCGTCGACATCAATGTTACCATTTCTACAGGCGTCGAAAAGATGATGGTAGAAAGCATCGGCTCCCGCAGCAGTAGAATTTATCTCGCATGCCGCAGAGTGGTCAAGTGCATCATCGACGTCGTTGCGCGTGCCGGTAACCTCGTCGCCATCGCTATCGGATCCTGCCTGCGTCTCGCCGCTGTTGCATACGTCGCCATAGCATTCTTCTGCTTGCCTTGCTGCTCGGTGGTAGTCGTCCATATTGGCCATCACCTCACGTATAAAGCTCGTACGGGTGGGTTCCCACTGCGCGTACCCCTCGAGCCAGGCATTGTCATCAGCAGGGTCGCCTTTCACAAGGTCTGAAACACGGCGGAACGACTTAAACAGCACAAGTGCGCACTGGCTGCGCTTCACAATGTATTCATGGGGCGTCTCGGAGTCCATGAAGGGCATGCGCATTCCGACCACGACCGGAACGATCTCGTCGATGTGCGTACCAACACAGTGCGAGTCTAGAGAGGGTGATCTGGTTGGAAAAGTGCACATTCTGCAGAAGTCTCAGATCGCTTCCGACGAAAATGCTTCGCTACGTACTCGTACAGATTGCTTGAGCCCAGAGCCGAAGGCCGGAACAAGTAGTCGTCGAGGAACGATGCCGCACGGAACCTGACGCCAGATTCTTCGTGCTCTCGTAATTGGACGAGGTCGCACATTTCCGTCGATTGATCAATGAGCTCACTCAGCACTGCTCGGAGTGGGAGCGTAGCACATGGGATACTCATGAATGCGCACGATCCTCGGAGCAAGTACAAGGCAGCAAGAGGTCCAGCGATCTCACAACGGTTCGTGATCGCATATAACAGTGATGCTACGCGCTTGCGCCCAGTTGCAGCGCGGTTCGCGGATACAGTCTCTTCATTGCGCGCTTCTCGTAGCTGGCGACGCTGAAATGCAGCGAGGGCGACGGCTGTGATTGAGTCAACGTGTTCCTGCATCTTGGTCACATACTTGGTGGCATAGTAGATTCGCAGCAGGGCAGCCAGCCCACCGACCATGACTTGAACATCATGGTTGCACTTGAACGCCAGCATCATCTCACGGTTGTAGCCGTTGACGAACTCGTATGGTGGTTGTCTTGCGACCGTGACACCGTCACTCGAGCACGACGTGCGTACAGCTCGATCCCGTGGAAACTTGTAGCGGCACTGCCCGGGCGTCGACGCACGGCTCTTCTTAAAGCAGCTTCCAGCATGCGACCACCAGTGAAGATTGAACATGAAGACGAGCACCGACACAATGAACGCAATAACTCGCGGCCCAAACCGGTTATCATCAACTGACGGAGGCATCATCACCAATGCTCTAGTGACATCATCATTGCGAAATGCGTCATCTTCTCGCCGCTCGAGCCGGCGCGGAGACTGATTCAAGCCCCGCAGATACTCTCCATAAACGTCGCTACTACTTGAGTCTGTCCCTTCGAATAGATGGAGATCGCGTTGATAAATGGCCGTCTTCGCTGCTGCCGTTCCTCCCCGACAGCGCGTTTCTAACCGTACGGCCGCTTTCAGCTCATCCGAGGAGTATGGTCGCATCTGTGCCGGCCACGATTTCGGTCGGCTGTCGAGCAAGATGCGCCGGATAACGTGTTGTGAGCTCAATTTGGTTCCGCATCCAGCGCACTGAATCAGCAACGGTTCACCGTGGAGCTGATCGCCCTGCTTGTTCGGGTCCTCGTATGCCTCTGGCGGTATTGAGAGCTGCTGCAGATCGGCGTAGGAGTGCCCGCAGAAGACACACGTCGAATTAGCAATGTTCAACGGCATCGACGTTGACACAACGCTGTCCGTGAACGCCTCGATATCACGATAGTACTGCTCACCATGTGCTGTTACTGCTCGGTCAAATGCTTCACTGTTTGGTGGCGCATTCTCCAGCCATACCAAGAAATGAGCGTGGAGCGTTCCACCGCCTTGAGTTTCGACCATGCCAAAGTAGGCTCGTACCGGCCCAAACAGTCCGTCAAACGGCTTGGCTTTCATGCGCTTCAGAGGCACACCAAGCACGTGCTCAATGAAAGCGTCAATGTTTCGTATGAACAGTCTAGCAGATGCCACGTCGTTCCGCATGGCTGCGCTATGGAGAGTCGACCGTCCTGGTGGCGCAGACAACGGGGCATCAAACAGTGTATCGACGGAGGTTACACCACAGTACTGCGCCATGACAAACGAATCCGCTACGTTGGGTGTGAGGGTCACAAAGAGCGCTGGTTGCCCAAACCGTGCCTGGTACGCGAATGCCCGGCGTCGACATTGCGCCCGCTCACCGTTGCTGCCCCACATCAAACTGCCACTAAGCTCAACCGTTCGTAGGAAGGCGGTCGCACTCGAGTCGTGACCTCTGGCGGATGCGGCACAACCTTTTCGCTGAAGTTCTTTTTCTCTTAGTGCTTGGAGCAGTGATTCCTCCGAGATGTCGCTGTACGGTTCAAAAAGCACTGGATTTCGGCGGCACTTGAGTCCTACTTGGGTATACATCTTCTGCACCGACAAGTAGTCGAAGCTCGCTAGAGTGAACAGCTCATCCTCTGCAAATCGCCGCGAGCTGAGCATGCAGTAATGTCGGATGCACGCCTCGAAGGATACCGGAACGCGGCGCTCCTCTCCAGGATGTCCTCTTCCATACGGAAAGAGATGAGGCCACATTCGTGCAAACAGCACGCGATCTTTTTCAGCGAACTTGGTCGAGTGACGTATTAGAAATTCGGTTCAGGCACGGCCGGCGTCGGGTGCCCAGACACAGCGTGCAGCTCCTGCGTTGTAACTTCGCGATCGTCCGGCACAAAAACCACTCGACGTTCGACTACGTCGGCCTCTTGTGTGGATACATCCACATCTGTCACGTTGCCAACGCGGTCCTGCTCTGCGTCGATGTCGGCGACTTCCGCAGCAGCATTGGCGACCTCAATGATTAAATTTTCGGCAACCGCGTCAACCGAAAGATCAGAACTATTGACAACGGAAATGGATGCGTACAATGGGTTGTGCTCCTTGTAATAAATAAGCAAGTCGTCGACAACTTCGCGTCGAACGCGGTGCATTTCACGCACACGCGCATGTTGTTCCGTAGTGAAGGGTCCAGCAAGCACAACACGATATGTTGACACGCTTCCAACAGGGATTGGTAGAAGTGTCGCCGCTGGACCTGGTGAGGCGTCGAACGCTAGGCAGTGCGATCGGATCGCGCGATGGGCGCCCCCACGCATGACACGCGTCACACAGACAACAGATACAGGCTGTGTGATCAATCGCTCCGGCAGTGTAACGTCCGCGAACTGTATCGGCAGCGTTCCAATTGCAAATCCGTTTTTAATCGCAAATTTCGGTACAATCTGTTTCAACAAACTGTCGTTGCATTCTTCGCAAACTTGAACAAACCCAGCTTCGTGAATCCCTGCTCTCGACAGTAGCATGCTATTCAAGCACGAGTGCAACTGGGAGCAATCGTACTCGGCTATGAGGTGCTGCGGCAAGTCATCATCATTGCTTGCGAGAACAGGACGCATTTTCTCGATGCGATCGCGATCAGTAACATCCACGAGACGGATTGACTTCCACAACACATTACGGTCACAAACCGCACACGCGGTCTCGTCGAGTCCGTCAGCTCCAAGCGCCAGCTGCAGGCGCTGCAGCGTGGCGTTCTTCGCCTCGTCGGACACGGGGTGTAATCTTGGAATTGCATCATCGTCCCATGCGTGATGGTGTTCAGAGCATTGCCCACCGGTAGAACGGGTTGGTTCTCCAGACAAAAGGCAAGCTGGAACAGTAGTAGCCGCCAACGCTATCCGACGACGGCGATGCCCTCTCGATCGCGACGACGCCTATCATTTCCTGCCGCTACTGTCTCGCGGGCACGTCGACGTTGAGCCGATAAACGATTCCGTTCACGCCTTTCGTCCACAGTAAGAGTCATACCGACGCTGCGTGACTTAGACGACAGTCAATAGTACTATTCAATCTTTCGGACACTATCTCAGACAATCTAGTGTGACATTACGTACTACATACTAACCAATGACAACGTCAACCCGTTATACACTAACGATGTCGGCACACCGATGACCATTCAAAGCACTTCAACTTGAGCAATAATGACATCCAGTAAACAAAATTGTCCACCGTTCGACATAAATCGTCATGACACATTCTCAGCTATCGAGACGCAACCCTGTCTGGCGTACTCAACCGCGGTATCACCAACACAACATCAACGTCTTGTGTCTCGCGGGCTCGACGTCGCTGTGCAGACAACCTATTCCGCTCGCGTCTTTTGTCAGCAGTGAGAGTCGTAGTGGCTTTGTATGAAAGATACGGAAGCGAGACGAACTAGTGTGAATCTCGTACAGTGTAGTAAGCACAACGACAACGACCCCAAACACCTCTTAATACACATAAATGTTCATCCAACGTTTGAATTCCAAACAACTTCAACTTGAGTAGCAAAGCACTTCAAATTAAGCAAGTGCGAAACCATGTAAAAACTGAAACGTTAGTCCACCGCCGGACTATCGTAACGCGTATTGACATGTTCCCAACGCTTGGGATGCTATGCAGGTATCTGTAAAACTATAGCCTCAGGCATGGAAGATATAATATCGTCAATGTATCATACAAGAACGGTGAAAGTTATTTACTAAGCAGCTTCGTTGTTTCTGTGCATCCACAAAGTAACAAGAAGATTCACCTGTCGAGCTCCCGCTCAATGGTGGCGACAGCAGTAGTGAAGTCAGTTGCCCACCTCCTGCTTTACAAGAAACTGGTCAATAGTAAGCTGGATAACCCGCTTGTTCGTCCCCTGACCAGATCGCTGTCGCTTGCGTTTTCGCCACCTAATGGCACCTCTGCAATTGCGAGAGCCACAGAAGCACTCCTCGACTTGCTGCTAGCCACGAACACAATCATGTTACCACACCTAAAGTGACTGGTACACGGAAAGAAAACCATCTTCACACCGCACCTCATTAGCAACGTACTGGAACTGATAGTCGATTGTCAGCTCCTCACCCGCTCGCACCTTTCGGATCGTGAAGACACCGCATCGCTCGAGACCACGAACGTTCCACTTTTCAAATGAACAGTTAGGATCACATGAGTGGTTTATAAAGCGTGTTCGGCCACCAAAACGGGTGGCGTCAAGGACTTTGTCCGCGCTCAACCGCAGCATGTAGCGATGCTTAGACCCTCGATAAGACTACAGTAATAACCTAGCGTTAGCATTACTAGGTTCGACAACGCAGACCTCGCAAGCACCCTACCTGATAGCGATCCATGGCTTCATTGTTGCAAACCACCTCTCCAACGTACTCTCCAACGTACTGACCAGCTTTAATGACTTCCATTGCGATTAAGCCGACACCCTTCCGACCGCAGTCGACCACTGCTGTCGCGACCGATGTTTCGGTTTGTAGTTGGCGATTTGTACACATTAATCCACAAGGGCAACTTTCGACTGCACATTCATAGTGCATCTGGTGACAAGATGACATTAGCACTATTAAGTAACTCGTAGCTGCTGTAGATCAATGCTTACCGCACGGTTGCTACAACCGTCGCCACAGCCAAGGCCGGTCTGGTCGTCGACCTCACAGTCACAGACCTGAACATCATACTTTGACGTTGAAGCCATCGTCACCAACACGCTCTTGAAGATCAGCAATTAAGTGCAAACAACAGCATAGTAAAGACCATTCACACTCACCTGTTGCACTTCTAGCCACTTACCACCGACTGCTACGTTCGCTTCGACGATCCAAACCCCGTGGAACGCTTCTTCAACAGCGCCAGCAGCAATGGCCGACGCATGCACAACATCGACCAGCTCACCCATGGATATATTTTGCCTGTCAGCGTAACACCGCCGTTATGGCTTTTGTCGCTCATTGAAGCTCGGATCCTACAACATGCAGAGCACCGCGTCCCGTACTACCTCATACTTGGTAGATGGAGTTTGTTATCGCTCGCGACGGGGCCGCAGTAGAAATGCCACACTTGAAGACCGTGATGTACAACGAAAGATGGGATCGGAAGTACCGCACACTCGCACAGCCTACATCACAATAGCCGCTCAGTCCATTCTAAAATCTGCGCAACCAACATCCAGTCTCTCTACATCCGACCATTTTTGATCTTCCAATGCCGCCGAAGAAGCAAACCAAGCAGCACCAAGTAGGTGAACCGGCAGTAAGCACTGCCGAAATGTCCGTTCCAGCGCCTACAACCGTGACAGTCCTACGTAAACCATCCCCGCCGTCGCCATCGCGCTCAGTGGCCAAGCACGAGCGCGCAGCGAGCAAGTCGTCGCTCAGTGAGTACGTCTCGCCAATCAAGAAGTTAAAAAAGGCGATGGAGCTACACAAGCGTCGAGTCTTCGACACTATCGAAGGTTCTGTTTTGATTCTTTTTTTGTCTATGATTTCTAACACATAACTCTTACCAAGAATTACGAGAATTTATCACCACCAATAATATGGACGATGCAGAAACTCGGGCTTCTGTCCGAGTGCAGGGCCGCGTCCTGTGGATGCGGAATGATCAAGTCAATAGCACTACGCGCTATCTCCGCATCTATCTTGGTGAACAGCGAGCAAACGAGCCGCTGAACGAACAAATAGCTGTAATTTTGTTGCAATTCTTCAATCTCAGCTGATACGTATGCTCTCACCATTTGTTTTCCCCTGTGTTGCAGGTCTTTCAAGACGCGCAGCTGGACGATCCGTTCGAGACCAACAAGTTCCTTCTTACTGTGTCGATCTACGACACTAACGCCGACAATCCGATGCTCCCACGACCAGGAACGATCATCTCCTTTGCACCGACGAAGATGCGTGTCTATCGCGACTGCTGTCAGCTTGACACCAAGCTAAACCTGATCAAGGCAATTTAGCCACCATGACTCAATCATTATCGCATTTCACTGCATTCAGCCCCACAACACGCAACACTTTTTCATCCTCTCACTATTCAGGCAGAAAGCAGTTCCACATAACCGATCATTCACCTTACATATAATTACTTCCTTAGTGGAAACCACCTTCAACTGCCCTACCAATCATCCATAATATTCTATCGTGCAAATCATTCATCCCCTCCCCCCTTAGATTCGAACTACAAACCCGGAGCCTTTGGTCCGGTACGCAATTACTATAGAAGCCCATCACCCTTCTGTCGACGAAGCCGAAGTTCCCTGCCCCAGCTCATCACAGAGATTGAGCAGCCAAGAACCTCGATCCAGTGCCCCTTACAACCATGTCGTTATTTTCCGTTTCACAAGAGTGTCTAGCGCTGTTACTCCAATGTCGTCCGAACAGCGGTATTGAGTGAGTGGTACATTGTACCATTTGTTTACAGGAAAAAAAGCGCGGGAGTACTTAAAATCTCGATCAACTTCCGACCATGGAGCGATACCAGCGCATTGAGAAGGGCGGATCTATCGGTGAAGGCACGTACGGGGTCGTGTACAAATCTCTGGACCTGAAGACGAAGGAGGTGGTGGCGCTCAAGCGGATTCGTCTCGAGACGGAGGACGACGGTATCCCCAGCACAGCCTTACGCGAGATCTCAGTGTTGCGTGAATTGGAACATCCCAATATTGTGCGACTACTGGACTGTCTACAGGAGGACGGCAAGCTCTTCCTGGTCTTTGAGTTCATGGACAAAGATCTGAAGCGCTTTATGGAGCACAAACTGGGCAAATTGGAGCCAGCACAGACCAAAAGCTTTCTGTATCAATTGCTGAAAGGCCTCGCCTTCTCACACTCGCGTGGCATCATGCATCGAGATCTCAAGCCTCAGAATCTACTGGTTAACAACACTGGCGAGCTGAAAATTGCCGACTTTGGACTGGCCAGGGCGTTCAGTCTGCCTATTAAAAAGTACACGCACGAGGTGGTCACTCTTTGGTATCGAGCACCGGAAATTCTTCTGGGCCAGGAGATCTACTCGCCTCCAGTTGACATTTGGTCGGTGGGGGTCATTTTCGCTGAGATGGTGGCCAAGAAGCCGCTCTTTCCTGGAGATTCAGAGATCGACCAGCTTTACAGAATCTTCAGGTAGGTATTTTTCGAACGGGAAGGGGTTTGTTGCGCTGTAGCTGACGTTGTGAATGGTAGGACTTTTGGAACGCCGAATGAAGCGTCTTGGCCTGGTGTCACCAAGTTACGCGACTACGCGCCCACGTTCCCTAAGTGGAGGAAGAAAGACATGCAAGAACTATTCCCACTGTTAGACGAGAGTGGACTCAACCTGCTGGAGGTACTGTATTGAGCTGGGTTTTGGTGAATTCAGTGGGTCTGACTTTGTTTTGTTGGTGATTTCTGCTAGTCCATGCTGCAATACGACCCGGCGTCAAGAATCAGTGCCAAAGAGGCTCTTCGCCACCCCTTCTTCGATGACGTAGATTCTCAGTACTTGTAGACCGTGGTTTCCAACATGCTTCGACGCAGTATTGACACCACGGTTTGATTCTGTTTGTTCATGAAGTCACTTACTTTATCGTATTTCCTGGGTGTTACGTTCATGTGTTGAATGCTTTTTCAATCTAATAGATATGGTAAACACTTATCGCCTCAGTCTAGACTTCGCTAGTAGGCGTCGAGGGTAGTGCATTCCATGTCGAAGTCGACGAGAGTAAGTCGGTGGATGAATTAAACCACGCGACGATAATGTACGAGTTTCCTGCTTACGACCTACACTAACTACAGCATTTAGTGTTAGTGGATGAATAGTGTTAGTTTTTATATAGCGTTATTAACACTAATTTGTGTGGGCTCTGAAAGGCAAGAAAAACTAACACTATTTTAGGTATGGCGGCAGAGAAGCTCAGACCAATGCATATGCAGCTCAAACACTTCCTAACATTCTCCAAGAGCAGCACTTCGCCACCCACAACCTTTGCAATGCCTACTGCTCCATGTTGAGCTCCTGGACGAATTCCACAGACTGCGCAAGGCGGGACTGAAGATGTCGCTATCAGTGTTAGTGGGTGTTGCTCAGCATTTGCTCATTAACTCTCGTCATGCTGAGTATACAAAGACATTTACTCCGCCCGGTTCAGAAGTCTCACTGTACGATCGTTTAAATACTCGATGGGTGCAGACATTCCAGGACAGATTTAACATCGTCCAGCGGAGACAAGCGGGAAAAAAAGCAGCTCAGTCCCCAGAAACAACTTCAAATTGAAAAGGAGGTCGCATTTCACATGGGTACATTGAAGAGGGGAGTGGCCAATTTAGCAATGATCAAATGTACAACATGGAAGAGACGCATTTTATCGTGGATATGGACAACGGAATGATCATTTTCAAGGCAAACCGGTTGAAGATGCTGGCCCAGCACAACTACAACCGTCTAAAGATCTTACACTAGCACAGGCTCAGACGCAAACCCTGTCTGGAGAGCGGCTAGAGGCTATTGTATAAGAATTCCTCCTTATTTATACCATCGCTAACACTAATTGTTTGTACCACAGATAGTGTTAGTTTTTAATTAGCGTTATTAACACTAATTTCAGTGCATAATCTCAGAGCAGGGCCTCATGAATAGTGTTATTAACACTAAATGCTGTAGTTAGTGTAAAACTCTTCCCTGCGAAGACCGGGGCCACTGCATGGCTCTCAAACCTCACTGAAGATGCGAGAAATCTGGAGAAGGGCGAGATAACCCCTCTCGTCGAAGCTCTAACGAAGAATAGACAAGAACTGCAACCAGTGTTTCAGTAAAGGATATGCTCAACGAGAGTCGAGTTTGTTTCTTGCTGTTGATGCAGACTTAGACGCAGAAATGTGATGAGCCTGCGAAAGTCTGTTACATTGCACTCCATTCTTTGCCAAATGAAGAAAATGGATTTGATTTCCTACTGGAACGTGCCCTGATATCGAAACCGGAGGTGCTGGAGCATCTCTCTCTCTGTATGTTGCGGACTATCGACTGACAGGACCTTTGATCGCAGATCTAACCTCTTCTTGAAAGCAATTTGATATGCATGCAGTTTGGTTTGTGTTTGAAGTATTATCGAAAAAGTTGTTTACTTTATTGTATTGTCGTTTGTGTATTTTCCTGGGTTGATAGCTGTGTTAAATTGCTAACAACTTCCTCTGTAGGTCGGATTTCTTGCGAAGCCCACAATTCCGGTTGGGAAAGAAAATCTGGTGGGTCCTCTGTAAACGAGAGCTCAGCGATCCCCGACATTGCAATGAGATTTGAATGATCTGAAACAGCCACAAGTTAATGCTGAGTAGAGTAAAGAGTTTCACAAAAATCGTACCTGCGCTCTCTGTGAAGCGCTCAATATCTGTGAGATAATTGAGCATTGGATCACGAACTTGGACCTCGGAGGCTGCATCTGTGTTACTACTGAAGATAACAGGCTGCCAGTGACTATCTTCTGCCAGTTCACTTAGCGACGGAACGCACTCAACCGAAGTGGCATTTTGAATAGAGTCACTTGGAAATGTCTTCCTCGATAATTGTCTGCCTAAGAAGCGTGCAAATGGATAATGAGTTGCGGTTAAGCGCAGAAAGATAGCAAGATCCTTACTTTTCTTGGTGTCATTAAATCTTGCTTGGCTCAGCAGCAGTTCGACGTCCCCAATATTATCCATAATTTCGCGAAGAAAGTCATCCTTCTCCATGGGATCTACCAAACCAGGTGACTGCACTTCAGTCGTAAGGTGTTGTTCAGACAGCATGGTGCTTTCACCATCTATTGTCCTTGCAGCACTGGTGTGATCTGAAGCATCATTTTCTTCACAAAACGCAGGTGTTTGACAGTTCAGCGATGCAGCTGAAACCTGTTGAATCGCTTCATCGCTAGTACCAGTGGCTTCGCCAACGGTATCAACTGCGAACGTTGGTGGAAGTGACCCCTTCGATAGTGTTGGACTGAGATTGGTTTTGTCAATGCAACCATTAGAGCCTGCTTTCTCGACCAATTGCACAGAAATTGGTTGTGATTGCTGGTTCACTGCAACCAATGAAGGAGATTCATCAAGGTCAAAAGGTTCATTCGTCTTAGCATCAAACACAAAAGGTTCCGTGTAGACTCGACGTGGTGAACCACCGTCCCAGGACTCAGTTAATTCGTCAAACGTATCCTGTGATCTTGTAGGAGATCTGGTTGGACAGCTCCTGGGAGAAAACTGTAGCCGAATCTGATTCCAAACTGACGGAGACTGACGACTCCTCCCTCTCCTCTTGTTATCCGCCAGCATTTTACGAAATCGAAATAGTTTCTCTGCCTGATTCCTCTTCTGTTGCTGTCCCAAAAATTCTAGGATGGCACCAACATCTTCGCTCCGTTTCTTCAGCACAGATCCGTGACCTTCCATCGCAAATATCAACATCACAAACTTGATGACAACCACAGTATCGTTATTGCTCTCGACTAAGTGTTTACCCCTGTCCAGTTCCCCCCAGCGGAGATTACAAGAGCAACGGACTAAAGCCTCAATAAATTCTGGGAAGTTGAGCTCCTCTGTATCAGGAGCAGATTGACATGAAAGGCGAACAGCATTTTCAAGTTCGCGGCGATGGAAGAGTTGGGGGAATACACGGACCTGCTTCATGAGGCTGATAAACGCGGTACTGTTGATTCGATAGTCCTTCGGTTTATCAGTAGTTGAAGAGCTTCGAACAGCTTCCCGAAGAAAAAATTGACCCAGAACTCGCATGTATTTTGTGATAGATGGGAGCAATTTCTCCAGCGCGACGTCCATATCTACAGGCATCGGTTCCCAGATCCAGAATGCAGTGGACTGTTCCGTACGGCCTCTTGCTTTTGTATGCAGGCGGACTTGAGGTTGTAAGTGAGATCGTGCTAACCAATTTAGAGGGTCAAGAGGTTGCTTAGAGTCAATACACTTTCGATACGAAGGGTGAGCTTTGACCAGCTTCTCCAGGAACAGTTCCAGATTCAGTTGCTCTTCATACTTGAAGGTTTCAAGTCCACAATGTGCCAGGTCAATGGATTTATCTTTGAATTTGGCATCGTAAACTTTCTGCAGCTCATCAATGTAAAAATCGTTTTGAAGAAGTGCCAAATCTCGAGCCATTCGAAAACAAACGCGAAATCGAGTGGTTTTCACTCCATCGCTCCTGCTCAACTGGTTCAATAGAAGAGTAACGTAGAAAGCCACTACTTCCTTCAGTATCGTTGCATCCCAATTGTTACTGTCTCTCCACTGGGCAACAGTGTGATCTTCATTATACTCTGGAACGTTGGTATCACTAAGTTGTAAAATGTCAGCTAGGGGTCTTACTTCGCAATTAGCGTTCACCACTTTGATAAACTTCCTCTGGGCTGTTTTGCGAGATTTAACCATTCGATACTTGGATCGCTCATTTGAAGTTGGAATTGCGCTCGACGATACATTAAGTATTCTTGGAGTTGTGCTGGTTGCTGGTCGGACACTGACAGCGGGAAGCCCTCGTGGACTTTGTCGATGTTCTCCACGTTTAAAATCAGACGTGATTACACTTAGAACAGATGAACTGTTTCGGTCAGCACTAGCGGATTGTTTGGTAGGATCTGGAGCGAAATGAACATGGCGTGGAGTGGAGGGGGTATATCCAGTCTGGTTTTGTTGTTTTCTGGTGGATTTGGTTGGTATTTCGTTCATCTCGTCATCGAATAGTGGTAACACATTTCTTGGTATAGATGAGTACACTGGCAACGATTTATCACTGGTTTCGAGAAAACCAGATTGATAAGGCTGCTCTTTTGGTTCATGCTGTAGTGGAGAATTCGTTTGACTATCGACATCCAAATAATTACCATTTCCACAAGTCGAGCTCAAAGGTTTTTCTTTCTCCTCACGTCCATGATCACGATCACCGTAACTACGATCTCCAGCATCGTAACAGGGATCGTATTCTTGTTGCTGCATTTTTTCGGCCCGATTAACAGAAATTTTCCCATGCCGCGCCTTCGCTGTTCCAGTGATCGGTTTTGTCCTCACTACCTCCCTGTTTCCTTCTTGATAAAATCGGGAATAACTCGCGTACTCTGTTGGATCCAGCATCCGCCGCATCTTCATCATTGACTCTGCTCGAATGTTTGCATCAATCGGAACAACTTTTGATCTCCCTCTTCTTTTAGGTATCTTCTTCCTCTCCTTCTTCAGACTGTCACGTTGAGCAGCGTAAATTTGTTGTTGAGGGTGATAATACGACAGCTTGCCCATTGTTTTCTGTGCCTCTGCCAATAGTTTTTCTTGCTTGGAATGAATTGTTGCCTTCCACCACAATGTCATCACCTTCGAAAGCAACTGGCAGTTAAAATGCTGCCTTGCAAGTGTATTGTCTCCATTGTAAGCGATGCAAAACCTCCGAAACCAAATTCCCAACTGCATCAAAGTAGCCTGCCCCAATTTCTGCCTCGATTCCTCTAATTCACGATTCAATTGGTGCTTCCAAAGCGACTGCTGCTCCTGGATGGCCCTCTTTTTCACCACCAGAGCCTTCCACTCGTCCATCGAAGATCTTTTAAGCCGATATCGTCGTAATCGCCGAAATTCCCTCAATCGCAATCCCAATCTATTGTTGCTGGTTGATAGTGTACGAGCAACTTGATGCCAAACTCGAAGAGTGCAGCAAGCTTTGTGGAAAAATTCCCAGCGAACCCAACAGACCTTTGCTTGTCGAAGTCGGTGCTTCCTGTTCAGCAATTTCACATGTTGGAGTTGGTTACAATTTCGCTTCCAACAACTCCAACTACGGGCCACAAGAGACGAAGCTGGGTATTTTCCGAAAACTTGCTGGAAGTGGGCGAGTTTCCGCGTTAACTTTCTGTGTTGGGACGAATAATTGTGCCAATTAGCAAAACACGTTTGTAGTAGCTGTCGTTCTCGTTTGAGCTTTAATCGTGACGAGTTCTGACGGATCTCAACCTCAGCCTGCCATCCGATGAACCGTGTCTTCAACGTTCTCAAAACAAATTGACGATGAATAGATTCGCCACAGAGACGCACACGACGAAGATACTTTGATCGCAATAGCCATTCTCGCAAAACTCGAGTGAAAAGTTTCCGCTCATAGATTGTGTCTGCTAATTCACAAATCACAGTCACTTTTTTCAACTGATTCACACGAGATTTCCAATATCCAAAGAGAGTTTCCACTGTTTTCCTCTGCTTGTGAACTGTAAACACACGCAAGCGATACTTGACGTTTGCTTGCCGACGCCAAGTGTGTAATACCCGAAGCTTTGCCTGCGATTGGACGTGTCGAACGCAGTGATCATGCTGTCGTCGCTTGGAAAGAAACAAAACCCACCGGTCCCATACTCGACGACGGGGATTGAAGATTGAGTTTCGGTATTTAACATTTGCTTGTAGATGGTGGGCTCGCCCCAATAGCCGCTTCTTTGCTTGAACTAGAGAATACCATGCACGGAAATGCAGTTTCTTCGTAGAAATACGCAGATTTTGCCTGAGCTGGTGGCCTCGTAAAGAATTCCGAGCGTTTTCACATACTGCATCCTGCAGAACTAGTACCCCATTCTGGAGCAAATGTCTGCGGTAATGCCTCTCAGCCTTAGCCAGCCGTTGATTTTGCTCGATACGCAATTGATGATAAGCTATCCATCCTCTAAAAACGATTCTGCAGCACAGTTTGAAGTGTATAAATTCAGCATCCGCTTCCTGAAGATGGAGAATCTGTCGTGCTTCATGAAATCGTTTCCAAGTTTCAAAACATCGTGCTTTGAGAACCAAGGAACCATGTTTGGCTGCTTGGATCCGACGATGGACGCCCATCCATCCAGCTACCCAAACACGGCGAAGAAGACGATTCTCCCACAGCTTTCGTATCCGATCAGTCGCATTTCTTCTTCGTCTTCTCTCAGTAGTCCATGTATGGATAAATGCTACAGCTTTGGCTAGTTGTCGACGTCTCAATACCAGCCTTACGTGGTTGCAGTGGATACTAAAATGGAGTTGGTCTTTAAAAGCTCGGAAGTAAACGGCTTGGATTCGTTTGTTTTCTAACTTCTTCACTCGGTCGCCGAAATGAACAGCTTTTACTCGTAATTTCCACGCTGAAAAGTGACGAAAGAGCTGTCGATACACAATTCTAGAGCGTAGTCGCTCCACGTGACGGACACTTCGAGAGACTTCGAACCACAACAAAAAGTACCTCCTTCTTCTGATGTTGAGCTGAACTCGCCTCGCCAGTCTTCGGTTGCGATTCGATACATACGCAAAAGCTCTCCAACGTTGCAATAATTCCTGTTTCCGCCTACTATTCACCTTATGTTGATATTGCACACATTGTAAACGTTTCCGTTCTTGAACTTCAGCAAAGTTGCGCATGGCTTTCAAGCATCTGCATACTGCTAAACGCTCTTGACGAGCTCGGAAAGAATGGATTCGTAGCTCTATCCAAACAAATCTCGTAATTTGACGATAAAAATTGTCTTTCCGTTCGGATAATATCCCATGAATGTACTTGCTTCTCTTAGTAAACTGGATCCATCGTCTCCAAATGCGCTGCTGAATTAACCGCCCCACGAGAGATTGTGTAGCTCCATTCAATAGTTTTCGAAGAATACAACAACGTCGTCTCCAATGAATCCAGTGGGAAATGGCTCGAGATATTCTCCACGAGTCAAGAAGATGTTTCTGCTCGTGTTCATATCGCCTCTGCTTTAGAAACGCTGCCCATTTCGTGAAAAATCTTTGTTTTAAGAAAATAATTGCTGCTGCTCGTCGCCGAGTCTTCTCTCGTTTAAATCTGATAAAATCATTCCACTGGCGAAACGAAACACGAAGACAACGACGACGTTGAGTCTGTATCTGTTCACTATAAGACGATCCTGAAGAACGAGAAGAACCCAAACTAGTTCTCTTATGAGACCTTCGTACTTTTTGAGATGATACTGAACTTCCACTTCCATTGTAGAAATCCCCACTTCTACTGCTATGTGAAGAGCGGCTACCGGTAGAGTTCGAAGATTGTAAGAAATTCATAGGAAACAGTGAAGGTGGAGGAAGAGCAGCCAAAAACGCTTCATGTCGACTATTGACACTGCTGCTTTCACTATGTTGCAGCTCCTCATCGCTCCTATCCCGCTCTAAAACCCCAAGTCGATACAATTTCTCCAGTTGGGACCTCGCCAGTTCCTCCGTTGAGCTCTCCATTATCACCGACTAGTTACAATGTAGCCATTTCTAAAAACTCGGGAACTGTTAGAAATGGCTATGTTGTAACGGACAACATTATTGGCAACAATAATTGGTGATGAAGGAGGGCGATATCTGGCGAGACTCGCTGTTACGCTACTTGGGCTATGCGAATGAAGTGGGTGAGTCGTTCCGCCCCATTGCACCCCGTTTAGTAGTCCCGTCCTATGCCGTCGCCTTCGGATATGTACTGGGGGACACATTCGACAAGGCTGCCAAGACCCACAATGAAGCTGTGGCTGGGGACGTTCCCAGTCGGAAGCGCAATGTTCTAGTCGCCACTGCAACTGTCGACACTTTAGCTTGGCAAACTTTGGCAAGTGTCGTCATTCCAGGTTTCACTATCAACCGTGTGGTAAGTTTTTTTTTTTTTAATAAATAGTAGAAAAAAAACTAACTTTGTTGTTGCTGTATAGGTGGCAGTGAGCTCGTTTGCAGTGCAAAAAGCAGTCAAGAACTCCCCAGTAGTGCGCCGATGGGCTCCAACGGCCATTGGATTGGGGGTTATCCCGTTAATCATTCACCCTATCGATAGTTTGGTAGATTGGGCCATGGATAACACTGTACGCAAGTGGACGAAGGATATTGGCAAGTGATACACGAAGGAACAAGAAGATGAAGCAGTTTGACCACTTGCAACACTGATACTTGATGCTGACTACATATCGTATTTACCCGAGAGAATGGAAGGGATAACGTGGACGTTGGTGTCTTCGAGGAGGAACGGGATGGTTTCGGCAGTCGCGACACTGTATTTCCGGTGTCCAACGACTCGCATTGCAGCGGTGATCAGTCCACTGTGACTTACTACTCCAATGTTCGTCGTCTTGTGGCTGTAAAAGACGCGGTTCAGGAACATTCGAGCTCTGTCATCGATGTGGGCTTCAGTCTCTCGGCGATCAGGCGTCCACCACGGATCTGCATCACTCCAAATCTCACTAAAGTCGATCGTTTTGTACTGCTCGGCCTTTGATGAAATTGTACCACGCAGGTCGCATGTACAGATGCCGATAGTCTCTCGAGGCCACTCCATCGACCGCTTTGGGATCTCCTTGTGCTTCCGGTACGCGATCATAGCAGTGTGTAGCGTGCGTTCCAAAGGAGACACTATCACTTCGTCAATCTTCAGTCCTCTCTTGAGCTCTTCATCGACTCTCTTTGCTGCTTTCTGCGCTTGTTCCATGCCTAAACCCGTCAGCTTCGCGTCGGTGTACTTTGCCAATTTTCGGTAGTATCTCTCCCAAGCTTCAGTGCCGTACTTGGCCTCCGCAACGTTATGGATACCCTCGCCATGGCGTAAAAGTAGCAATAACTTGACATCTACACCTTGTGCTGCTCGTCCTTTAATGTAAACGTCTACATCCTTCCACGTGACATTGTCCAGCAGTCCGAGGTGTTCAGGGTTCGCATCTGGAACATCAATTGACGGAGTCCCTTGTTTAAAGAAGCCCGGAACGTACCGAAGCGAGAACGGGACGTTATAGCCGCTAATAGACGCTGCTACGGGGACGATAACCAGCGCGATGAGAGCGAATACCACCGTCTGGAAGCGCATTGATCGTAGGATTTCGGTCTTTAATCTGATGATTTGTTCTGTGCTGCAGAGAAAAGAGCGGTCAGCTAAGTTGAGGAATGGAAACGGAAAGAGTTTCAAGAATTGGCATTTATGATCGCTAGAATGCTGAGGTTTCTACTATTTCATCGTAGAGATAGTTTTTCGTATCGACTGTGGAGGGTCATTAGAGTATCAGTTGAGCTTGATAGAGCTGTTTTAGCGGACGGAGGCGATGATCTGACCAACTGTGATGATGAACTGCATCGCTGACGGGATATTGTGCCGAACTACACGCCGAAATGAATCGTGTTCATGGGAAAACCTCGTTGGGTTTGGGCTTGGTCGTGACTTCTTCGTCCGTCTGCTTGTGTATTGTGTTGCGATTCTGGGAGTAGTGCAGCTTCGTTGCCGTACCTCTTCACTCTTCGATATCGCTGCTGAGATGGTATCGATCCATTGTTTTCGGTCGTGGGCGCTTGCGGCTCTCATTACGAGATGCGTAGCCTTCGCACCGTACTGCAGACGAATGATGTCGTGTTGCTCTCTGTCCTTGCGGACCGCACTTAGGATCTGCACGGTCGAATTGAGAGGAATTGTCAAAGTGCCACCCGCAACGCGCGGACGTTGGACAACGAGGTTGAAAGTCGTTTGGCTGGCACTGGGGCTTACGACGCGAACCAAATAGATTGTGCTCAAGAACCTGCACAGCCATGGAAAACAAGTGAAATGAGCTTCTCTTCTGTATTAGGAGATGAAGATACGTTTACCAAAGGAGGTTGTACGATTGCACGTCGAGTTTACCGCAAGTCATTGTGGTGGTGACAGTAGCTGAAGGAAGCTTGTTGGGTATTTGCTTCGGTGCAAAATGGGGAATGATAACGAAGAGATAGTTGAACTGACATGTACTGGTGATGATTCAGAAGATATCAAGTTGTCAGTCTTGTGGAAGCCGGATGTGGAGATACCAAGATTTCGTTGGCGCTGTAGATTTTACCGCGAAAGTCTCCGAATCCAGTGGTTACTGCTACCTAGTCGGTTCGTGAATCAAAGCAAGCGAGTGGTTTGCGATGGCTTCATTTGGATGCGAAAAAGCCTGTACTTTGAGAGTCGGCTTTCACGGGTCTGAATTGACGAGACCTACACTGATACCTTCTGAAGTTTTGGACAGGCAAAAGTTACACACAAGTCAACAATATACTAGTGAAGGATAGCTGAATATTCGGGGAGCAACGAAGGACTCTCTTAAGATACATCTCGTCAGATGTCGACGGCTCATACTGGTGTCATCAGCTCATGGCAACGCAGCGAGAAACTGTAAAACAACGACGATAGGATCTCGTACTCGTGTTGTACAGAAGTGGCGGTCAGAAGGAGATGAACCTTGTCGGTTGATGCCAATGTCATCGATATGATCAACCGACGAGCTGATGGTATCGTCGCTGGTGTGGGAAGAATCCTCGGATGCAGTTTGAAGAACCGTTGAAGAGGGTGTGCATGGTCCAGCTGCTGCCATGGCTTGAATGAGCCCAACCAGCCACTTCTCGCGCTCGAGTGAGTCAACTGCGCGCATAACGATGCACTTACGGTCTTTGCCTTTGCCGTAACGGAGACGGATGGTGTTGTGCGACGCTTCTCTACGGGAACACTTGACAAGTCGAACACCAGAATCGATCGGGATGGTTAAATTACCACCGGCAATACGCGGTCGAAAGATGACGAGGCTGAAGACGGCGTCGCTGGGACCTTTAGCATCGATAAACGCAGTGTGGACTAGGTAAATCGTGCTCATGAGCCTGCAAGCGGTTTTAACGTGAGGAACTTGGCAAAGGTGAAGATGACAGGTAAAGACTTACCAAAGAGACTGTATGACTGCACGTGGAATTTACCGCACGTCATAATGAGAGGGAGGATGGTTACGTTAAGGCTAGGTTGATCTTCCGTGTAGAAAATTGGGAATGACAAGAGGAACTTGATCGACAATGAGCCGGACAAGTAGCGACAAGTACTTCGCCTGGTTTCGCTCGCAAATGTGGAAGGCCAGCACGGTGAAATTCACGAAATCAAGTGTTTAATAATGGTCAAGAGATTGCTACTGCAAACGTTGGAGCTCGAGTGTGTACACTCTCAGTTTTTCAATGGTTCGTAGAGACTGACACGAGGTTTGTCAAAGAGGATGTAATGTTCAGGAAGAAAAAAAGTTGGCAATGGGCTTGCGCAAAAAAGTGATAATATGAGATAGCATGTCATTGTTTGGCACTACTCTTTACCTAGAAGCAATTAAGTGCCAAGTTTTGTCAATGACATGGAGGAGGAGCTGCAGCGACGGAGACGTATTTTCTTGGGCTCACTTAGTGGTTCTGATATTTTTCCGATCCTAAAGTTGAAGTGGAAGGTACCGACGACATCACTGGCTACGAATTGATCTTCCTTTGTGGTGGTTATTTCTCGGATACGAACTTTGTTTTAGAGCTAATGGAGATTGAACGGCATCTTGTTTATTGGCTCTTCCGCGTGTTTTCGAGCTACTAAATCACATGAATGAAAGGAGACACCGTAACAACATGTACACACTTCTGGTATTGGATCGGGTAAACTGGGTGTTGAAGTCTTGTGTGCACACGCTCAGTCTTTTAGTAAGCGGTGTAGCAAACTGCTGTGTGCTCAGAGGCAACGCAAGGTGGCTGTAACCCGTTAATCTCCGCGTGAAATTGCCTAGTCTCCGTAGCTACTTGAGCCCATTGCTGTGCGAGATAGTCATAACCTTCTGCGAGTCGCTTGATGGCGTCGAGAGAGTACAGTGGAAGTGGTGGCACAGCTTCACTGAAGCTACTGGCACGATCGAGCGTCCTCCATGTATTGTGACGCCCTTGAGGGATGGCCGTGGCAGTTTTGGGAAGGTTTGTTGACATACCCATCATCTTGGTTGTGCGGTAACTCGATGATGCAGTCGACTTAGCCGCATGACTAGCAGTCAAGCAGTTTGACAGTGCTGTTATCCACTGTTTACGTTCGGAGATGTTGGCTGCTCGCATGGCGAGATGTTTCCCCTTCGGGCCATATCGGAGTCGAATGATGTTTTGAGCAATATCTTTCGTGGAGCACTGGGTCAGTTGAACCGTGGCATCCAGTGGGATCTTCAAAAGACCACCCGCGAACCGTGGACGCTGGATGATTAACGAGTAAAGTGGCGTCCAAGAGATGTTGGAATCTGTTGAAGAAGTCGATACAATGCGAACGATGGACACTGCAGCGAGCAGCCTAGAGAGTCAAGCACAATGTCAGTGAAGACGCAGAATGGATTGCAGAAACTATTGAAGCTCACCAGAGGAAGTCAAATGAACGAATCTGTAATTGGCCAGAAGTCATGGTGCCAGTCGGAGCAGAAGAAGTTTCGAGGTTTCGACGTTGATAAAGTTCTTGGAGTCGATGTGTTCTTGGTCGAGCAAATTGAGGAATGAGCGAGAAGAGAAATCAAGCGAACTCGTGTCCGAGTGGTAGTCGATTCGAGTACATCCGTAGCGGTAGATCATGCTCGGAGTTTTCCGGCGTACACTCTCAAGCAGGTCGTCGTGTAAGGTGAAGCAGTTGATCGGTTGCCTGTAGCAGCAACAACTAGTGACATGCCGTCAGGCAAGAGAGAGCAAGTTGCTTCTACGTGGCTGAGATCGTGGAATACTGCCTGCCTTCGAGTCAAACATGAGCGAATTGAAGTTAACCGTCTTTTCTCTGCGGATCTTGTGTCCACTTCGTCACTGTCCATGACTGCTACTAACATGACCCCTTTGTGGTGGCGGTGGCGAATCTGTGGAACGTATCCATCTGAGTATGGCGCGACTATCTTGAATTGTTGCAAGGTGGAAAGTATGCTCATTAGTGGAACTTGATTTAAAAGGAACAGGTATGCTGAGTCGACATACAGTACCTGCATTAAGAGATACGTTTATCAAAGGAGGTTGTACGATTGCACGTCGAGTTTACCGCAAGTCATTGTGGTGGTGATAGTAGCTGAAGGAAGCTTGTTGGGTATTTGCTTTGGTGCAAAATGGGGAATGATAACGAAGAGATAGTTGAACTGACATGTACTGGTGATGATTCAGAAGATATCAAGTTGTCAGTCTTGTGGAAGCCGGATGTGGAGATACCAAGATTTCGTTGGCGCTGTAGATTTTACCGCGAAAGTCTCCGAATCCAGTGGTTACTGCTACCTAGTCGGTTCGTGAATCAAAGCAAGCGAGTGGTTTGCGATGGCTTCATTTGGATGCGAAAAAGCCTGTACTTTGAGAGTCGGCTTTCACGGGTCTGAATTGACGAGACCTACGCTGATACCTTTTGAAGTTTTGGACAGACAAAAGTTACACACAAGTCAACAATATACTAGTGAAGGATAGCTGAATATTCGGGGAGCAACGAAGGACTCTCTTAAGATACATCTCGTCAGATGTCGACGGCTCATACTGGTGTCATCAGCTCATGGCAACGCAGCGAGAAACTGTAAAACAACGACGATAGGATCTCGTACTCGTGTTGTACAGAAGTGGCGGTCAGAAGGAGATGAACCTTGTCGGTTGATGCCAATGTCATCGATATGATCAACCGACGAGCTGATGGTATCGTCGCTGGTGTGGGAAGAATCCTCGGATGCAGTTTGAAGAACCGTTGAAGAGGGTGTGCATGGTCCAGCTGCTGCCATGGCTTGAATGAGCCCAACCAGCCACTTCTCGCGCTCGAGTGAGTCAACTGCGCGCATAACGATGCACTTACGGTCTTTGCCTTTGCCGTAACGGAGACGGATGGTGTTGTGCGACGCTTCTCTACGGGAACACTTGACAAGTCGAACACCAGAATCGATCGGGATGGTTAAATTACCACCGGCAATACGCGGTCGAAAGATGACGAGGCTGAAGACGGCGTCGCTGGGACCTTTAGCATCGATAAACGCAGTGTGGACTAGGTAAATCGTGCTCATGAGCCTGCAAGCGGTTTTAACGTGAGGAACTTGGCAAAGGTGAAGATGACAGGTAAAGACTTACCAAAAGAGACTGTATGACTGCACGTGGAATTTACCGCACGATCATAATGAGAGGGAGGATGGTTACGTTAAGGCTAGGTTGATCTTCCGTGTAGAAAATTGGGAATGACAAGAGGAACTTGATCGACAATGAGCCGGACAAGTAGCGACAAGTACTTCGCCTGGTTTCGCTCGCAAATGTGAAAGGCCAGCACGGTGAAATTCACGAAATCAAGTGTTTAATAATGGTCAAGAGATTGCTACTGCAAAGGTTGGAGCTCGAGTGTGTACACTCTCAGTTTTTCAATGGTAGAGACTGACACGAGGTTTGTCAAAGAGGATGTAATGTTCAGGAAGAAAAAAAGTTGGCAATGGGCTTGCGCAAAAAAGTGATAATATGAGATAGCATGTCATTGTTTGGCACTACTCTTTACCTAGAAGCAATTAAGTGCCAAGTTTTGTCAATGACATGGAGGAGGAGCTGCAGCGACGGAGACGTATTTTCTTGGGCTCACTTAGTGGTTCTGATATTTTTTCCGATCCTAAAGTTGAAGTGGAAGGTACCGACGACATCACTGGCTACGAATTGATCTTCCTTTGTGGTGGTTATTTCTCGGATACGAACTTTGTTTTAGAGCTAATGGAGATTGAACGGCATCTTGTTTATTGGCTCTTCCGCGTGTTTTCGAGCTACTAAATCACATGAATGAAAGGAGACACCGTAACAACATGTACACACTTCTGGTATTGGATCGGGTAAACTGGGTGTTGAAGTCTTGTGTGCACACGCTCAGTCTTTTAGTAAGCGGTGTAGCAAACTGCTGTGTGCTCAGAGGCAACGCAAGGTGGCTGTAACCCGTTAATCTCCGCGTGAAATTGCCTAGTCTCCGTAGCTACTTGAGCCCATTGCTGTGCGAGATAGTCATAACCTTCTGCGAGTCGCTTGATGGCGTCGAGAGAGTACAGTGGAAGTGGTGGCACAGCTTCACTGAAGCTACTGGCACGATCGAGCGTCCTCCATGTATTGTGACGCCCTTGAGGGATGGCCGTGGCAGTTTTGGGAAGGTTTGTTGACATACCCATCATCTTGGTTGTGCGGTAACTCGATGATGCAGTCGACTTAGCCGCATGACTAGCAGTCAAGCAGTTTGACAGTGCTGTTATCCACTGTTTACGTTCGGAGATGTTGGCTGCTCGCATGGCGAGATGTTTCCCCTTCGGGCCATATCGGAGTCGAATGATGTTTTGAGCAATATCTTTCGTGGAGCACTGGGTCAGTTGAACCGTGACATCCAGTGGGATCTTCAAAAGACCACCCGCGAACCGTGGACGCTGGATGATTAACGAGTAAAGTGGCGTCCAAGAGATGTTGGAATCTGTTGAAGAAGTCGATACAATGCGAACGATGGACACTGCAGCGAGCAGCCTAGAGAGTCAAGCACAATGTCAGTGAAGACGCAGAATGGATTGCAGAAACTATTGAAGCTCACCAGAGGAAGTCAAATGAACGAATCTGTAATTGGCCAGAAGTCATGGTGCCAGTCGGAGCAGAAGAAGTTTCGAGGTTTCGACGTTGATAAAGTTCTTGGAGTCGATGTGTTCTTGGTCGAGCAAATCAAGGAATGAGCGTGAAAAGAAATCAAGCGAACTCGTGTCCGAGTGGTAGTCGATTCGAGTTCATCAGTAGCGGTAGATCATGCTCGGAGCTTTCCGGTGTACACTCTCAAGCGGGGTCGTCGTGTAAGGTGAAGCAGTTGATCGGTTGCCTGTAGCAGCAACAACTAGTGACATGCCGTCAGGCGAGAGAGAGCAAGTTGCTTCTACGTGGCTGAGATCGTGGAATACTGCCTGCCTTCGAGTCAAACATGAGCGAATTGAAGTTAACCGTCTTTTCTCTGCGGATCTTGTGTCCACTTCGTCACTGTCCACGACTGCTACTAACATGACCCCTTTGTGGTGGCGGTGGCGAATCTGTGGAACGTATCCATCTGAGTATGGCGCGACTATCTTGAATTGTTGCAAGGTGGAAAGTATGCTCATTAGTGGAACTTGATTTAAAAGGAACAGGTATGCTGAGTCGACATACAGTACCTGCATTAAGAGATACGTTTATCAAAGGAGGTTGTACGATTGCACGTCGAGTTTACCGCAAGTCATTGTGGTGGTGATAGTAGCTGAAGGAAGCTTGTTGGGTATTTGCTTTGGTGCAAAATGGGGAATGATAACGAAGAGATAGTTGAACTGACATGTACTGGTGATGATTCAGAAGATATCAAGTTGTCAGTCTTGTGGAAGCCGGATGTGGAGATACCAAGATTTCGTTGGCGCTGTAGATTTTACCGCGAAAGTCTCCGAATCCAGTGGTTACTGCTACCTAGTCGGTTCGTGAATCAAAGCAAGCGAGTGGTTTGCGATGGCTTCATTTGGATGCGAAAAAGCCTGTACTTTGAGAGTCGGCTTTCACGGGTCTGAATTGACGAGACCTACGCTGATACCTTTTGAAGTTTTGGACAGACAAAAGTTACACACAAGTCAACAATATACTAGTGAAGGATAGCTGAATATTCGGGGAGCAACGAAGGACTCTCTTAAGATACATCTCGTCAGATGTCGACGGCTCATACTGGTGTCATCAGCTCATGGCAACGCAGCGAGAAACTGTAAAACAACGACGATAGGATCTCGTACTCGTGTTGTACAGAAGTGGCGGTCAGAAGGAGATGAACCTTGTCGGTTGATGCCAATGTCATCAATATGATCAGCCAACGAGCTGATGGTATCGTCGCTGGTGTGGGAAGAATCTTCGGATGCAGTTTGAAGAACCGTTGAAGAGGGTGTGCATGGTCCAGCTGCTGCCATGGCTTGAATGAGCCCAACCAGCCACTTCTCGCGCTCGAGTGAATCAACTGCGCGCATAACGATGCACTTGCGGTCTTTGCCTTTGCCATAACGGAGACGGATGGTGTTGTGCGACGCTTCTCTACGGGAACACTTGACAAGTCGAACACCAGAATCGATCGGGATGGTTAAATTACCACCGGCAATACGTGGTCGAAAGATGACGAGGCTGAAGACGGCGTCGCTGGGACCTTTAGCATCGATAAACGCAGTGTGGACTAGGTAAATCGTGCTCATGAGCCTGCAAGCGGTTTTAACGTGAGGAACTTGGCAAAGGTGAAGATGACAGGTAAAGACTTACCAAAAGAGACTGTATGACTGCACGTGGAATTTACCGCACGATCATAATGAGAGGGAGGATGGTTACGTTAAGGCTAGGTTGATCTTCCGTGGAGAAAATTGGGAATGACAAGAGGAACTTGATCGACAATGAGCCGGACAAGTAGCGACAAGTACTTCGCCTGGTTTCGCTCGCAAATGTGGAAGGCCAGCACGGTGAAATTCACGAAATCAAGTGTTTAATAATGGTCAAGAGATTGCTACTGCAAAGGTTGGAGCTCGAGTGTGTACACTCTCAGTTTTTCAATGGTAGAGACTGACACGAGGTTTGTCAAAGAGGATGTAATGTTCAGGAAGAAAAAAAGTTGGCAATGGGCTTGCGCAAAAAAGTGATAATATGAGATAGCATGTCATTGTTTGGCACTACTCTTTACCTAGAAGCAATTAAGTGCCAAGTTTTGTCAATGACATGGAGGAGGAGCTGCAGCGACGGAGACGTATTTTCTTGGGCTCACTTAGTGGTTCTGATATTTTTTCCGATCCTAAAGTTGAAGTGGAAGGTACCGACGACATCACTGGCTACGAATTGATCTTCCTTTGTGGTGGTTATTTCTCGGATACGAACTTTGTTTTAGAGCTAATGGAGATTGAACGGCATCTTGTTTATTGGCTCTTCCGCGTGTTTTCGAGCTACTAAATCACATGAATGAAAGGAGACACCGTAACAACATGTACACACTTCTGGTATTGGATCGGGTAAACTGGGTGTTGAAGTCTTGTGTGCACACGCTCAGTCTTTTAGTAAGCGGTGTAGCAAACTGCTGTGTGCTCAGAGGCAACGCAAGGTGGCTGTAACCCGTTAATCTCCGCGTGAAATTGCCTAGTCTCCGTAGCTACTTGAGCCCATTGCTGTGCGAGATAGTCATAACCTTCTGCGAGTCGCTTGATGGCGTCGAGAGAGTACAGTGGAAGTGGTGGCACAGCTTCACTGAAGCTACTGGCACGATCGAGCGTCCTCCATGTATTGTGACGCCCTTGAGGGATGGCCGTGGCAGTTTTGGGAAGGTTTGTTGACATACCCATCATCTTGGTTGTGCGGTAGCTCGATGATGCAGTCGACTTAGCCGCATGACTAGCAGTCAAGCAGTTTGACAGTGCTGTTATCCACTGTTTACGTTCGGAGATGTTGGCTGCTCGCATGGCGAGATGTTTCCCCTTCGGGCCATATCGGAGTCGAATGATGTTTTGAGCAATATCTTTCGTGGTGCACTGGGTCAGTTGAACCGTGGCATCCAGTGGGATCTTCAAAAGACCACCCGCGAACCGTGGACGCTGGATGATTAACGAGTAAAGTGGCGTCCAAGAGATGTTGGAATCTGTTGAAGAAGTCGATACAATGCGAACAATGGACACTGCAGCGAGCAGCCTAGAGAGTCAAGCACAATGTCAGTGAAGACGCAGAATGGATTGCAGAAACTATTGAAGCTCACCAGAGGAAGTCAAATGAACGAATCTGTAATTGGCCAGAAGTCATGGTGCCAGTCGGAGCAGAAGAAGTTTCGAGGTTTCGACGTTGATAAAGTTTTTGGAGTCGATGTGTTCTTGGTCGGGCAAATCAAGGAATGAGCGTGAAAAGAAATCAAGCGAACTCGTGTCCGAGTGGTAGTCGATTCGAGTACATCCGTAGCGGTAGATCATGCTCGGAGTTTTCCGGCGTACACTCTCAAGCAGGTCGTCGTGTAAGGTGAAGCAGTTGATCGGTTGCCTGTAGCAGCAACAACTAGTGACATGCCGTCAGGCAAGAGAGAGCAAGTTGCTTCTACGTGGCTGAGATCGTGGAATACTGCCTGCCTTCGAGTCAAACATGAGCGAATTGAAGTTAACCGTCTTTTCTCTGCGGATCTTGTGTCCACTTCGTCACTGTCCATGACTGCTACTAACATGACCCCTTTGTGGTGGCGGTGGCGAATCTGTGGAACGTATCCATCTGAGTATGGCGCGACTATCTTGAATTGTTGCAAGGTGGAAAGTATGCTCATTAGTGGAACTTGATTTAAAAGGAACAGGTATGCTGAGTCGACATACAGTACCTGCATTAAGAGATACGTTTATCAAAGGAGGTTGTACGATTGCACGTCGAGTTTACCGCAAGTCATTGTGGTGGTGATAGTAGCTGAAGGAAGCTTGTTGGGTATTTGCTTTGGTGCAAAATGGGGAATGATAACGAAGAGATAGTTGAACTGACATGTACTGGTGATGATTCAGAAGATATCAAGTTGTCAGTCTTGTGGAAGCCGGATGTGGAGATACCAAGATTTCGTTGGCGCTGTAGATTTTACCGCGAAAGTCTCCGAATCCAGTGGTTACTGCTACCTAGTCGGTTCGTGAATCAAAGCAAGCGAGTGGTTTGCGATGGCTTCATTTGGATGCGAAAAAGCCTGTACTTTGAGAGTCGGCTTTCACGGGTCTGAATTGACGAGACCTACACTGATACCTTCTGAAGTTTTGGACAGGCAAAAGTTACACACAAGTCAACAATATACTAGTGAAGGATAGCTGAATGTTCGGGGAGTAAATTCTGCAACGAAGGACTCTCTTAAGATACATCTCGTCAGGTGTCGACGGCTCATACTGGTGTCATCAGCTCATGGCAACTCTGTGGGGGATAGCAGCGAGAAACTGTAAAACAACGACGATAGGATCTCGTACTCGTGTTGTACAGAAGTGACGGTCGGAAGGAGATGAACCTTGTCCGTTGATGCAAATGTCATCGATATGATCAACCGACGAGCTGATGGTATCGTCGCTGGTGTGGGAAGAATCCTCGGATGCAGTTTGAAGAACCGTTGAAGAGGGTGTGCATGGTCCAGCTGCTGCCATGGCTTGAATGAGCCCAACCAGCCACTTCTCGCGCTCGAGTGAGTCAACTGCGCGCATAACGATGCACTTACGGTCTTTGCCTTTGCCGTAACGGAGACGGATGGTGTTGTGCGACGCTTCTCTACGGGAACACTTGACAAGTCGAACACCAGAATCGATCGGGATGGTTAAATTACCACCGGCAATACGCGGTCGAAAGATGACGAGGCTGAAGACGGCGTCGCTGGGACCTTTAGCATCGATAAACGCAGTGTGGACTAGGTAAATCGTGCTCATGAGCCTGCAAGCGGTTTTAACGTGAGGAACTTGGCAAAGGTGAAGATGACAGGTAAAGACTTACCAAAAGAGACTGTATGACTGCACGTGGAATTTACCGCACGTCATAATGAGAGGGAGGATGGTTACGTTAAGGCTAGGTTGATCTTCCGTGTAGAAAATTGGGAATGACAAGAGGAACTTGATCGACAATGAGCCGGACAAGTAGCGACAAGTACTTCGCCTGGTTTCGCTCGCAAATGTGGAAGGCCAGCACGGTGAAATTCACGAAATCAAGTGTTTAATAATGGTCAAGAGATTGCTACTGCAAAGGTTGGAGCTCGAGTGTGTACACTCTCAGTTTTTCAATGGTTCGTAGAGACTGACACGAGGTTTGTCAAAGAGGATGTAATGTTCGGGAAGAAAAAAAGTTGGCAATGGGCTTGCGCAAAAAAGTGATAATATGAGATAGCATGTCATTGTTTGGCACTACTCTTTACCTAGAAGCAATTAAGTGCCAAGTTTTGTCAATGACATGGAGGAGGAGCTGCAGCGACGGAGACGTATTTTCTTGGGCTCACTTAGTGGTTCTGATATTTTTTCCGATCCTAAAGTTGAAGTGGAAGGTACCGACGACATCACTGGCTACGAATTGATCTTCCTTTGTGGTGGTTATTTCTCGGATACGAACTTTGTTTTAGAGCTAATGGAGATTGAACGGCATCTTGTTTATTGGCTCTTCCGCGTGTTTTCGAGCTACTAAATCACATGAATGAAAGGAGACACCGTAACAACATGTACACACTTCTGGTATTGGATCGGGTAAACTGGGTGTTGAAGTCTTGTGTGCACACGCTCAGTCTTTTAGTAAGCGGTGTAGCAAACTGCTGTGTGCTCAGAGGCAACGCAAGGTGGCTGTAACCCGTTAATCTCCGCGTGAAATTGCCTAGTCTCCGTAGCTACTTGAGCCCATTGCTGTGCGAGATAGTCATAACCTTCTGCGAGTCGCTTGATGGCGTCGAGAGAGTACAGTGGAAGTGGTGGCACAGCTTCACTGAAGCTACTGGCACGATCGACCGTCCTCCATATATCGTGACGCCCTTGAGGGATGGCCGTGACAGTTTTGGGAAGGTTTGTTGACATACCCATCATCTTGGTTGTGCGGTAGCTCGATGATGCAGTCGACTTAGCCGCATGACTAGCAGTCAAGCAGTTTGACAGTGCTGTTATCCACTGTTTACGTTCGGAGATGTTGGCTGCTCGCATGGCGAGATGTTTCCCCTTCGGGCCATATCGGAGTCGAATGATGTTTTGAGCAATGTCTTTCGAGGTGCACTGGGTCAGTTGAACCGTGACATCCAGTGGGATCTTCAAAAGACCACCCGCGAACCGTGGACGCTGGATGATTAACGAGTAAAGTGGCGTCCAAGAGATGTTGGAATCTGTTGAAGAAGTCGATACAATGCGAACGATGGACACTGCAGCAAGCAGCCTAGAGAGTCAAGCACAATGTCAGTGAAGACGCAGAATGGATTGCAGAAACTATTGAAGCTTACCAGAGGAAGTCAAATGAACGAATCTGTAATTGGCCAGAAGTCATAGTGCCAGTCGGAGCAGAAGAAGTTTCGAGGTTTCGACGTTGATAAAGTTCTTGGAGTCGATGTGTTCTTGGTCGAGCAAATCGAGGAATGAGCGTGAAGAGAAATCAAGCGAACTCGTGTCCGAGTGGTAGTCGATTCGAGTACATCCGTAGCGGGTAGATCATGGTCGGAGTTTTCCGGCGTACACTCTCAAGCGGGATCGTCGTGTAAGGTGAAGCAGTTGATCGGTTGCCTGTAGCAGCAACAACTAGTGACATGCAGTCAGGCGAGAGAGAGCAAGTTGCTTCTACGTGGCTGAGATCGTGGAATACTGCCTGCCTTCGAGTCAAACATGAGTGAATTGAAGTTAACCGTCTTTTCTCTGCGGATCTTGTGTCCACTTCGTCACTGTCCATGACTGCTACTAACATGACCCCTTTGTGGTGGCGGTGGCGAATCTGTGAAACATATCCATTTGAGTATGGCGCGACTATCTTGAATTGTTGCAAGGTGGAAAGTATGCTCGTTAGTGGAACTTGATTCAAAAGGAACAGCATTGCTCTGCTATCCTAACGTGATCTCTGACATTGGGCTCTGCTATCCTAACGATTACAGCAGTGAAATTAACCCGATCTTTTGTCATGCTTCAGTTTCGTACCGTTCCCATTTAATTAGTATAAATCTCTAGAACTTTATTTTTACCTTCATGAAAACCTTCCGCACTCTGTCTTCACAGCACAACAAAACCTGTATAATTACATATTAATATCAATCAGATTATATGTATTCGTACCATAAACCGCTGTTCCAACTGTACACTTGACACCCCATCCCGAAAAAAAAAAGAACCAAAGTCCGTTACACCCTCTCGTCCCCACGTAGCAATAATGGCAACGTCACGCCTCCGCTGTGTGCCTGGCTTCTTCCTCATGGGCGTCTCTGACGAACCAGTGGATGAAATGGGAGATCCACCGATGCGAATGGGCCTAGTGGATGGTAAAGCTTGGTCCGACGTGTACCAGTTCATGACCCAATTCGAGCGCAAACATCCAGGAAGACACATCAAACTCGTCATTCTGCTGCGTCACGGAGAAGCAACACATAACGCTACCAAGGCCCGAGTGGGTGATAAAGTTTGGGAGGAAGAGTACGAGATGCGACCCGAGTTCATTGACGCTCCGTTGACGCCGCACGGCCAGGAACAAGCTGATTCCGCCGCTCTGATGCTTGAAAGGCAGATCGCTAAGTGCGACCTCAAGCTGCAGCGCGTCTTCGTGTCCCCTTTGGACCGCACATTACAGACATACGACCGAGTGTTCGCTAGGTTGAAGGACATTCCCGTGTCCGTCGTGGAACTGGCACGGGAGACGCTGGGTGTTGTTAACTGCGACCGTCGCAAACTCTTGTCCCCTAAGCAAGCCAAGTACCCGCAATTGGACTTTAAGCTCGTGACGAGCGAGAGTGATACGTGGTGGCAGCCGGACCACCGCGAGACAAACGAGGAGATCGCCAAACGAGCCGCAGAGTTCCTCGACGACGTGTTCTTCAAAGCGCCTGAGAGTTGCGTGCTCGTGGTTTCACACAGTGGTTTCAGTCGTGGGTGTTTTGCGGCGGTAGGTCATCGCTACTACCGACCGAGGAATGCAGAGTTCATTCCGTTGTTGATCACGGACGCGACAGAAGAAGAGTTGAAACTGGACGCATGAAGGAGCTGAGTTTTGCTGTAGTTTTCTTTTTTTTGCATGTTAGATTCTTTGCTACGGCAATGACTGATGCTTATGTGTAAATGACTTGATAGAACGTGTCCATCGATCCCAGAACCATCTACCGTTTTTTGGTTTGCTATCTCTGGTTTACTAATTCTTCTGGTATTCTGTCTTTTCTCGACTTACGACCGGATAAAGAAGGAATGTCGATGTTGTCGTTGATGATGATGCTTCTACTGGTAAGTGAAGTTCATGGGGTTCAAGCTGCTTCTTCTCGTTTCCGCTACAAGAGCGGGTTCTTTGTCCAAGGAGAGCGTAGTTTACCTGTTCCAGCTTCAAACCCGCCTCGTATGGGTCTTGTGGAAGGGAAGCAATGGCAGGATGTCCATTCCGAACTCGAAACGAAGCGAGATGGAGTTACTCAGATGAAGCTCGTTGTCATTCTACGCCATGGAGAAGGCACACACAACGTGGCTATCGAGAAATACGGGAGTGACGCGTGGAGTGCGTACTATTGCAAGCTACCAGAGTATTTGGATGCACCTTTGACTGCTAACGGAGTCAACCAAGCAGAAGAAGCTTCCGAACGACTCAACGCTGAAATCAACAACGGTCTACGATTAGAACATGTTTTGATTTCGCCGTTGGAACGAGCGCTGAAAACTTACACTATCGCGTTCGAGAACCAGACGTCCAGCATCAGCAGTACGCCGTTGGAGCTGCCTCGAGAAATTCTGGGTATTGAGACCTGCAATAAGCACCGCAGAATTTCGGAGAAGAGACGTCAATATCCCAACTTGGACTTCAGTAGTTTTGAAGCCGACGAAGATCCTTTGTGGACACCAGACCATCGCGAGACGAATGCTGAGATTGAGACTCGTGCAAGTACCTTCTTGACTAGAATCTTCAACATGTCTGCACAGACTGTGGCTGTTGTTTCGCACAGTGTCTTTGGTGCTGCGCTCCTACGTGTGATCGGTCATCGTGAGTACAGCCTTGGAACTGCCGAGCTTTTACCGCTTCTCGTTGAGGAATACATGTACTAGTCGATCCAGAAAACAATATCATTTTGACGGATGGAGCTCGTACGGTTGACTCAAAACTCCCCATCTTAATCTCGATCTCGATTTCCTTGTCAGGCTTTAATAGGTGGATCAATGAATTGCTCACAATCTTCGACATGGAGCGGTTGGCTGCCCGGCCTCAGTCTCCGTAGTTCATCTCATTAGTCCCTGCCTCATACTCAATTTTGCTTCGATCTACCTACTTCGATCAACAAGTGAATATGACCTCTGTGCTCCGTGCAGTGGCGCTGTGCACTACTGCAGCGACGCTCGCAAGTGCCGCTACTCACTACGAGTACAAGACCGTCGACGTCGACTACAACTTCGACGAAAACGAAGACTCTCCGCGTAGTGTCATCATGATGATCCCGGACGGCACAGGCCCCAACGTTTTTACTCTTGCACGCACTGTGCTGGACCCGAGCCTCCAGACGCGTCTTCACATTGACCCTCACCTCATGGGAACTATCCAGACGCACTCATCTACGAGTTACATCACGGATTCAGCAGCAGCCGCTACTGCTTACTCGACGGGCTACAAGACGTACGACTCGGCTATCGCTGTCGATACGTACGAACAGCCATTGGGAACAGTGTTGGAGGCCGCCAAAGCTCGTGGTATGGTCACCGGTATGATCGTCACGTGCCGTGTAACCCACGCTACTCCTGCTTCGTTCGCGTCCCACGTGATTGATCGTGACTCGGAAGATGAAATCGCTGCGCAGTATGTTGCTAACAAGAACCTCGACTTCCTGTTGGGAGGTGGCAAGAAGCACTTCAACGAGTCTATGCTTGAAGACCTCAAGTCCAACGGCTACACGGTGGCGACCAACTATCAAGACTTGTTGGACTACCAGTCGGCCAATGCTGATACCGGAGCTCTTCGTCTTTTTGGTCTCTTCAAAGACAGCCACATGTCGTACGAAGTTGATCGCTTGCGAACTCTTGCTGGTAACGACACGACTGCACGTGAACCAAGTCTTCCGGAAATGGTGGACCTTGTACTGGGTCTACTGCGCAAGAACGAACAGGCCAAGAAGCACGGCTACTTCATCATGATCGAAGGTTCCCGTGTCGACCACGCTGGCCATTCGAATGATCCTGGTACTATGGCGAAGGAGGCCATTGCCTTTGATGAGACCGTCGCAGTTGTCGTTGACCACGTAGAGCAGACTCCGAACACTGCGATGCTGTCCGCTGCTGACCACGGTACTGGTGGCCTTACCCTCGGTCGTAGTGGAATGGAATACCCGTACCCGTGGTATCCTACCCAACTGCAGCATCAGAACATGTCCACTGAGGCCATGCAGGAGCGCCTTGACGAGATTTTGGCTAGTGACGAGTGCGCTATTGGAGCCAACGATACCTGCAAGACTGTCCTGCTTGAGTCGTCCAAGACGATGTTGGCTAGCTATACCAACGTTACGTCCGTCACGGACGATGATGTCGCGAAGCTTGTGACGGAAATCGCTACAGCAGTCGACGAGACGCGTGATCTGTACTTCGTTTTGATTGAGCTGGGTCACATTATCAGTGCTCCGGCCTGGATCGGCTGGACGACTGTCGGTCATGTGGGAACGGATGTCAATCTGTACTGCAAGGGTCCACTTGTCTTCGAGCGCATGTGCAAAGGAGTCCACGAGAATGTGTACCTGAACAAACTGATGACGACGTTCTTGGGTCTCGAGCACCATCAAGAGCTGGAGACGATGAAGCGCCGTAACATTTCCGTTCTGGAAGACCCACTCGCCTTTTGAATGGGTTCTTGAAAACTCGATGAAGTAGCTTGTCAACAAGCAAGCCCACTAGAGAACTGCGACGATTTACCGCACTCTTCTAATACAGTTTTCAGTGACGACCTAAATTGCAGTGTTGGGGTTTCAAGTTAGTGAAGCTTGAATGTCAACCACTATCCGTGGGTGACAGCGAAGTGGTCACACCATCGTGTGTACCGAAATCTCCATACAAACATCAAGTATACGTCTTGGCAGTTCCAGATTTGCATTGCGGGAGCAGAGGGGCCACACCAGAGCCCTCCAACCTGCATACAAAAACCAAGTAAGGTAAAAAATCAAATATGGGCCGAGATAAAAGATGCTCGAATTACTCGGCATCTACTTATGCGTTGACAAAAAGTGAGACAGTTTCTGAAACTTCGCAAACCAGAGATTTTTTCTCGATTTTTTGTAGTAGCAGACCAATGAAATTAAGCACATGCTCGTGGAGAAGAAAAAAATCGACTTAATCAGTTTACGGCCGAATTTAGTCTTGCTTTCAGTATTGAAAGCGCTGAGTGAGTGTCATTTTGTGACCATTTGAGGTTTGGGTTATTCCACCTTCACCTTTTATATTTCTACTTGTGATCAAGTTTCGACGGAAATTAGCTTACGGAGGTCAAGTGGCAGGCCAACAATTGAAGCCCCTGCCGAAGAAGACGACAAAGCGTAAACGAGTCGCAGTTGGGGGGATGCTGTTTACCCATGAAGTGCTCCAGGAACTTGCTGAGGCTGGCAGCGAAAAACCAAGTCGTCTAAGAAAGCTGTTACTACAACTGCAGGTAAAGGTGTAGATAAGTACATGTAGCGCATATCACTTGTTCAGCTGTATTCTAAACAACAAAATGTTAGTCGAGTGTCTGGCACAGTGAGGTTGAATAGATGCTTTACTTTCCAAATCAGTGCGGAGAATTAACGGGACTTGAACCCGCGACAACCCTGCTCCCATAATGTGCCCTCAATAAGCTCGCCGCCAACCATGTAGGCGACTGATCTGTCATCGCCTGGAGCCATGACACCTCGCGCCAAATTTACAAATTTAATTTTTGAAGGTATTCGTATTTAGTGTGTTTTAGCCAATAAAGTACTTGCTCTGTGAAAAACTTCACGTGATTGGCAGTTAAAATACGGCCTTAAAATGGTTGATGGCCCTAAATTGATGATTTACCTTAGTTGTAAAGTGACCACTTGCGTGGTCACAGTAAATCAGGTCTCGACCCATTCTATAGTTAACTCAAGTAAAAAAAGAGTGACCGGAAACTTGTCTGACACGGATAATGTTACGTTTACCTAGCAGTGACTAAGTCCCTCGTAGTGAGGTTCATGACGCCGACAGCATCTCCATTGCTAGCTTCAATCACGTTGCGTTCTCTCGTGCCTCCGATCTGCTTGGTCAGCAAGCACAACACCTGCATTCACCGCCGCGACATTCTGCAGGACCTCCTCACGTTGAGAATCTTTGGTTCGCACGTGGTGCAGCGAGATCACAATGTGTTTGGCACAGGATAGACGATCCCAAGTGGGGATTCCCAACTAGGGATTAATTAATCTTGAGCGCTTCCAGCAAGATTCAATGCAACTCTCGACGGGAATCTCCTGGGTTAAGATGAGCGGCCGTGCACAAGTCAATCATCGTGCCATTGGCAACTTCCCTTCACAAGCGCACGAATGCATCGAAGAGGAAAAGCTCCGTATGAATTGCCAATGGGCCACCAATATTTGACAGGCTCTGCTGGCACTTGACGTTTTTGCATTTCTTCATTCTACTTTTTGCTTCCTTCGACTCAAGCAGCAATGGCCAATCTCACCCGTGTACTGGCCTTCTGTGCCGCTGCAGCTTCGCTCGTGAGTGCTGCTACCCATTACGAGTACAAGACCGTCGACGTCGACTACAACTTCGACGAAAACGAAGACTCTCCGCGTAGTGTCATCATGATGATCCCGGACGGTACTGGTCCCAACATCTTCACTCTTGCGCGTACTGTGCTAGACCCGAGTCTCCAGACGCGTCTTCACATTGACCCTCACCTCATGGGAACGGTCCAGACGCACTCGTCTACGAGTTACATCACGGATTCGGCATCGTCAGCTACAGCGTACTCGACTGGTTACAAGACATACGACTCGGCCATCGGTGTGGACACGTACGAGCAGCCACTGGGAACAGTGCTGGAGGCTGCCAAAGCTCGTGGTATGGTCACCGGTATGATCGTCACGTGCCGTGTAACCCACGCTACTCCTGCTTCGTTCGCGTCCCACGTGATTGATCGTGACTCGGAAGATGAAATCGCTGCGCAGTATGTTGCTAACAAGAAACTCGACTTCCTGTTAGGCGGTGGCAAGAAGCACTTCAACGAGTCTATGCTTGAAGACCTCAAGTCCAACGGATACACATTGCCAAGCAACTACCAGGAGCTTCTCGACTACCAGTCGGCCAATGCTGATACCGGAGCCCTTCGCCTCTTTGGTCTGTTCCACGAAGACCACATGTCGTACGAAGTTGATCGCCTCCGTGATCTCGAAGGTAACAACTCTACTGCTCGTCAGCCGAGTCTTCCGGAGATGGTGGACATCATTTTGAGTTTGCTGCGCACGAACGAGCAGGCTAAGAAGCACGGATACTTCATCATGATTGAAGGCTCCCGTGTTGACCATGCTGGCCACTCGAATGACCCTGGTACTATGGCGAAGGAGGCTATTGCGTTTGATGAATCTGTTGCAGTTGTGCTTGACCATGTGGAACAGACTCCTAACACTGCGATGCTGTCTGCTGCTGATCACGGTACTGGTGGTCTCACTCTTGGACGTGGCCCCGCTTACCCGTACGCATGGTACCCGACCGAGCTGCAGCTTCAGAACATGTCGACCGAGGCCATGCAGGAGCAGCTCGATGTTGTTCTCGAAGGTAATGACTGTGCTACTGGAGCCAATGACACGTGCAAGGCTGCGCTGCTGACGTCGTCCAAGAATCTACTCGCCAACTACACGAACGTGACGACGGTTTCTGATGAAGAAGTGGTTGAACTCGTCGCTCAAATTGCCACTGCCGTTGATGAAACACGTGACCTGAACGATGTCATGATTGAATTGGGCCACGTGATCAGCCTTCGTGCCGCCATTGACTGGACCACCATTGGTCACGTAGGAACGGATGTGAATCTGTACTGCAAGGGTCCACTCATCTTCGAGCGCATGTGCAAGGGCGTCCACGAGAACACGTACCTGAACAAGATCATGACAATGTACTTGGGTCTTGAACACCAGCAAGAGCTGGAGACGATGAAGCATCGTAACATTTCAGTGCTTGAAGACCCCCTCGCGTTTTAAGTAGCGCATGACTTGGAGTTCTAGCTTTGTCAATAACCGTGTCGTCTAGGAGTAGTAGTAGTAAGACGACAGAGTGAAGTTATCGTTTCCTTTGGCTGATCAAAATCTCGTTTGTATTCATCAAAACCTAGCTACAACATTGCTATCAAACGTTAACCCAGTCCACGGAAGTGCATTCAGGAGTGACAAGCGCATTATCAAACACATTTGAAACAGCTTCGAGGCTTCCCAGTAGATCTAACAGTGGTGTCAACAGATCCGCCTTGTGTTGCACCCTGGCAACTCGCCCCATTTCGCTGTCCCACTCGAATTGGATACATCCACGCATGACAACTTGCTGGCCCAACAACCTGGCAGCAAGTTGCACTCGTTCCGTGTCCATTCCATCGCTAAGCAATTGCGGGAATGCGTTGCGTAGCGTATTTTCCGTAAACGTAAGTCTGCCCAGCGTCCTCCCGACCATTAAGCCATCCGCATCATTCTCCAAGGACACAAGTTGGACGTCAATGTCGGGGTGGATCGTGGTCACGAAGGTCCAATTGTCTATCAACGCGTCCACGCCAAACCCCGTCTCACTCATAACGTTCGACGCCATCGTGGAATACAGAAAACTCCGCTGAGTTTCAACTTGAAAAGGCAATGTCATCCTTGGCGACGCACTGACACCGTAGCGAAACATGCGGAAATACTCCGCCGCAACGTTCCAGACCGTTGTGTCGGACATGACACCGGCCGTGATCACTTCTCGTTGCAATTTGAGCTCTTGTACTTCCTCTCGGAGCTGCTGAATGCTCGACTCGAGGTCCTCCAACTTCTTGCGCTGTTTCATTTTGTGTCGAGCCTGGTGCATCCGATTGCGTTGACGACGGTATTCTACTTCATTCGAGACATCGAGGGGGATTGCTGTGCTCTTCGAGGACCGTCGACTCTTTGGAACTGTTAAACTTGGTAGACGAAAGTGTCCATTTGGTGCGGTAATATGGACAGTTGGCGGAGATGGACTTTGAAGAGAGGGGAGAACTCTGGCGTCGCTAGAGGGCGCGTACGGTAGATGACTGGTCCGCTGCATGACGCTCTCGGTTTCAGTGTCCGGTGATTCGAGTGATAATGCGTTGTGGCCTTGTGTTCGGTACGGACTGAGTAAGGGGGTTGGTCACACCAGCTGATGTGGCGATGATACAAAAATGATCTGTCAAAGCATAGTTACATCAAGACAAAAACTAACGCAATCAGTGACGTAACCAAGATAACCCTCTTACTTCTGATATCCTGTTTATTAACGTTATAATTTTTCACGGGGAGCGTGCGAGCGATTTCAACGGTGTCTCCATCACTTTCCGCCTGGTTTCGGTTCCATCGTTTCGCTCTACAGCTCACCCACGACTATTCTCACTTCGCCGGCAAGTGCTCTGTGCTGTCCCCGCACCACCGACTAACATTGCTACCCGCCGTAGTCAGTAGTTTTTTTTGAGAGGTCGTTACCAACTCCGTTGGCAACTGATAAACATTCGAATAGTTTTCGCGTTTTCTCTATCATTAACGTTATAGAAAATTGGTCAAAACACACACAAAATTGAGTTAGCAGGTTGCCTGTTGTTGATGAAGAGCTGGGTGTTGGCTAGACTATCAACTGAGGGAATGCTAGCAAATAACCTTCTAACCGACCTCTCGACAAGACTCTGTGCTTCACTGGAACATTGGATGAGGTACCTAATTTCAAGATACTAGATCAGCAGAGCTAACGCGATCGCATCAAACACGTCTGACATGCTGTACATGACAGACATCACTGATTGCGTTCATTATGTCTTAACCTCACAACTGATGACACTTCGCTGACCTTCGTTGTTTCTAGGTGTTGCAATATACTTATTCCATTCAGACTGCGTTGGGTCGAGAGAAACTCATTCTACAACTTTCCAAGTCGTCCCACCAACGTGTACACTCAAGATGAATTCAAGCGTGCTCTTCCCACCCAACTGCCAGTCGTTGAGCGACGGTGTTATCCGCGATGTCCTCCTCCGGGCTAAATCTTCATCCCACAGCTTTGATTGCATCCAATCTCGAAGCGATGCCGACGCTAAAGCTATCCATCCAGGGAAGGTGTGGTCAGAGAACACGAGCTCAAGCCGTGAACCAGCCCGACATCCAGGCCAGCCAAACAGTTTTACCGCTCAAGTTGGGGCACTTTTGTGGAAAGCACGCCGATAGAATCGGCAGATGTGGCTGTCATTGACAAGAAAACCAAGAAAGCGTTCGCCAAAGCTGCCAGTACGTTAAATCGTCGACGTCAGCAAAGTCGCGAGAATATGGCGCGACACCGCAAAAAGATGCAAGATCACGTGAGAAACATGGAAAACAGCATTGAGTCGCTACGAGAAGAAAATCATGAGCTTGAGATGCGTCTCCATCTTCTCCAGTATATCTCCACGACACAGTCGACGCCTTGGCTTGTCGTATCCGAGTACTTCCGTCTCTTCCGACTAGCTCTTACTGCGTCCTCGAGCACATCGTCGTATAATGCAACAGTGCACCGAGCATTTCTGCAGACTACTATGGCTCCAGATCTAGCCTTAGACTCCGGGTATGGCCCAGAGGCGCTCCTTGATGATTATCAACGCATTTCGACGTATCACCCGGACCTTGACATACAACTCGTGCGTTTGGAGGAAAGTTCCAATAACTTGATGACTGCTACAACTCAGATGAAGGTCCCCTTCACCACAAACACCCTGCAGAATGCGTTTCCACACTTGATCAACGATTCGGAGCTATGGAAAACCATCGGGTCCAAGCTGGTGGGCCAGCAGTTCGTGGTAAATGGTTTTATTCACTTCAGGTGGGATGCAACTGCTGACCGAGTTATAAATCTCAACTACACGGCGGACATGATGACACCTATGCTGAAGCTGTTGGGTAATTTGGTGGACGTTGCTCGGGAGTTTGAATTTGCGAGCTACAAACCCGATTGTAGTCTGCGACCAAGGCAGTAATCCACAGTTCACTTGCATGTTACGAGCCTGCAATCCGGTGTAACGAGAGCCTTGTCAAATAGTCGAGAGACATCTTCTGAATCCCCCCAGTAGCTGTCTGCTTTGTACTGAAGACTGTCCACACGCGCATTTTCCTGGTTCCGCTGACCGAGAACCTTCGAAGCCAACTCGTTGCTGGTTTCTGCCTCTAGTAGATGAAGAAATGCGTATCAACGTGTTTGCAGTAATACCAATGCTGTCTTTAGTGGTAGCTACCAAGACGTTGGCATGGCACTGTTTGAGCCGTACGAGTTAAATATCAATATCTTCGTGGTAAAGTGGATCAGTCTCCAGTCTTCCAGCAGCGATTCCACCCCGCGTCCAGTACGTCTGACGCCATAGATGCGTAGAGGTTCTTCTGTCTGGGGATGGACTTGGCTGGAGAATTCCATTACCAAACGTTGTTGAGTGTAGCCATCTCGAAAGAGTCGAAAGAACTCCGCCACCACATTCCAGATCGTTGAGATTGATAAGCCGAGTAATTTCGTGCTGCACACAAAGTTCTTGGACTTATTCTCGTAATTCTTGCACGTTCTCCTCGAGATCTGACACAAGTTTGCGCTTTTCATGGTATGTCGGGCTTGGTGAAGCGATTCTGCTGCGTTCGGAGCTCTTCTTTGGAAATTTTGCTGGCATCGTCGTCTTGTTTAAGTTTTGCGGTCGAGTTGTGTTCTGCAGTGGCTAGTGTTCGCACTAACGCTAACTGTAGAGTTGGCGACCCTGTATATAAACAGTTAGTTAGTGTGTAGTAAAATTTACTAACATGTTGGTGGAGTTAGACGCTCACCCTTCGCTTACTGATCCTGAGCCTACAGTTCTGTTGAATGTTGAATGTTGAAGCTTTCTGTCGCGACTAGATTCGGATTTTGCACTACCGGTAAGGTAAAAAATCAAATATGGGCCGAGATAAAAGATGCTCGAATTACTCGGCATCTACTTATGCGTTGACAAAAAGTGAGACAGTTTCTGAAACTTCGCAAACCAGAGATTTTTTCTCGATTTTTTGTAGTAGCAGACCAATGAAATTAAGCTCATGCCCGTGGAGAAGAAAAAAATCGACTTAATCAGTTTACGGCCTAATTTAGTCTTGCTTTCAGTATTGAAAGCGCTGAGTGAGTGTCATTTTTGTGACCGTTTGAGGTTTGGGTTATTCCACCCTCACCTTTTATATTTATACTTGTGATCAAGTTTCGACGGAAATTAACTTACGGAGGACAAACAGTCAAGTGGCTGGCCACGAAGAAGCGACAAAGCGTAAACGAGTCGCAGTTGGGGTGAGGCTGTTTACCCATGAAGTGCTCAAGGAACTTGCTGAGGCTGGCAGCAAAAAACCAAGCGTCTAAGAAAGCTGTTACTAAAACTGCAGGTAAAGGTGTAGAAGAGTACATGTAGCGCATATTAGCTGTATTCTAAACAACAAAATGTTAGTCGAGTGTCTTGCACAGTGAGGTTGAATAGATGCTTTACTTACCAAATCAGTGCGGAGAATTAACGGGACTTGAACCCGCGACAACCCTGCTCCCATAATGGGCCCTCAATAAGCTCGCCGCCAACCAGGTAGGCGACTGATCTGTCATCGCCTGGAGCCATGAGTCAAAAATTAAATTTGTAAATTTGGCGCGAGGTGTCATGGCCCATGACACCTCGCGCCAAATTTACAAATTTAATTTTTGAAGGTATTCGTATTTAGTGTGTTTTAGCCAATAAAGTACTTGCTCTGTGAAAAACTTCACGTGATTGGCAGTTAAAATACGGCCTTAAAATGATTGATGGCCCTAAATTGATGATTTACCTTATCAAAGACCGAGCCCTTTCCAGCTGCTTCAGATATCGTTGGCGGTCAGATGACAATGATCGGTTGGCTATCGAAGCGCCAACCGCCCTCGTTCGTCTCTCAGGTTACTTTTTAATCAACGAGGTCACCTTCGTAAAGACCGCGACCAGGTGCTTTGAGATGCCCTCTCCATCGACACCCTCCAAGAAGGCCCGGTCTTGCTTAGACGCATTCAACGTCGCTACGCCGCCTGCCAAGCCGACAAAATTCGACATAGCGATATACCTTACTCGTATTGGGTCTACGAACAAATTCGAACTTTATTCATACATCGTAAATGGGTTTATCATACCTGTTGTGCCCGAAGCACCTCACAAGCAAGTGGCTTCCAGGTGACCAGGTGGCGACTAAAGTCCAATTTCGCCAGTACATCAATGAATTCTACCGTGACAGTGAAAGCACTGCTTCTCAGTGCAAGATAGAGCTTGCTCAGTTTATCAAAATGAGGATTACGTGTTCTACAACCCAAATGGAGCTCTACAAGGATATGGACGCACTGGAATACTGGCTAGATCATGGTGTGACTGAATTCCCGCTCTTGGCTCCAATTGCAACGAGACTCTTTACGGTTCCTACCTCTTCTGCTGCTGCAGAACGTGTTTGGAGTGCCTTTGCTTTCGTGTGGTCTAAACGCCGCAATCGCTTGACAGCAGACAAAGTTGAGAAGTTAGTGTTTCTCTATACAAACTTCGCTCTGCTCGATACGGAGGACTCTACGGCTACGTGAGACGCGTGATTGAAGACTTGGAAGACGAAGCTACTGAAGACAGCGACGCATTGGCTGGCTGCGCAGGACAATACAGTACTACTATAGTACTGTAGTTATATAGGAAGTCCACAACAAACAGGGTAACACGTTTGCTAACAGCACTAACAGTAAGTTAGTGTGTAGTATTTCTAGCAAACATGTTGGCGGAGTACACTAGCAGTGGCATGGAGGGAGCTGCTGGAAGGTAAACTGGGCATTCCTGGATATCGCTGATATTCTGTCATGAGCAGCGGAAACCAGCGTGTGAATGAGGTTGTGTTTCTCTAAATGCGTTACCTATGGCTGGCTCTGTGAGAACAGAAAGTTGCTTACAAACGCTTCAATGAAGCAAGCATTCACGTCGATATTTGATCGGACACATCACAGACATTATCATCGACAGATGTCCATTCAAACCTAAGTACTAGTACATGTACAAGGAACTTCCTGAAGGAAGACCGCACGAATCGTAAAAACGCCTGACGTGGCAACGATGTCGTACATGTAAGCTTACAACTGGAACGCATCTTCGTCTTTGTCCTTGAGAGCTAGAACTTCGAGTACTGGAATATTTGCGATCAACTCTAAAGAATAAAAACAAAGTGTACATTAATATAGCGCGCGAAGGCATTATGCTGCATGTACAAGTCTGCTATCAGGTGTAACTTGAGCACGGCCAAACACGCGAGCTGCATCCTCTAAGTTCCCGAGCACTTGCATCACCGGAGTCAGCATATCAACCGAGTACTGTAGACTAGACACACGTCCTCTATCTTCATCCCAGACAAACCTGACGACCCCGTGCATCACCATGCGCTGGCCCAACAATTTCACGCCCAAATGTGTCCATTCTCCGTCGTCAAATAGGTGTGGAAACCCGTGACGTAGTGCCTTCTCGCTCATGGTCGTTGCACTCCTGACAGTGGCAATGAGATCTTCATCCGGCCCAACGTCGAGTCGAATCAGCTCGATCTCCATGTCTTCGTGATACATCGACAACTGCTTCCAGCCGTCCAACAAACTCTGCACTCCAAAGCCAGTATCTCTCATCACATCCTCAGCCATCGTCGCGATAAAGAAATCCCTCTGCACGAAAGATTCACGTGATCGAAGTGATACCAATGAAGGCTCAGAGGTGGAAGGTTGCAGCATAACCATTGGGCCCTTGAAGCCGTTCCGAAAGAGTCGAAAGTACTCGGCTGCCACGCTCCACACTGTCGTATTCGTTGAAACCCCGGCCGAAATGACCTCTTTTTGCATTTTAAGCTGCTGAATCTCGTTCCGAAGCTGTCGAATGCCAATCTCCAGGTCCAGCACCTTCTTCTGCTGCTTCATCTTGTGTTTGGCCTGGTGCATCCGGTTACGTTGTCTTCGCAGCTCAATGTCGGCGGCCACGCGTTTCATCTCGGTCTCATTCATGGGCAAATGTCTCGTATCATCGATTTGATGCATCGAACTACTGCCGCTGGCTGCCACGGCGAAGAGATCGCGAGACTGAGGACAGGAGCGCTGGACGACTTGACGGATGATTCCCTCGCTGAGCTTTTGGCGATTCGGAGGAAAGAGGATGCTGCTATCCATGGCGTCGTTGAGGTCTCGGTGTCGTATTGTAAAGTGATGGCCTGCTCAGACCACGCGAGAGTGATGGAGCGATGCAATCACGATTTAGTCACGACCTCGGTCAGAGAGCTGTCTCTGCCCCTCAAGGCAGTGGAAACATCTCAAGACACGAATATTCAAGGTGTTGCAGCTGGGGCAACCCTCGATAAGACCTCCTGGAACGGTCGATTACGCGCAAGAGTTTTCCTGGTCGGCCGATGCAGCCTACTTGCTCGTAGTCAAGAATTAAAAAAAAACACATTTTACCATTGAATCAGTAACAATGTGGTTATTGACTAAGACTTCTATGTTGCGTGTGCCTTCCGTTGGCCAAGCTGACAGTATTTTGGCTAAAAGCAGTAGAACGATCGCGCTTCAGCCTTTTGTGTTTGAAAGCTATTGTTATGCGGTCTATTCTTCGCCGAAAGTCTGCATTCCAAAGTCAGATATTGATCGTTCGTCATTCCGATGCCATGGCTGCACTTTTACACACTCCCTAAGATGTACTCGTAATAGTTCGAGTCACTTACCCGCAACAAAATCAAATAACAAATCCGGACACCACACTTTTCGAGATGTCCATCGCGATAATAGTGTTTTCCCAAATTGGGGGGGGGGGGGAAGGGGGGCAAGGTACGTTGCCATCTATGTGCGTCATCAAACATTTCGAAACGCTTTGCATTTCGCATCTAGTGATGTCAGTTCCGCATGTCCCGTACCCGGGAATATAGTGTGTGAACCAGCACTGGGCGCGCACTATGTCCCGAGGCCTTGCCCAACGTCGTCCACGGTCCATGGCCAGATGGCCTAGTACTGTGTCTGAGCAGTTTGGAGGTACCTCTCATCTACTCCCTGCCCCGTCTACTATCATACCATCGCGAGAGGACGGATGTCAGGCCTAATCTCAGTGCTCTTCTACTTCGGAGGTGTGTCATCCCTACAAGTACCGGTCAAGACCGTCCTGAAATCTAGTCAGTCGTGTATCTACCAAGTTCAGAACAACCAAAAACAAGAAGAAAGAAGTTTGCATTTTACGTATTCCTTAAGCTCCCCGCCCAGACCTACTCGCTAACAGTCCGCAACTACTCGACCCTTAACCAGGTATACGACAAGTGGTGGAGAAGCAGGGTAGTTGTCCACTGGAGAAAGGTCTGCTAAGTGAGCGCCGTCGAAGGAATACGCCTGCTACCGAGGACACTGAAGAAGAGTACTACCTACGAGGAGTGGGAGAGCGCGTCACTGCTAGTTCGACAGGGGTCAACTAGGGAGGTGCTCGGCGACTACACTCAGGACGAGACCAAGACCTTTCCGGAAGTACCTTCAAAGCAAGCGGACTAGCTCCAAGTGAAGACAGTCTCCATCTACATCTACATCTACTCTAACCACAGGCGTGTATCGGATCTGGGAGTGGATCACCTGGGCGGGAGTGCTACAAGTCCCTGAACACAAGTCTACCGAAGGAGAAGAAGAACCTGAGATCGAGATGTCCTCGTTCGGTCCACACAGCGGACTCGACGAAGACGACGGCAGTCCTATGTCAAGTGGGAGTAGACGCGCTGAAGACCCATCTACTGCGTGGTTTGGTACTGGAAGAGAGCAGTCGACAGCCACCTCAGTCCCCGTCGACTCGAGTAGAAGCACTGGATGGTCTGCTCCTGCATGGTTGAGTGGGGGGAGTACTCTCCTCGCTGGACGACCTGACTTGACTTCGGTTGGAGGACTTACCTCCGTCCAGTCTATCGTCCGTAGAGCTGCCTTAGGTTCGAACCGACCTGAACCGCCCCGACCGAGACTAGTACGAAGCATCTCTGAACCTCGGACCGGAGGCCTGAGACCCGACGAGAGTAGCTCCCCAGCTACTGTGAGACCTACCTTCGCATCGAACCAACTAGAGACTGGATTTGCTGCGGTTCCGAGTGTCCCTCCTGGGACGGTCCCGCGTTACGAGCCTGAAGTAGACCCCTCTACAGGTCAAACCTGGCTACCACCGGCACCTACGACTACTATGAATCCTGAACTGATGACGACTCAGCTGCCTGCGCGATCCCGCTACTCCTTGGCGATTGACCCTCCTCAGCATCCTACGACCGCCTCTGTTCAGGCTAGTGCTGTTCCTGCTACGGTGATTCAACCGCCCCTTGCTCCTACAAGCTACTCTATGGATGTTGGAGGTAACCTAGGTGTGGTCACGAACCCGACCGGAGTACTCCCTATTGGATGGGGTAGTCAGCTGCCTGCGACTCAACCAAGCGTGAATGTCGGATGGCCGGGGAGCCAGCCACCTACTCTTGCCCCTGTAGTGACACCTGCGGCTAGTGTCCCTCAGTCTAACCGGTCGGCTATCGCGAGTTACCAGAATGTCACTATCGGAGCTACCCCTGGTGTACCTGGGACTGGACTGAACAGCCGCTTTATCCAGCCTGTGAGATGGTCTACTGTGGCGGGCTTCTCGTACGGGAATCCAACACCCGTCGCCCAGACAACTACTCCTGTGCAACCTCCGATGACTGGTTCGTACCCACAAGTGACTCCGGGGGTCCAAGTTACCACTGCGACTACTGGGCTTCCGCCGCCTCACCCTGTGTACCCGAGTCAACCACCGTCTACTGCCTACTCGATGTATCCTGTGACTTCGAATCCGTCTACTCAACGACCTTCGCTGCCCGTCCCCCTGACATCTACTCCTAGTGTACCGATGACTTCGTCGATGGGTCAGCCTCCTGTCGTTGGTATGGGTTCTTACCCCAACCAACTCCCTCCCGTCTACTCTCAGACGGCGAGTCAAGTGACTAGACCTCAACCCGTCGGGATGCCTTCGAACATCAAGAACGCTATCCGGATGATCCAACCCTTCTACTCGGACAGTGCTTCGGTCGACAAGGCTCGAACGTTTTGGAACGACTTTGAGAGGGCTACGGAGGGACTCGACGGTTCGCTTCGTTTGAGTGCTTTCAGGGAGTGTCTGAAGGGTAAGACTGGTGAAGAGTGGTGGACGTACTCGCAGATCAATGACTTCGATACACTTCGTACCCGATTCCACAACCAGTTCATCTGTCAGACTCCTCTGCAGATGATCGAGCGACTGAAGAAGACGAAGCGCTCTCGTGGGATGTCTGCTGAAGTGTGGGGTGACTTGATCTCGAGTCTGTGTGATGCTGCACAGTACTTCGACCCTGAGATGAGGTACCAGTACTTCCTGTCTGGACTACGGAACAAGCAGTGGAGGAACACTCTGGACACCTCTCTGGTGAACTCGATCCCTCAGGCAGTGGCTGTGCTGTTGTACAAGAATCAGCACTTGCCTGTGGAGGATGACAAGGATTTCGCCGACGAGCCGCCTAAGAAGTTAGCCGACGACGACATGATGAAGCAGATGCTCGCGATGATGCAGCAGACTCAGAACTTGCTGGTTCAGCAACAGACTCAAGCGTCACAGACTACTCCTCCAGTAGCCGCCGTCCAGTACCAGTTGGCTCCGAACACGACTCAAGGAGTGTATGCGGTACCGCCTCAAGCGTCTACTTCCGCTTTGCCAGCTACCCCTATGAGAGGTATCCGTCAGGGTCCTGATCTGTATACTCAAGAGGGTCACATAGTGTGTGGTCGCTGTCACACCTTAGGGTGTAGCCGTTTGAACTGTCGCGGGAACAACTCAGTCTGTACGAACTGTCAGACAGCGGGTCACATCAACGTCGAGTGCGAGCAACCTCGAATCTACCAGCGTCCTCAACAGTCTAACCAGCCGCCGTCGACCAACTACAACTCGAACGCCCGTTCGAACGACCAGTACCGTCGCGGCCCCCGATCGTGTTTCTTGTATGGAGGAGATGGCCATGTCGTAGCGAACTGTCCTACGCGTGAGATGCTCAGTCAACTAGCTCAGAAGTCGAACTCTGGGACGTCGACTGCTAACGCTGGTCGACAATGAAGGGGGCTGGAGGAAGGGAAGGAAGGAGTCGCCCCTTCCTCCTGTCAGCCAGGCGACTTGACGAGAGACTCTGAACGTCGTACATCTACTAAGTGTACGGCCTCGGTGGCCTCTGCGGGAACTGTGAAGAGTGAACCGATAGAAATTGAAGTGAATGAGACTGTGAATGAGACTGTGAACGATGTGGATGAAAAGTGTGATGATGAAGAGAAGTGTACGGTGACAGCTTATGTGGGAGACCTGATGAAAGACCCCTACTTTGAGCTACTCCAGGATGACCGTCCGACTAGAGGGAGTACTGGGAGGTCCGATCCTAGTTATAGGAGATCTCCCCTTCGGAAACCTGAAGTGGTTAAATGCGACTGGACGACTAAAGCGAACGGAACTACGAGAGTGAACGGGACTAAAAATGGAAGTGACCGCCTGGGTTTTGATGACAGTATTTTCGAGCCTAATGTGGATGTGATTGATGAAATGAGCGAGAGTGAGGATGAAGAAACAAACAGTGTCAAGGAAGAAGTAGCTCCTATGGAGGAGCAGCCGGATGGAATAAGTGAGTCGACGAAAACCCCTACGAGAATTGAAGAGTCGACGATAACCCCTACGAGAAATGAAGAGCGGACGACAACCCCGACGAGAGATAGTGAGTCGACCACTACCGAAGCCAACCCTGAAGTGGCTTCCGATGAACCAGATGAAGAACTAGATGATGATGAGAATACGTCGCCTACCACCGATGGGACTGGTGGGGAGGCGAGTACTACTACGGACGCTTTAGAAGTGTCTCCTGATGAGAGCGGGTGTATATTACCGGACAGAACTGCGGATGTGACGTCTACCACCGATGGAACTGGTGGGGGTGAGGCGAGCATCAACGAAGCTACTCAAGAGGAGACGAAGAAACACGAGAGAGTATTTTCTGCTGGCGAATTGGATGAGCTGACTGAAGGACTGGACTTGGGCGTGGAGACTGAGAGAGAAGAATATGACAAGGAACTAGAGGAGCGACTCTTTCCTTTAGATGAAGTGGAACTTAAAAAGCGAGTCAAGGAGAATTCGGCGCAACTGGGCGAGATGTCACTCGAGGACTTGAGCACTGTGTTGGGAATTGAGAAAGAAGTGTTGGCACGCACCCGTGAGTCGTCACCGGGTGTACTCTCATCCCCTGAGTACTGGCTGGACTGGTACCGGAAAACCTTGGCCACAACTGGTGCGGCCAAGCGTGCCAACCGGGACTTCAGCGACCTGGGTAAGTCGACGACGAGTAGTCGTACTGAACACAGGGTGGTAGATGAAGACTCCGACGAACGAGACGTTGGGGGTGGGACGGCGTCTACTCCAAATATAGACGATGTTGGAGTAGCCTATGAGTTACCCCCTACCCCGTCTACTGAGGAGGCTGTAATCGCTAATGTGGCGATAGACCTGAATGGGTCTCCGTCAAGTGCCGTGAGCGCTGTATCGGTCTCTGCGCGCCGCAGCCGACGTCTAGATCCTAAGTGGCGTGCGTTGGCTGACCGAACGGTCTACTACCTAGTCAAGGAAGAAGAAAAAGCGAATGCCGTATGTGTAGACTGTGGATCGTTACTACTACCCGACTACGTCCTACCTGAGGTCGACTTCGAGGGTACTGACCTCGACGAGCGAGCGTTGGCCAAAGTGGCTCCCTACTACAGAGTAATGAGTGGACCCGTGATGAAGCATATCCTGAAGGCGATAGTGAAGAAGTACCATGGGGACGGTCCTCTCATCCGGGCCAAACTACAAGAGCGTGAAGGGCGCTGCGAGGAGTGCTTGCGGACTGCTCTCCCTAAACGGAAGGTTCGTTCTCCCAAGCGAGTACGGTTCGACGGTACCTCTCTCACCAGTGAAAGAGCCGAAGAGCTCGGACCCAACTGTCCGAGGGAGTGCTCGGACAGCGTGTACGATTACGCGTATGTAGTAGCTGAAACCGTACCCCCCAAGCCTCCGCCTGAGAGAGACCGGTCGAAGCCCGGGCTGGTCGAGGTAGACGATTCTCATGAAGCAGATGAGGAGTGTGTGGTTCCGGAAGGGAAGAGAGTGATCGGATCCGTCAGTGGAGTGGAAGCCGTCTCGGCTGGGTACGTCGACTGTGTACCTGTCGACATACTGATCGACTCCGGGGCAGTAGTCAGCTTGATTGATCGGAAGGTACTACGACGTATCGGCCGAGCTGACACCCCGTTGAGACCCTACTCTGGAAACTTGAACAGTGTATCAGGCCACTCCCTGAAAATTAGTGGTATCGTCGACTTACCCCTGAGACTTGGGTCAGTGGAAGTGACTCGACCGTTCGTAGTGGTTGAGCGGATGCATGTGGATGTAATACTCGGGACCGACTCTCTCAAGATGTTCAGAGCTGTGATTGATCTAGACTCGAACACGGTTACCCTGAAAGACACGAACGAAGTGTTTTCGCTTGGTTCCCCGCGCGTGGAAGAAGTGTACTCCGCCCGCATCAGTTCGACCGTCAGGCTCTGTCCTGGTGGTCAGGCGCTAGTAGCCTCTGAAGTGAGTGGACGAGCCCGCGATGGAGACACCGTGCTCGTTGAGGGAGTACCGGGACTTGATGGTATCGTTCGGGTGGCGCGGACTCTTTGCACTGTGAACCAAGGGAAGTTGCTTGTCGAAATGTGCAACGCGTCTACGGAAGAACTTATTATCAAGAAGGGGACGCATCTAGCCGCGGCGACTGTAGTGCCCGACTCCGCGTTTAGGAGTAAGTCGACGTCGAGTCCTTCGACTAACCCCTCGGCTACTCCGTCTGAACGGCGACTCTCAACTGAACTAGACTGGGTGCACTCTGTGGTGAGTAGCACTTCTGTGAACGATGAACCAACTCGTCATTCCATGCCGGGACTCGACAAGGAGTTGCGAGAGGAGTTCGCAGTAGACTTCTCCGGCTCGAAGTTGGACCCTGAGCAACAGGAACTGTTCCGACAGACACTGGAGTCGTTCGGCGACTTGTTTGTTGAGACTTCTATGAAGCCGGGACGGACTCACTTGCTGGAGTTCGAGATTGATACGGGAGACCATCCACCCATCAAGCAGAGACCTTACCGAGTGTCTAAGGCCGAAGGCGACGTTATGGAGGCTGAAGTGCAACAGTACCTTGACTTGGGGTTGATTCAACCATCGACTAGCCCCTGGGCTAGTCCGGTGTTGATGATCCGGAAACCGGACGGAGGTATCCGATTCTGCATCGACTACCGTCGACTCAATGCGGTGACCATCAAGGACTGCTACCCGATGCCGCTCATCGACGACATCCTGGATGTGCTCGGGAACGCCAAACTATTCTCTACTATGGATATTGCTTCAGGCTACTGGAATGTGCCCATGGCCAGAGGAAGTGTGGGGAAGACGGCGTTCACTTGCAAGTTTGGACTGTACGAGTGGCTGGTGATGCCCTTCGGACTGTGTAACGCAGTACCTGCCTTTGAGAGACTTATGGAGAGTGTACTGGTCGACTTGAAGTGGCGTACCTGTCTGGTCTACTTGGATGACTGTGTGGTATTCAGTGAAGACTTCCCTACCCACATAGTTCGCCTGAGGCAAGTACTCGAACGGTTCAGGACTGCCGGGTTCAAGCTCAAGATGAAGAAGTGCAAGTGGGGTCGAGACCAAGTGGCTTTCTTGGGTCACATCGTCACCCCCTCGGGTATACTTCCCAATCCTGAGAAGGTGAAGGCGGTCATAACGGTCGAACGACCGACCGACCTCCGAGGAGTACGTGCCTTTCTGGGGTTGACCAGCTACTTCCGTAGGTATATCCCAGGGTATGCCGCCATCTCGGCCCCGATCGAGAAGTTGAAGATGAAGGGTGCACCTTTCGTATGGAGCCCCGACTGCGAGTCCGCGTTCGTACAGTTGAAGCGCAAGTTAGTTGAACCACCTATTCTAGTCTACGCCGACTTCGGCAAGAGGTTCAAACTGTTCGTCGACTCATCCAAGTTGGCGGTAGGAGCTTGCCTCATGCAGGAAGTGGCTGGACGGGATAGGGTAGTAGCCTACGCAAGTAAGCTGCTAGTTGGTTCCGAGAAGAACTGGATCAACAAACAAGATGGTACCTCAGAGATCGAGTGCTGGGGAATAGTATGGGCGACTCGTAAGTTTCGGTGCTACCTCGACCGAAGCGAGTTCGACCTCTATACAGATCACAAGGCGCTGCTATGGGTGTTCAACGACACCAACCGGACGAGTAATGCCAAGTTGGCTAGGTGGGCGATGGAGTTGTCGCAACTACGCTTCAAGGTGTACCATCGACCAGGTACCTCGATGGGGCATGTAGATGGTCTGTCGAGGTTGCATGCGTCCACTGTCAGTGCGGTTACTATGACTGATCTACTCAACGAAGCGAACGACGGAGAGGTGGAGCCAGTCCAGGTCGGGGAGTCGACGACTCTTCGGAGAGAAAACCCCGCGACAGTTCCAGTTACCGAAGCAGTCGAGACTGGTGTTCGAGTCGAGGTCGGGGAGCACTCTCCGGCCGATGCTTCAGGTGAACCTACTCTGGCCGAGGGAGTAGATGACGGGCTGATGGTCGAGGGGAGTGGTCGAATCCAGGTCGGTGAGAGGCCGACTGAGGCGACTACTAGGAGAGTTAGTCGACGAGGACTTACTCCACCCGACGACGACCAACTACTCGTGTCTCCCGTCGATGTGTTCGGGCTAGACCAGGCTCGCTTTTTGGAGGAACAGAAGAGAACCCCCTGGATCCTCGCCATGATCGCCTTCCTGGAGAGTGGAGCTTTGGCTCTAGATGCTCAACTTAGGGCCAAGGTGCTGTCGCTCGCCCCCAACTACACTGTGAAGAACGGAGTACTCATGAGGAAAGTACACCTGAAGGCCCGAGCTGGACCAGCTAGTTCGTTGGAAGTGCCTGTGATACCCATCCAGTATATCTCTACCGTCCTACATCACTGCCATGCTGACGTCTTCTCCGCCCATGTGGGTGTGACTAAAACAATGGACCGTGTGCGCAAACATGCCTACTGGCATGGATGGAAGAAGGATGTAGCTGAGTACGTCCGAGAGTGTACTGTGTGTGGGAGTGGTAAGGGCTACCGACCATGGAGGAACGGTCTCATGCAGAAGATGCCGATCCAAGAGTTGTCTGGACCCTTCTCACTATTGGTAGTAGATGCCGTCGGCCCACTGGTGACAACACCTCGAGGTAACAAGTTTATCCTGGTGTTCGCCGACTACTTCACCCGATGGGTAGAAGCTTTCGCGGTCGAACGACTAGACTCAGTGACTTTCGTGGAGACTATGGTGGATGAAGTGATCTCTCGGCATGGAGTACCTGAGAAGCTACTGAGCGACCAGGGATCGAACTTCATCTCTGAACTCGCTCGTTCGCTGTATGAGACTCTTGGCATCAAGAAGTTGTTCGGGGCTGCCTACCACCCCCAAACACAGGGACTGGTAGAACGCTTCAATGGCACACTACTGGGTATGCTGAGGATGTACGTGAGTGAGTCTCAAGATGACTGGGACCGGTACCTACCCCGAGTACTCTTTGCCTACCGGACGTCGTACCATGAAGCTCTCGGCGACTCACCCTTCTTCAGTCTGTATGGACGTGATCCAGTACTACCCCTTGATCTAGCCTTCCTGAATACGACTGCTCAGTGGAAGAGCAATGAAGTAGCTGCTTATCGGCGTCGACTATACCTGTCTCTCAGAGACACCCGTCGACTGGTGGAGCGTCAACTACTGAAGGCTCAAGGTCGACACGGAGAGCGACTACAGGGTCAACGGGACGTCAAGTTCTCTGAAGGAGACGCCGTCTGGGTCTACCAGTACTTCCGTGCTAGACGAGGTGAGAAGACTTCGCGGAAGTTGGCGTTCTCGTGGCATGGACCTTACCGAGTGGTCGGAACAGTAGGTGAGAATGCCTATCGAGTCGCTATCCCTACTCACCCCAACCGCGTCGTGACCGTCAACGTGAACCGATTGAAACCTTTCCAGGGTCGATGGAGTCGACCCTACCCAACTGAGATCCCAACTGGTATTACTACTAACCCTGGAGTAGATGATGATGGTCCGCTGGCTGAAGAAGACCTGCCTAGGACTAGCTATGTGGAGCGACTGGTGATCGGTTCTGAGGAGACAGCGTTCACGGGTGGAGCACTCCCTGTCGTCGACATACTGGCCCGGAGACGGAAGGCCGGAGAGCTTCAGTATCTAGTTCTACTAGCGACTTACGAGACTACTTGGTGTCCGTCTACTTCTTTGAGACCAACTTTCGATGTGCTGATTACTGCATTTGAGAACACTCGTCGCAAGGAGCAAGGGCTCCCGGAGTTGCGACGAAGTGCTCGACTCGCCGATGCGAACGCTGCGATCGACGAGGACGAGCTACTCTTCTAACGAATGGGGTGGACTGGCCGAGGGATTAGTACCCTACTGACTCTGGCCCGCCCGAGTACTCTGAGGAGTACTCCCCTCTATGTTTTACATATTACTTTTCCTGAATATCCTGAACCGATCGGAGGTTGACTGTCACCTACCCTACGAGATGAAGAACTGCCTGCCTGAACGATGACTCCGATCGATGAACCTTTACTACTACATATTTTTCGACTACGTGATTAACTAGCCCTGTGACTAGCCGATGATGCGATGAGCTGAACTTGATGAACCCTGCAAGAATGAGGACTAGATGCTGAAGATGACCTGTGGAAGTACTACGAGTCCGCTTAGATGAACTGAGCCCGATGCCCCTATGTGAAGATGATGACCTGCCGTACCCTACTAGGACAATGATGAGACACAAGAGAGGTTTACTGCAACTACCCCGACTAGGACGTGTGACTTGATGACAATTGTGACGACGAGGAATGGAGCGTGTTGAAGAGACGTCGACCCGACTGATCGAAGTGGATTTTGACTCTGACGCGAGACCTAATAACTATTGTGACGACGAGAAGTGAAGCGGGTTGAAAAGGAGTAGACCTGGTCGATTAAAGTGGACTTTGACTTTGGCAAGTAACTTGATGACTACTGTGGTGACGAAAAGCGGAATATGTTGATAAGAAGTTAACTCGACCGACTGGGAAGCAGTACTGAACGTGAAACTATGGAGTTAGTTACCTCGGGAGCTACTCAAAAGGGCTGACGCATCGATACTACTTGCTACCCTGGAGGCCTATCGACTTAGTCTTCCACTAAGTCGACGCTGGGGCAGTCGGTCTGTCCTCTTCCGAGCCGTCTTCCTCTTCTTCTTCCTCTTCCTCCTCCTCCTCACTGACCTGATCCGAGTCGTCGTCCCCGCTGTTGCTGATAGTCGCTGCGATCTCAGCAGTATAAGTGCCGTCGGGACGCATGATTGGAGTCCAACCGGCAGTCTTCATCTCTTTTGGCGATACTGGTGGTACGGCCCTCGGTCGGTATACCCGCTGCTTAAGTCGAACGGCGATACCTTCAGCCAACTGCTCGATCCTCTTGTTCTCCAGTAACTTGGCCCAGACCCCCTTGGTAGTATCACCCAACCACCACGCGTGCCAAGGATTCAGATTCCTGACGATGTCCAACCGGACCAGAGCCAGTGCCTCATCCCCCAACCTAAGGTCGACACTCTTTTCTGGGTCGAGGGCTTCAGTGTACACGAGCAGCTCTTTGATGTTCTTGAAACCACCCTGGTCCAGCTGGAAGGGCTTCAGTGCGTTCTGGACTCGAGCAGTGTATTCCGACTGGTCTTGAATATAGAGTACTCCCAAGTTCTGGATGGTCGGACCAACGTACGTCTTGGCTGACGGTGAGTTCCTGTTGGGTTGACCCCCGAACCACATTAGAAGTCGGTCCCCGTCCGCTCTCTCGAAACGCTTCAAGAAGTCGTAGTACCCCCAAGTCTCGATGCACAAACTCAGGAAGCGAAGGCGCTCTTTACTAGCTGCTTGTTGACCTTGACGCCGGGAATTCCGCTGGTAGTTCACTTTCAACGGCGCATTGAGCTGCCAGTCGAAGAAGTGACTACGGTGAGCCATCCAGAACCGCCAGTGAGCCACATGTAGATTGGGGTACTCCTCTGGGTCGTACCACACCTTCGAACCCATCCAGGGGTACGCTAACTCGTACGGCGGCCGGTGCATGTTCGCAGCCTTGCGGTAGATGGCTTCGATGTCCTGGACGACTTGAACCGCTGTGTTGTCTGCGAGTGGATGGGGGTTGAAGTCCGTCTCCCCTTGGGTGCTTGCTCCTGACTTTCCCAACTCGAGTAGTGCCGTGTGCACCGCCGAATCCTTGTGCGACTTAGATGCCTTAGGCGTCGTCAAGTCTACCACCGACCCCGGAGTAGACGTCGTCGACTTCGCTGGACTGGACGGTGTCCTCTTCCACTTCCCGGGTTTCTTCGAAGTGGCCGCTTTAGGAGTACTACCTGGAGTCGATGAAGACCTAGCTGACTTAAACTTCTTCTTCGGAGGTTCCGAGCTGAGGTCCGGTTCGGTTAGGTGCTGAGTGTCCGAGAAGCGAGGATGTACATACGCGTGTGGAGCTTCCCGTTGCAGAGAAGGCTTCGGCAGTAAGTTTACCGGAGCGGTGAAGGCTTGGTCGACGTCCGGGTCGCCGTCCAAAAGGGCTTCTGCAAGTTGGTCGAGGACGTATAGCCCCCTCGAGTCGCGGTTGACGGAAAGCTTCTCACGCATCGCACTCCAGAACTTACGCTGCGCCTGCTTCTCCAGGCGCACGTCCAGCTTCGACTCGTGTGACGATACGAGGGCGGTGATCTGCGCCACCAGGTCGGCGGAGGCTCCTGGCGGAATCGGAGGAGGCCCAACAGCAGGAGACGGCCCGACAGCAGGAGGGTCAGCAGCAGGGGAAGGCGCTCGTGAAGCGCGTCCGTGGCCCATGGGCGTGGCGAGGCTTGGTGTCTGGGGTTCGTGGCGATTTGGGGAATGAGCCTCTTTATCCGGAGAATGAGTGGCTGCAGGGGGAGGGGTGCCCTTCGCTGAGGAACCTGGCAGTCCGGGACGAGGCCTGCGTGTTTCTTCTAAAATACCTGAGAAAATCCGTGTGACCCTCAACCGTTGGTTAAAATAGTGGCGATTCTGGGTGAGGTGCGATTCCGGGAAACGTTCCCTCTAAGACTGATGAGAATCTCCCCTTAACGGTACGTTGGACTACTCTAATGGCCGCCGGCTTTGAGTCGGACTACTCATTCCTCAACCTGCTGGCCTCCGACCAAGTCGCTCCTCGACTGCCCCGTGCCCTACGACTGCTACTACTCCTCTGTCCCGACCGACTGAGTCATCTCCCGACCGTCTACTCTGCGAGTACCCTGCGACCACCGACTACTCTATTACGATCGACTGAGCTTCTGCTAAGTACAACTACCCTTCGAGCACTCCCCTGCCGACATCGACATGACCGACTCACTCCAGTCTGCCTTGGAACTGTACTTTCGACTCGAACTACTTCCCGTCTACTTAGGCACCGTAGTCGTCTGGGCGATGACCTCGGCCATTCGAGGAGTAGTCTGGTCGTTAGTCCGGCAAGTATGGATAGTCGTGAGTATGAACTACAGTTTACTGTTTGGGTTCGCCAGCCGCTACCAGGAGGTACTCCGTGATCCAGAACTCAACCTACTCCGTGGACCGTCGTACATCTTCGCCTTGTGGAACGCTTTCTTCGCCGTACCCGTGCAAGTCCTCGAAGAAGGTGGTGAAGCGTACGGACAATACGGTCTCGTGCTGAGAAGTTGGTGGACGGCTGCATTGATCACCTACGGCGACTACCTACCTAACCTGGGACTGCGAACCGGTGCGGCCTATCTGGCGTATGTGAAGGCTACTTGTAATGCTGGAGCTACTGTGTGGCACCGAGTAGTGGCCGTCTTGAAAGGCCTCTGTTGGGCCGGTCTACTGTGTATGTCGCTGATGATCCACTTCCCCATGGCCATATTCGACCTACTCGAGTTTCTGACGTTTGGTACCACTGGACTGGCAATCGCCCTAGGCCTGTTGAATCTACTCTGTTACCTGACTACGGAGACCACCTGGATAGCTTACGCGTCCGCTGTCGTCGTCGTGATCGGGATCGTGACTCACTGTTGGCGCCTCAATGATGGACAAGGTCGACTCCGGGGCGCCGCTCCGGGTGTCGTCGTCGACAACGCTATCAGATCAGTTCGGCGGAAGGTTGACGAGTGCAATCAGCGAGAAGCTGCCTGCTTGTCGAATCTACGCTATGATGAGTCTACTCCTGCAAGGTGTCGGCGTCCTCGTCGAAGATACCCTGCTGAAGAAGCTGCTGTTGCTACCCTGCCTATGGATCCATCATCTACTACGAGGCGTGTCGCTACAACTACCCCGTATCCTGCTTCGATACCCCTTACTACTCCCTCCCCTGGTGCCACTACGTCTACTTCAACTTCAAGTTCGACTACGACCTCTCGTCATGCGACTACTTCTACGACTACTCCCCGTGCTGCCTATACTATAGTGGACGAAGACTACATCACCCTAACTGAGGAAGAACTTCGCGTGGTCAAGTGCCTCCGGGACATGGAGCGCGACCGAGTTGTGCGAGGACGCACAACGTTAGGTCGGGGAGTTTGTCCCGTACCCGGGAATATAGTGTGTGAACCAGCACTGGGCGCGCACTATGTCCCGAGGCCTTGCCCAACGTCGTCCACGGTCCATGGCCAGATGGCCTAGTACTGTGTCTGAGGTCCTACTCCCTGCCCCGTCTACTATCATACCATCGCGAGAGGACGGATGTCAGGCCTAATCTCAGTGCTCTTCTACTTCGGAGGTGTGTCATCCCTACAAGTACCGGTCAAGACCGTCCTGAAATCTAGTCAGTCGTGTATCTACCAAGTTAAGAACAACCAAAAACAAGAAGAAAGAAGTTTGCATTTTACGAATTCCTTAAGCTCCCCGCCCAGACCTACTCGCTAACAGTCCGCAACTACTCGACCCTTAACCAGGTATACGACACGCAATATCTTCGCGAATTGCTATCTGTCTTAGTAATTTTGATATCGAGAGCTGACTTGCTTCCTCCAAAATCGATCCCCCTACCTACGACTGCCCAATGAATGCTTAATAAGAACGCGCCTAAGCGGCTAAAAGAAGCTGTATCATACCATGAAAATACTGTAGTAAAGGAGGAACTCCGCTCACAAGTTCTTCAAAATCCCTCGAGATTTGACTCGTGGACATGCATTTTCAGACCAATATTTTTGCCCAGGAGAGTGCTCCACTACTGGTTCGGATCAAACAGGCAATCTCAAGTTGCGTCTACAAATTTGGCTTGCACTCTGTGGTAATAGTGCCAGAATGTTAATGTTGTGCAACAAACCAGCAACGAAGCGCTTATCTGGATCCCACTGGAAGCGAACCGACTTATGCATGCTTATTTGCTGCCCAAGGAGCCTGAAGCCTTTTTCGTCTTCAATTAGCTTGGGGAAAGCACGGCGAAGCGTTTTATCACTGAAGTACACTGTCATTCTTGTCACGGCAACCGCAGTATTATCTCCCGCACTTTCAAGGCGTAATCGTTGAATATCTGGAAAGATTGATGAAAGCTGCCTCCAGTTCTCAAGAACTGCCTCGACACCATATCGTCTGTCGCTAGCCACATCTGGAGTCATCGTGGCAAGTAGAAACTCTCTCTGTTCGTGATATTCAATTGGAGACAGACTTGCCATCACGCCTGGAATTGATGGAGATTGTTCAAACTTCGCCATGGGGGCTTTGTATCCGTTGCGAAAGAGACAAAAGTATGCGGCGGAGTTCAAGATCAGCTTCAGCCTGCGCCTTCACCAACCGTATAGTTTGTCTATCGATCGGTAACCGAAATTTGAGCTGGCAATTGGCTTGCAACGAATGCTTCAGTCACGCTGTACAACGAAGGCAACTCGATCTTGGATTTTAGACGATCACCTGTGCTTTGAATCATTTGGCAATCGTTCTTCCACGTCGCGGGGGACAGTCAGTTTTGCACGAAGGGGTAAAACGTGGAATTTCTCGGTGTAGTGCTTTCAAAGGAGAAAAAATAGTGAAGAGGAAGTACTAGTCTATCTCTAGCCTCGATCAGGATTAAGCAAATCCTAGATGTACTAACACGCTGGTGTACTAGCGGTGCTTAGTACACTGCGATATAGTATCGTATCGTGTCATGAACAAATACGATGAGATTTTTTCGCCCACGCGTTTCCCACAACGGAGAGGGCACTATGCATAACTTGTGCAGGTCGTGGAATATGATAAGGTTAAGGTACCGATAAGTCCTCAGTAGAACGGGGTTGCAGAACGCTACATCCGAGAAAGAGGCAATGCTTCCAACAACAAGGTAATGTTCCCTGGCGGTCATGTGATGAATACATGTAGAAAACAATCGTTGGTAAATAATGTACAATTTGTGTCGCAGCAAAAATGCCATTCTGTCTCTTGATCACGTAAAAAAATGAGCGATCGATCACCACTTGTTATCCAGACTCTGGCTCTTTAGACACACCCAACGCTTGCACATGTACCAGTGTTGGCATTTTTACTTTTACTTTTTTACATTTTTACGTAGAAAATATTTAACACGGAATTATTTACTTTTTTACGATTTTTTTACAGAGTTGACGTAAAAAAAAGATTCGGCTAACAAGTTGCCTCCGTCAAGACTCCATATCGCTACAACCTTCGCTGAAGTGCCCCCTATGGATTTGCTGCCTGGTCTGCGTGATGACAACGCTGAGAGGTCCAAGCGAGGGCGTCCTCCAAGCGCTGTTAGCACCAATTTTTACCGGCTAAACGAGAAGTGTAATCGGTCGATGTGGTGGACCGTGTGCAAGTATTGCTATGCGGCGCACCTTAAAGAGAGTGCATCGGTCCCATTTCCCGTCCACATCCACGGGCGGAAGGATGCTTGGGAAAAGCATTTGTCAGAGTGTTTGTACTACATTCGTGTAACCGGAAATCCACTTCAGGGCAACGAGAATGAAGCTGGATTGGATGGTGAAGGCGACACGAACAAAAGACACTGCGCCACCCCACCTCAATTTACGCCTGCTGAAAAAATGGTATTTTGGAGATTGTTGTTGGAGTATCAAGCGGAAGCCTTGCTTCCCGATTCGTTTGTGGAGCTTCTGTCTTTCAGGCGCTTGTTGGTGTTTTTAAACACTCGGTGTGGTGGTGTAGGAGCTATACCACATCGCCATGTCCTAGGTGGTAGAGTTTTGAGCGAATACGCAGACTTGCATTCCACGGAACAGCGAGACAACGTGAGAGCAATTCAGAACCGAACTGGAGGAAGGGTAAATTTTTTATCAGATGTCTGGGAAAACATTGCCAAGATACATGTACTCGGTTGTTTGGTGGCATTGTTTGGTCGAATAATGACGTATGGCTTGAGACCTACTGGAGATCGCCACGATGGGGTTGCGATTGCTGAGCAGATGGAGGGGGTAATTGAAGAGCTACAAGCGTCGGAGTGGAAAGTTGGCGCTGTTGTAACAGATAACGCAGGTCAGTGCGCACGTGCACGTCGAATTTTGGCGCCCCGGTACCCTAAGATCGCGTTCCTGTTCTGTTTTGCGCATGATGTTAACAACTTAGTCAAGGCTGTCCTTAAAACAGTGTTCAAAGACATTTCGAAAGATGCGGCAGGTGTTGCAAGTTTTCTCAACACTTCCACCTCAAAATGGTTGGTGCGTGCGATGAAAGCAATGTCAAAGCGATATAGGGATAGTTTCGCTGTATTCACTTTGTGCGAGACCAGGTGGAATTCAATGCAGGCGTGTTTTGCGTCTCTCCTGCGTGTACGAGGAGCAATGGAAGATATGGTCTTCACATACAGAAACAGTAGTGACCTACCGGATAAACTTCGCATACTTGGAGACGTTGACTTCTGGACAAAGCTGGAAATAGCCGAAAAAATAATTCGGCCGTTGTGCACTGCTTCGTTTCGGCTGCAAAGAGATGAAAATTCTGTTGGCGATGTCGTTCTTTCGTACATGGAGATATACAGGAGTTTTGCATCATCTGAATTGAGTGATTCGCTAACCGAACTAGTGGAGACTCGCTGGAATGCTTGTGTGGTGAAGTGGATTTGTGGTAAAGTGGATTCAAATCAAACCGGATACGACGCAGAACGACCACGATGATGGGTGACGTGCGACAGTGGTGCTACGATAAGGACAGGTCCCTGGAACTGGGTACCTATTCTAGGGCGGACCCTAAGTTAGGACCCACTTGGCCTAGCTGACCTACGTTCGGATCCCACAGTTCTAAGTGCGGATCCGGTGGTCCTAAGTGCGGATCCGGCAGTCCTTAAGTGCGGATCCGGCAGCCTTAAGTGCGGATCCGGCAGTCTTAAGTGCGGATCCGGCAGTCTTAAGTGCGGATCCGGCAGTCCTTAAGTGCGGATCCGGAGGTCTTAAGTGCGGATCCGGAAGTCTATGCGTGATCCGGCAGTCCTAAGTGCGGATCCGGAAGTCCTAAGTGCGGATCCGGAAGTCCTAAGTGCGGATCCTTCAGACCCAAGATCATCTGATCCAGACGTCGGATCCTCGTGATCCAGAGCCTTCGGATCCAGATGCCAGATCCCCAAGGTCCAGGATCCTCGGATCCTGATGCCGGATCCCCAGATCTAAGATCCAGATCCGGGATCCTCAAGATCCAAGATCCCAAGATCCAGATCCAAGATCCTCGGATCCTGAAGCCGGATCCTCAAGATCCAGATCCGGGATCCTCAAGATCCAAGATCCCAAGATCCAGATCCAAGATCCTCGGATCCTGAAGCCGGATCCTCAAGATCCAAGATCCCAAGATCCAGATCCAAGACTCAGGATCCGGGATCCTCAAGATCCAAGATCCTCGGATCCTGAAGCCGGATCCTCAAGATCCAAGATCCCAAGATCCAGATCCGAGACTTAGGATCCGGGATCCTCAAGATCCTCAAGATCCTCAAGATCCAAGATCCCAAGATCCAGATCCGAGACTTCAAGATCCAAGGGATCCCAAGATCCAGATCCAAGATCCTCGGATCCTGAAGCCGGATCCTCAAGATCCAAGATCCCAAGATCCGAGATCCGAGACTTAGGATCCGGGATCCTCAAGATCCTCAAGATCCTCAAGATCCAAGATCCCAAGATCCAGATCCAAGATCCTCGGATCCTGAAGCCGGATCCTCAAGATCCAAGATCCCAAGATCCGAGATCCGAGACTTAGGATCCGGGATCCTCAAGATCCTCAAGATCCTCAAGATCCAAGATCCCAAGATCCAGGTCTAGGATCCTCGGATCCGGAGGTCGGATCCTAGGATCCGGGCTCGGATCCTCACGATCCAAGACATCAACGAGGTGAAGCAGTTGTCGGAGAGCCAGCATGACCCAAGATAGAGATTTGCGATGGGAAAGATAGGGTACAGGATGAGAAACTGGATAACCATAAATCAGAGAGTCGAATTTACCTTCTAGTGCGCAAGTGGTTTTCTTCAGGACCTCAGACAAGGGAAGAGGATAGTGTATTGGCCTCCCCTTAGTCTACCTGCAAGTTTCTTCGCATACCTAGCTACAGCTAAGACCGGATCCCCGATTTGGCCGGCTTACCTTGCGCTAGTGAAGACCCCGGATCCGACGGTGTTGATTGCTTAACCGTAGGATCCCTCGGCCTCTCAACACCCTCAAGACCAACCGCTACAGGAGGCGGCAAGCAAGACAGTAAAGGAAAAGGAAAAGGAGCCCCACACCCACCAAGGCAACTCCGGATCTAAGGATCCACAAGATCTTCGAGTCCAAGACCAAGATCCCCCCAACCAGGACCTGTGTGCAGGAACCCCCACGCAAGTCCAACCTCCCAAGTCCCCGCCAAGGACGTTCAAGCCCTCACGCCTGTGTACAGTCTCCCGTTCCTGAGAGAGCAGATCCCGCCCACTGACGGGTACACAAGGTGAGCCTCAGCAACCCCCACGGTTATCGGAGTACCCCCTCCGTTAGTCAGTGTCTGGGCGCCGTGTGTGAACGTTGGATCCCTGCTCATTCCAGCGGATCCACTACACCACAATGGTGCGCGTGCCCGGATCTTTTGGGGACGGCGGATATCACCGTGAGTCCGAAGAGACTGTACAAGTGAAGGAAGAACCGGGAGAAGAAGTGCCGACGGTCGTTGGATCGCCGGAGCCCTGGGAGGAGCTCTGTCGACAGGAAGGAGGCGAGTCTGGCAACAGACTCGGAAGAAAAACCTTCCCCTCCTCCCCAGGTCCCTTCGGGGACCCCCGCGGATCGGAACGCGAGTTCTGATCCGCCGGGTGGGGATTCAGCGGCGAAAGCTGTTGGATCTTCATCCACCACCACCACCGCGCAGATTTCAGGTGGTAAAACGTCGAAG